>CM056739.1:36830593-36916321 GCA_029844215.1 Przewalskia tangutica
GAAAATCATATAACAAAACAAAGCCTCAGGAGGAATGGAGCTTGTAGATGCAGTTGACAGTGATCAGAATGAGGATCCAGACACTGCTACTGCCTTGCGGCGTGAGTGCGGCCGGAGAGGGAGTCGATGCAATATGTATACTAAGTATCACGAGCCCGGAAAATCTTGAAAATACCTGCGTAAGTCTACAAATAAGCGGAGGCATGTATGATAATCAGGTTCACGAACAACTTTGTGCCTTCGCTAATAATGAAATATCAAGCGCCATACTATCTTTGCGCCCAGAAAATAGGAAGCTAAGCGTGATCAGCGAAGCGAGGTCATCATGCGCTGATGTTGTGCCAACTCTGATATGCGGGACTCTTTTCACCGCGCCAGGTGCGTGTGGATGCGTGAGGTATTCCTCGCGTGAGAAATTCCTTGTGCTCGCGCGTAGAGACTATTTCTGGCAGGCCCTACGGACCTTTCGCGTGATGTCCTCGCATCGTGTTACTAGAAAATCCGGCAGGAATATGCAAATGTCACAACGCGTAATGGAAGCGTACGGGTGGAATCTCCATCGTGAACTTTGTCGATGCGTCGGTGCCGCGTCTTTGCGTACCTCGGAATCCGCCGCCGTCATGCTAAAAACGTGTCAAAGGTGCGTGCGGTAAATCCCACCTGTTTTGGCATCAGTCGTCGAGTAATACTCTGACCGTGATATGCGAGTGGAATCTTAGTCCTTCGCTGTCGATGCGTCGATAATGGCTTCGTACTAAGACAATAGAAGCGTACGTGGAATCGCTCCGTCGAACGATGTCCAGTACGTGCGTAACTTAACTGGAGCTTTCATTAATCTCTGAAATGAATCGTTTTTACTTTGGCATCTTATCGCTTACATCGAAATCCGTCCAGGAGAATTTAACGCAGAAGTACTATGTACTTCTACTCTTTCAAGATCAGCACTTTTCACGTAAAATCTCCATTTTACACTCTAGCAATTTATGCCTTTAAATCAAATTGCCACTACGTAATTTCGATTCTTTCATTTTTATACATGATGGGCGTAATATGCGCACTTGCTTTAAAAGCATAAGTGCGTTATCGTATCAAGTAGTATAGTGCTTAGATGGGAGCCAGAATATCTCCTCTAAGTTAGGGGTTCAGAAGTACGACTACTCTATTTTTTCTAGTATACAATTTTGGTGAATTAATGATTGATTGTTTGGTTTTTGTAACTAAGAGTTATGAAAGCTAATTAAATATAAAGATTTAATTGAGATGTGATGAGAATAGGGCTTATGTATCCTCATTATCAACATACTCTTACTAATGCATTACTTATGGTGTTCTTCTTTTGGAGAAAGCGGGTTTCTGAAATCGTTTTATATCCCGTTAGGAGTTATATAAACACTCAACGGTATTGTTCCTTACCTGCCTTTCGGTGATAGGGTAACTCTATGGGAGGATTAAGAACAAAAACCTAGTTGGTACATCGCTTGATGCGCAAAAATTAGGGTTGTTAAGCCTGCGTAGCCTTCTGAATCTAATTGAGGGTATTCTGCGTCCCGATTCAATTTGTACCTGACTTACAACATATTCCACGATCCCACATTTTGAATCTGATTAGAAATCATATAGTGATAACTAGTTGTCGATTAATTACGAGAATTCAACTCGATTATTGGATAGATCTCTCGATAAGAATAATTACCATAAGCATGCATTAATTTATAACATAAGGTTCAGAAATTCAACATAGAAAGCCTATAAGAGAATTAGTTCCTAGCAATAAATATGACCAGAACTAATTCAGAGTTAAATCATAAAAAGCGGAAATAAAGTAAAAGAAAAGAAAAGAAAATTACTAAGAGCAGTCTCGAGCCAAGCGTCGAGGGTTGTATTTGTAGAATATTTACAAGGTGGATTTGTGGAAGGATGGATGTAGAATGGTGAATGGTAGAATGGAGAATGAATAATTCTTACAATGATGTAGAGTATTTATAGCGAAAGAATCCTTTGGGGTGAAGGTTAAGGATTTGTGTAGGTAGGAAAAGTTATTAGAATCCTTTTAGGTAAGGGTTTTAGGTAGGAAAGGTTTCCACTTTAGGTAGGAAAAGTTATCCCTTTAAGAAGGAAAAGTTATCCTTTGGGATTCTGAAACATGTCAAATTCGGCCCATTGACTTCACAATTCAGCGTCAGCGTGACATATGAGGGTAGCGGCGCTGAAGTCGGCAACTCTCGGGACTTTCAGCACTTTGGCGCCACAGCAGCGGCGCCCATGGCGCGGCTGACATTCTGCGAATTTAGTTTACGTAAATCTTTTTCTCGTCGACTGATCGATTTTCTCTATAATTCGGAACTTCTTAGACTTCATTTCTTGGCCACTTTTTGTGTGCAATTCCGTCTCACTTGGCTCGTTTCTCTTCTTTTAGCCATTTCTCCATTTAATTTGTGACACAAAGAAAGAAGCGACCTAATACTATACTAGCGTAAACAAAATGAGTAAAATACTCACTAAAAAAAGACTCAAAGTGTATATAAAATACAGATCAAATACCAAACTTAACCTTTGCTGCCTCGAGCAAAGATAGAAAAAATAAAAGACTCGAAGAAGCGAAAATAAAGACTCATTGCCATTGATTACTTTTGCTGCATTTAGTGTTAACTAGAAAAACATGAAGGTTAGCAAAATAATATGCGAGGAACATATAGCATGACATTTTACGACATATTAAGCTAGATATTTATAAACTCATATTCATGCTTTAATGGAAATCGATATACTAAATCATGCATATAAATTCAAAAATCCCTGGCATGCTTACTTCTTTATTCTCATTAATCACGGATATCATAAAAGAGATCTTGAGGACTTTAAGGGTTGTAATGTAGGCTTAGGTAGGGGTTGGTAAAAATAGGCATTTAGGCTCGTTTTGTGTACCGTAAGCTCTTTGGCTTTTGATATTTCCACTTTTCTTTTTGTTCTTTTCTTCTTCAATTCTATCTTTCCCTCTTTTGTTTTGGGAGAATGAAGAGTATTATAATATGAAACACCCCAGACTTAGGCTTTTGCCTCTTTCTTATTACTTTTTGTTGGGGTGCAACAAAGCTCATTCACTCTTTTTGTCTCTTTTTTTAACATGATTGATTCCCTACTTCACATTTTACTTATGGCACAATACGTGGGAATATAGGGTGTCAGAAGAAGTTTCAATTTTTAGGCTCGATAGAGTGACTAGGGATACTTTTAAAGTCAGGGATAGAAAAGAATTGTTAGAATTGACTATCAAAGAAATGCCAGTCATCTCCCTAACATCGTATCTAACTATTTAGCCTCGAATAGCAAGCAATCATAACACGTAAGTATTTATCATTTAGCGTCGTAATTGACAAGAAACTCGAATGAGCGGTTACGTGAGTTTTGGCATATCTAACCTAAGTGTTTAGATAGTTGCTTCTATTCCGATTACATTATTCCACCTTAATTCACTAGGTGTTTCTAGCGACTACATCATACATGATCTTTGTGATGATTATGACTTAAGGGGAAAAGTTTTGGTGACTGAAAATAAACATAAAACAATCAAAAAGACATAAATAAAACATAAAAAGACACAAATAAAACACCCCCAAACTTAAATCACCCATTGTCCCCCAGGTGTGCAATACTCAAAAAATATGGGCGACTTACTGACCTGACCACGATCATAATGGAAGTCTAGGAGGAAAAATTCTAAAATTTGCGGAAATATGACTGCAAAGTTAGGCGTGACCAGATCGGTCGGCGCCCATGTACTGCTAAATCTTGTGGCTCTTACGAGTTTCTGGCGCGTGGCTCACGATTACAGCGCCCTTGCCAGCGGCTTTTTTTTTTTGAGCGTTTTGCTCCTTTTCCTCAGTTTAGCTTTGATCCACAGTCATCCAACAACACAAAACAAGAACCCTAGGCCGTGAGGCTTTAAGACAAAATAAAATAAAATAAAATAAAAATGAGAAATTAAAATAACATAATTAAAAATATTGGGTTGTCTCAACAATGTATTTGTCTTTAACGTCTTTTGCGGGACGCAATTAACGCTTCTGAGTGCCCGTTGGATCATACAGGCGCTTGCGATCCATGAGTTATTGTTGTAGGTCTCGATTTCCCTACGACCGTTTGTTCAAACAAAAGCCTTACATACAATTATCCCCCAGTACCAAGACATACTTGTCTTTTATGCTTTTTATAACGTAGGAATCAGTGAAATTCTCTCGTCTCTCAACTCTAGGGGTACCACTTCTGGTATGGAAAAGCTTCCTGGTGGGGATCAGCCGTGATAGCTAGTGGTGGTTCTTACGTAATAGGTCTGAAAAAGGATTTCTCTGAGTCGAAGGTAAATAAGTGGATCTCTGCAATCTTTTCCTTTTCTACACCAACTATCTCACCGATTCCTCGATAGTTGGGTTTGGTTCCAATTTCCTCAAATTGTTGTTATTTGTTAAAAATAGCTGCGAGTTCTCACCATTGCGATTCGGTTTCTTTATGGCGATCTCATTTAGATCCGTGAGCTGGCTTGATACTTAGTGAGGCCAGGTATGACTTCTCACAATTCCTCTCTCTCTTCCTCTATGGTTGGAGCTCGATCATATTGACAGTAGAAATCCATGTCTTGAGGATCCCTGAGATAAATCAAAACCAACAACGAATCACGGCACCTCGAAATTTATTTATTTATTTTTTTTGAAAATAATAACAAAAACGTAAAAAATTTAAAATAAAAATAAAAATTAAAAACCAAATTAGAAATTAAAAATAGATACTTTGATATTGAACTATGCCTAATCCGACATGGCGCCAAAATTTGATGGGCGTAATATGCGCACTTTTTAAGCCTGCAGTGCGTTATCGTATCAAGTAGTATAGTCTTAGATCGTCTCTGGGATTAGGGTTCAAGTACGACTATCTATTTTCTAGTATCTATTTGGTGAATTAATGATTGATTGTTTGGTTTGTAACTAAGAGTTATGAAAGCTAATTAAATATTAAGATTTAATTCGGATGTGATGAGAATAGGGCTTATGTATCCTCACATCGACATGCTACTTACTAATGCATTACTTATGATGTTCTTCTTTTGGAGAAAGCGAGTTTCTGAAATCGTTTTATACTCCGTTAGAGTTATATAAACACTCGACCCGGTATTGTTCCTTACACCTTTGGTGATAAGGGTAACTACATAGGAGGATTAAGAACAAAAACCTAGTTGATGCGTCGCACGATCGCAAAATTAGGGTTGTTAAGCCTCTAAATCAGCTTCTGAATCTAATTGAGGTATTCGTCCCGATTCAAGGTATCTACCCAACTTCAGCATATTCACAATCCCCCTTTTCAGAATCGATTAGAAATCATATAGTGATAACTAGTTGTCGATTAGCTACCAAGAATTCAACTCGATTATTGGATAGATCTCTCGATAAGAATAATTACCATAGCGTCGTTAATTTATAACATAAGGTTCAGAAATTCAACATAGAAAGCCTATAAGAGAATTGGTTCCTAGCCATAAATATGACAAGAACTAATTCAAAGTTCATCATAAAAAGCGAAATAAAGTAAAGAAAAGAAAGAAAATTACTAAGAGCGAGTCTCGAGCCAAGCGTCAAGGGTTGTGTTGTAGAATATTTACAAGGTGGATTGGTGGAAGGATGGATGTAGAATGGTGAATGGTAGAATGGAGAATGAATAATTCTTCTAATGATGTAGAGTATTTATAGCCAAAGAATCCTTTAGGTGAAGGGTTAAGGATTTGTGTAGGTAGGAAAAGTTATTAGAATCCTTTTAGGTAAGGGTTTTTAGGTAGGAAAAGGTTTCCCTTTAGGTAGGAAAAGTTATCCGCACAAGAAGGAAAAGTTATCCCTTTAGGATTACGAAACATGTCAAATTCGGTCGACACTTCCTGATTCCAGCGTCGTGCGCCATGACCCTGCTGAGGCTAGGCGCGGCGCTGAAATTCAACAGCTATCGGGACTTTCGACACTTTAGCGCGCGGCTACGCTGCTGCCCGTGGCGTGATGACATTTTTACGGCGAATTTTCGTTTACGTCGTCTTTTTCGTCGGACTTAAATCGATTTTCTCTATAATTCCGGAACTTCTTAGACTTCATTTCTTGGCCACTTTTTGTGTGCAATTCCGTCTCAGCTCATTTTCTCTTAACTTTAGCCATTTCTCCATTTCTCCATTTCAGCTGTGACACAAAAAGAAAGGAAAACGACCCTAATCTTATACTAAACATAAACAAAATGAGTAAAATACTCACTAAAAAGACTCAAAGTGTATATAAAATACCGATCAGTCTACCCTACTCAAAACCATTCCTTTAACCTTCCGTAAAGTTATTATAACTTGACTCCCGTAAAGCGGATTATACTAACTTTATGCTTTGAAAAATAAGACATTCTTATCCTTTCATAAAGACCGTTATAACTAACTCCATAAAGCGTTATAACTCGTATATCTCAAATAATTTAGATTTCTTTTATTAACGAGACTTATACTTCAAATCGGTTTACCTGATTTTCAAAATACTTTTTCTGTCCGAAATTCTTGTCTACCTTATTAGAATAGACCATTCCTCGAGAACAAGTGAGTTAACTCTCTAACTCAACCAACTTAGACATTCTTTAAAAATGGTTTAAGTATACCAAAGGATTTACTTTATTTAAATCACGTCGTCTCGTACTATCTGATTCTCTTGCTCGTACTCGAGAGATAGGAAAGTTCCACATCATCTCCGGTTAATCCACTTGCTAAGTCGATACACTTGCGTGATGCGTCGACCTATAATGACCATGTCGTTTATTAACCTCTAGCTTCAGCGTAGAATATTCCAAGTGCAAAGTCACTAAATTCTACGGAAAATCGGACGGCATTTCCTTTGTTTCTCATCTTTGCCCACGTTTTCAAAATTAAATTCAACATCAACGCCATTTTAAGGCCCGACAATCCAAACAATTCAAAGGGATTACACACCTAATCTTGGATGTGTAAAATTCTGCCCCACAATGCATAACAATTAACTTAACAAGTTTAAGGTAGTATTTTGGCTCTGACATGCTTACGTAACCTTAACATCGATCTTTCATTATCAGGCCATATTTCTTGCATACGATGTATCTAAGAGCAATATTTACCACTACAAGTTCTTTCTTCTTCACATCTGACACCAAAACTAGCAAAAGGAAAGAATTGTTACCTTAGGCTTTAGCCAAATTAATCCAACAAATTCACTGGCCTCATTTCCCTGAAACACCACCGATAACTCTGAAGCTTGACAAGTTTTCTTCTTGCCACACTTTTGATTTTTCTCAAGCCTGGATTTCGTCTTGATTTTCTAGAGAGAAGTGAGAGCTTTTATTTTTAGAGTGAGAGGAGAGCTGGAAGAATGCCCAAGTCGTCCAGAGTTGGTCAATCAGTAGAATAGGCACAATCGGATGGGGGACACTTGTCGCCTCACATGGTCTTTAAAACAAAAGCGGTTCAGATTTTCCACTCGGCCTCATGAGAACCCGCCTCGGCGCGCGACACTGAAACCTCGCGTCTTACAGAACTTAGGTGCGCGGCCTGCTTCCGGCCGCGCCACAGGCTCTGGCGGAGTATTTTACGTCATTGCGCCGAACTTGTAACCATAACTTTCTACTCCGATGTCCTATCGACGAACGGTTGGTTGCGTTGGAAATTAGACTCAACGAGCTACATGCTAGGCCTTTGAAACACCTACAAACTCTTAATAAACTAGTTGATATGCCGCTCTAAAGTTGACTAAAACCTGTCGAAATCATTACGACAACCTATCCTTTACAAAATTTACGTCTTAATCTCTTTAAATGCGTTCTCATCGCATGGCGAGAACTACGGGCGTAACACGTTCATCTATTTTATGTTATCTGTTGTGTCGATATTTGAAGTGGGTTTTGTTTAACTACTAGAATAATTGCAAAATTAACTAAATTGTAATCGATTATGAAGGAATTAAGGCTTAAAATCCTCGACTATCCACTCCATTCGACCGCATATGCAACTAGAATGACTTAACTTCTTAGCCCGTTAAGATAACGGTTAACTAGAATGTCTTATATTCGGTTAGGATATATAATCGCTCGGCCCGATGCGAGAACCATACATATTTCTATGATAGGATTTACCACATGGGAGGATTAAAACGATAACCTATAATGCTACGCGAAGTATCGAATTACTTTTGTCGCGATTTTAACCTATGTCTATTCGATTCTGACATATCCAAATTTCTCCTTTCGGTTCTTGATTGAAATCATATACATTATGATAATTAGTGATCAATTAACTATCAAGCATTAAGTACGATTATTGAATAAATCTTAAGCAGTGAAGAAGAAATCAAACTCTGCATTAATTCATGAATAAGAGTTTCAAGCGATTCATAAGGAAAGCCACAATAAAGTGTTTAGCTCTAGCCATAGTCACGCTAGAACTAACACAAAATCCATACATAAGCCCGAATTAAAAGAAAGAAAAGTTACGTAGAACTAAGTCTCCAATTGTAGCCTCAAAACCATGCCATGAGTTGTGTTGTGTGATAGAATCAACTCCCCTCATTAGACTAATCCCTAGGGCTTAAATATGTTGCAAATTTTGTGCCCTATGGTCATACGCCTTGGCCAGTGCATTTGGATTCTGAAATTCCTTGGCCCGCGATTCTGAGAATGGCACGCGGTGCGAAAGTCTGCGACCTACCATTAAATATGGCGCATGATCCTCTTTATGCAGGCTATGGTGCTTCTTGAACTTCATCTGAAGATCTTTTTCAACTTTTTCCTCGGGACCTCATTTTATGCCCGTTTAGTTCCTTTTACATTTTCCTTTTTGAACCGTTGTGACTCAAAAGAAAGAAAAATGACTCTATCTATACTAAACACAACAAAAATAAGTAAAATACTAACTAAAAATATTTCAAATGCATATACAAAATCGCCTAACAAACCCCAAACTTAAACTTTGCTCGCCCTCGAGTAAAGCAGAAAACAAAAACAAAGAACTCAAAATAAAATAAAAACTCAAAGACTCAAATCAAGCAGCTGCACAAGGTTACTTAGAAAAGCATGAACGTCAGTTGGGATAATATGTTAGAACATATGTAGCATGTATATATAGCAATCTAGAATTTCAAGCCAGATATTTCGCAAATTCATTTCAATCACACTCAATGGAAATATGAACACTAACCCATGCATGTCAATTTCATTTAGTTCTATGGGCATGTTTACTTGCTATTCTCCACTAATCATAGACATACATTTTAGAGATCTTCAGGACTTTTCAGGGTTGTAACGTAGGCTTAGGCAGGGGTAGGTAAGAGTAGACATTTAGGCTCGATTTCGTACCATAGCATTTTCTCATTCAATCTTTTTGTCCTTCTTTTTGATATTATTTTTTCAGTTCGTACCTATCGTTCCCCTCTTCTCTTTTTGAGAGTATGAAACACATTCACATAGACACCCCCAAACTTGAGCTTTTATATTTTTTCATTGGGGTGCATCAATTTTTCACTCTCTTTCGGGTATTTCTTTTTCACACTTCTTCATCCCAATTTTGAATTCTTCTTATGGCACCTGAGAATCATAGGGTGTCGAAGAAATAACTTATTTTAGGCTCAAGTGGTGACTAGAATCTGATTTATTGCAGGTAGGTAATGAAAGGTAAGAAGGGCTAACAAATAAATTACGAATCATACTCCTAAACATGTACATCATAACTATTTACGCCTCAAATAACAAGCAAGAAGACTTCATAGACATTTTCAATTGACAACACATAGCTAAGCACAAATATCCACATAATCAGTTTTCATTAATTTTTGGCATATCTAACTTAGCCCTGATTTTGGCTTAATTCCATTACATTATTCCACTTAATTCACTGGCGTTTTTAGCAACCCTGACATGCATGATCGTAAAAAAATTGATTCATATAGACCTGATAAGGACACAAAAAGTCAATCACAGACTCAACAAACATTAAAAACATAAGTACCCCCACGAGCTTGAATGACACATTGTCCGAATGTGTAGCGACTCAAATTAAGCGGGGATGACTTACGGACATCTGGCGACTCAAAATGGTGGTGGTGGCGGCGGATCTGCATTGACCGCTGAGTCGAACACGGTGCTGAATCATCGTGTGGCTCGAGTCACGATCTTTATTGCATCGTCTTTTCTTGATTTAAGAGCATCACATTCATGGTTTCACAACATTTGTTGTTGGTTTAAACGATTGCTCCATTATTGACATTGGAGGCTCAAGGGCGGGAGGCGGTGTTTTAGGAAATCGCGCCTACGCGCGATTCTGCGTAAGCGACAGCGGTGCCTAAACTTGGCCTCGCGAGCATTCGGCCTGTGGTGATGACGATTAGTGTTTTCCATCATTTTCTTATGCTTAGTCTCACTTCCTTCACAGCATCACAACACAACAATACCAAAAAGTAAAGTATTCTATTTAAACTAAATTGCATAATTTAAACATTGGATTGCCTCCCAAGTAGCGTTGTCTTTAACGTCTTTTAGCCGGACGCAGGTTCCTCTTTACTGTGACTTGAAATGGATCACAAAGTTGATATGTTCCATGTCATTCAACAAGTATGGTTTCACTCTCTGTAAGTTCACTTTGAATGATGCGCCCTCTTTTCCTCTCCATTGCACCGTGGGGAACACTTTTCCTGACAAATGGCCACGACCATACGGACTTCAACTTGCCTGGGAACAATCTCAACATTGAATTGTAGGAGTACTTGTTGCCCATGCTATAGCTCTTTCGGGATCAAGTTCTTGTCGTGCCATGCTTCGGCCCTTTCCTTGTAGATTTTTGCATTTTCATAGGCATTGTTCCGAAATTCATCTAGCTCATTCAGTTGCAGTAGCCTATTCTGCCCTGTTGTTCTGGCATCCATGTTCAGTTTCCTCATTTCCCAGTATTTTTACACCCCGTATTTTCTAGAGAATGAGATGAGAAAGTACGTGAGAAAATAAGATTTGAATTTTGGAACGAAAGAAAAATCACTTTTTTCCTAAGGAAATATTTTGGAACCTCGTGAAGGAAAAAGGCTTATTAATTGGAATTTGGTTCTCAAATTTGGTATTTGGGATTATATAATATATTGGAATTTTGGATTTTTAAGTTTCGGATTTGGTCATGTTGGGCCCATGGGAAAATTTTACGGTTTTGTGGGGCCCACAGTATTTTGAGATATTTTGGCCAAATATAGATATTTTGGAGGAAAAAATAATTTGGACCAATAGAAGGGTGACATGTGTCACCCCTCCACTTGTCTTGCTACATTAGATATATATATATATAGCACGAAGACTTTGACTTAGATATTTGTGGAGACAAGTGGACAAGTTGGTCCCACTCCACTTGTCCATACACTTGTCCATATCTCATCCATTGTGATATTTATATATACATAGAGGGAGTGCAAGACTTCCCACACTTAGAAGATATTTCACACTTCTATCTCCCTTCCATGTTGCTCTCGGCCAAACACCCCTTTTAAGAACAAAAATCCTTAAACTTACAAGTTGTTATACCCCGTATTTTCCCGGGTATGTACGTGAGGGCGTACGTTTTTAAATTTAAGCCTTAAGGTTTGGCTAGGTTGGAAATTTGTACACAAGTGCCGAAAGGAGTCGTTTTTTCGGCGAAGCGTTTTACTAAACTTGCGAAGGAAAATTCCGGCTATGTCATTTCTAATTTTTGCGGATTTTTAGAGGCGAAACATTTTGGACCAGCGGGAGGGTGACAAGTGTCACCTCGCATTGGAAGAAGGTTGGGCTGACATTTGGGCGATTTGGGCTACTTTAGTTGGTAGGATATTTTGGTGCAAGTTGTGTGGTAGATGGATAAGGTTCACATGGTTAAAATCTAGCCCTATACACTGCACCACACTTGTCTTCATCTAGGCCGTTGGTTGGCCGTTGCTATTTATAAATACCCCTTGTTGAAGACTTTCTTCGTCAAAACTTGGCAATCTTTCTAAGTCTCAAATACTCCCTCCCTCTTGTTTGCTTTCGTCCAAGCCCCTCCCCTTTGAGAAAGGCCATGGCGAAACTCCTCTCCACTTTGTGGTGCCTAGCCAGAGGTACCCACTAGCCTAATTGTTTAGTATAATACCACTTGTTGTGGTATAGAAATACTCTCTAGTATTGTTGTAATGCCAAAGTACCTTAGTGAATACATTGTAGTATTCCCAAGTTACACTTATACAAAAGCCAGAAAATACTAGTATACTTCCTTTAGCCACTAACGAAACCTAAGGAAAACCTTCATAGTCGGTTGAAGTGTTTAGTAGAAGTGCGTAGAACTTCTAAGGGTTGTTTGGGCGGATTGGAGCACTCGGAGTAGGAGCTAAGCGTTGCTCGGGAGCGACTTTATACTTGGATAATTTTGGGCTCATCGAGGTAAATACTCTTGTCCTTCTAGTGTAATTGGAAATTACATCTTGTAGTAGTATAGAAATGAATATAAGATTCATAGTAGAGAATTGAGCGTAATAGAAGGATATTCTGAGAAAAGACTTGAATGAAATCACTTGAGAAGAATATAAGTAGAAGTTAAAGCGTACTTACATGGGATTGTATATCTGATGGTGATAACCTTTATTGGTTGAATGTTACGCAAGTAGCATGGGCTCTTAGAAGGTGAACAGGCTAGGGTTATAAGCGTGGGCGTTTTGCTTATAGTCGATAAATCGTCGCGGTATGTGATTCTTCCTATACTCTTGAGCATGATATTTTAAAGGAAGATATATATAGTGCGACAATGTCTTTTGACTTAAGCTGAATAATATATGATGCGATAGGCGTCGTGTGCTAATTGAGCGTGGTTATGCAACAATGTCTTTTGACTTAAGCTTTGAATAATAAGAATTTTGAAGTATTTCAAAATTGTTAAGAAACCATTTTGAAAGAAGAGTAACACTTGGTTTTAAGGTTTTAAAAGAGTTATACTAGCTTTATGGGAGTTAGGTATAACGTCTTAAGAGAGGTAAAGAAGATGGTTTCTTGATTTTAGAAGTTAAGAGACTTGATCTTATAAGATAAGAGACTTAACTTAAATGAATTAATATGGATTTTGTGTGAAACCTCATTCGTGAGTAATGAGTACTTGGTTTTAAAAGGAATAATGTTTCTGATTTGAGAATTAGAATGTGTATCGATAAACCCTGCAGCGTTAATAAAGGAAAATGTATTGAATAATTAAGTATTATTAAAACCGGTAGAAACCTCATGCGTAGAAGCTAAGATGAGACAAAATGATATTACATTTTCTAGATCATGGGTGCTTAATAAGATTGATTATGAACAAGATTAACCTACTCACACATGGCGTATGTTACTCTATTGTTTTAAAGAGATTAAGACATTGAACTATGAAACTTTTCTAAAAGAGACTTGCGTAATTGAAATTAGGCAAATTTGGAACTTTAGGGAAGAGAAAGGCATTGTGTTGTCTTAAAATGGTTTAAAACATAAAGTGTTATAACGACTTTATGGGAAGTTGGTTATAACGACTTTATGAAAACAAAAGAAGGGTTTTATCATTTGTTTTAATGTGGTAACTTGACTTTTAAAGAGAAGTATTTTGGTCCAAAGAAGGCATGGTATTGCCTTAATTTGGTCTTAAAAGGAAAGCATGAAAGTTGTTTTGGTTTACTTAAAAGATATAAGTCACACATTTTTATATACTACGAATTATCGGGTGACTTTTATAAAAGGAATGAATCTCTTAAAAGGAATTTAACGTCGTAGTACTTTAGGTTAAATCAGGACTTTGTATAAAATGAAAGTACCTTGAGTTGTGTATAACTTGCCTTTGCTTGTTGTTGTGAAACTTGACCATGTTACGTGTGATAGCCTTGTTGTGCAAATCTTTGTATTCTCGACTCTGGGTTCGTAGGATGAGCAGAATGTATTTCACTCGACTCACAAGATTAAATCAGGAATGTATTTCACTCGACTCTGGTTCATCAGGAATGTATTTCACTCGACTCAGGTTCATCAGGAATGTATTTCACTCGACTCTGGGATCATCAGGGAATGTATTTCACTCGACTAGGTTCATCAGGAATGTATTTCACTCGACTCTGGGTTCATAGGATGAGCAGAATGTATCCCACACGTTTCTATCTTTGGGTCCATGAGATGGGCAGAGACATGTTATACGTATCACATGATTTGTACCTAGGCTGGCGGTGAGGAAGAAGTTCCACAGGCGTGAGGATGACTTTGAGGCGTGAGTCACGACTTGACATAAGCTCTTGCTTTTATGTTGTGAAGCGTAGTTTGGTTATCATACATGTCTCTGCTTTATATAGACTATTATGATTTCATTTCTGATATTTCTGATTTCACATACTTGGTACTTGTTATCTTGACCTCCTTGAAGGCTGCGTTAAATCTGCGCGGTAGAAAGTACCGGTTATCGATCCGCGTTTAGGATCTCATTTCAGCGTCTTGGAAGCTCGTCCCTTGAGACTTATCTTTGGTATGTTACCACGAGTGCATGGGTCCTTGTACATTCGGGGTATGGCGGGGCCACTGTCCGTCATAGTTGTTGTATAAATCTTAGAAGTGCATGTAATCTTTGTTGTGGGCAAAGTTGTAAGGATTATGCTTGTTCAAATGTTTATATATATATATGTTGAAAATGGCAGTTTTGGTTGGCCTATTTTCTTTCATCTTAATCCGTATTTACATGTTTAAGTTTTATTTCGTTGGTTTTCTCGATGTTATATCACTAGGGTGCGGGGTAAGGCACGATCCACGCCAAGTTGGTGCGTGACAAAAGTAGTATCAGGCGGTTAGTCCTCGGAAAGTGTCTGGACCGTGTCTAGTAGAGTCTTGATTATCGGTGTGTTGTGCACCATCTATAATCGAGAGGCTATAGGACATTTAGGATTAGTTTCCATTCTTCTCATTCGAATCGTGCCTTAGAGGCGTATGATAAGTTGGACCCTCTGGCGTATTCCTTTCGCTTTACGATTATGCCTCGCGTAAAACCTTGAGCCCGAATAGGCAAAGCGATCGAGGAGCGTTAGTGAGATCTGACAGAAATGCGAGCGCGAGCGTCGATGCGAGCAGTGCCGCCAGCGGGTTTCGCAGCGCGCCCGGCCAGCGAGTTTAGAGCGCGGCGGTGGCTGCTGAACTCTGATGCACGAGCCTCGATCCAGCGGCTGGAAGCGAATGAGATAAGTACGAAATGGCGATTCTTGGCGAGTCGTGGCGAATGAGATAAGGCTGAATCTGGCGATTCGATCGATAGCACCGTAGTTCACCGGCGAGCGGTTTGAGACTACGGGATTTTACGAGTGTAACCCTCCGAGTTTTATGGGTCGAGCACGAGGATGATCGCGAGGAGTTCATCAAGCGATTCTGGCGAGTCATGAGAGTGATCAAGGCATCGGATACGAGTCGGTGGTCTAGGTTACGCATCGGCTGCGTGATCTGATCGTGGATTTTGATCGTCGGGCGTCGGGAGAGAATGCACTTCAGCTATATGGGATGAGTTCTCAAGGCATTTCTTGCACTTCTTGCCTCCACGGATGAGGAGGGCTCGGGTAAGCAGATTTTGGCGTTAAGCGGGGCCGGGCGGGCCGGTTAGAAAGTCTGATGTGAGTTCGACTTCGTTAGCTCGGTATGTCCCATTGTAGGCGATATGGAGGGCCAGTACACGCTACGTCAGGGCTAGATGATTACTTAGCGAGCATGCAGGTGTAGCTCTTCAGGGGCATGGACATTGCCGCATGCAAGCTCATGCACTAGGATGTGAGGCACGGAGAGGTCGGCGAAATGGCCGAGATCGGCGAGAAGAGGCGGGGCGAGGTCGCTTTGGTAACTTCGGCGGACGCCTCGCGAGTTGGTTATGTACCTCCGCCCGATGCAGTGGTCCTCCGATCTTGGGCGTTGGGTGTCGGGGTGAGTCGAGCTCGGGGCTTAGTTCGCGGTATCGTGAGTGCTAGCGGCGAGATTCATGTCCCGCCGGTGTCGCGATGTGGCAAACATCGTCCGGGAATGTCGTCTTTTCGGTGCTTGTTTCACTGCGGCCGTCACGGCCATGTGACGAAGGCGTGCTTATAGGAGAAGTGCGGCGGCAGCGCGACTCTGCGGATCGATGGCGAGTTAAGCCGCCTCTGACTATGCGCCTGCGAGCCTATGATTAGAGTGGAGCGGTAGGTTCAGGTATATCCCTAACCCTCTAGAGTTTTGCATGCTTGTTATGATGATCTTTTTTTGGGTTCTATTTATGGATAGCGTTGTGTTAGTTATGAGTTATAAAGCATGGTTAGTTGAAAGGATAATTCCTTGGGTAGTTTAAATTGGAAGTGGTAGCTTTCGCGGCTGTATAGGTAAGATTGTTCGGATCGGAAACAAGGCGTGATGCGTTAAGTGGGTCGGGTTGGGGCCATGTTGAGGGCCAACCGCGGCTGTTCGAGGTGGGGTCGACTGCAGGTGGTCGCTTGGTGGTAAGTCACGAGGTGCTAGGCCCAGTTTAGATGACCGTCGTATGAGTTTGTGGATATGTTCGACAGAATCGGTTCGTGAAGGCGGGAATGGCCTTAGAGGAAAGTGAAGCTAGTAAGATGACCAAGTTTGGAGGTGGTGACTCCAAGTTTTGGAAATTAAGCGATGGTGAAGTATGAGTGCGTATACTAGAAGAGTTCAAGTGTTAGAGAAGGGCGCGACGAGTAAGGAAGGAAGAGAGCGTGTGTTATTCCATGGCGGATGTGGCGTTGACAACGATTAGAAGAACTTTATCGTTATCAGTCTTGAGAAGGAACATTCGGAGACGAATGTTTCTAAGAGAGGAGAATGTTATACCGTATTTTCCGGTAATATGCGTGAGGCGTCGTTTTAAATTTAAGCCTTAAGGTTTGGCTAGGTTGGAAATTTGTACACAAGTGCGAAAAGTCGTTTTTAATGAAGCGTTTTACTAAACTTGCGAAGGAAAATTCCGGCTATGTCATTTCTAATTTTTGCGGATTTTTAGAGGCGAAACATTTTGGACCAGCGGGAGGGTGACAAGTGTCACCTCGCATTGGAAGAAAGGTTGAATGGCATTTGGGCGATTTGGGCTACTTTAGTTGGTAGGATATTTTGGTGCAAGTTGTGTGGTAGATGGATAAGGTCCACATGGTTAAAATCTAGCCCTACACTTGCACCACACTTGTCTTCATCTAGGCCGTTGGTTGGCCATTGCTGAACTATAAATACCCCTTGTTGAAGACTTTCTTCGTCAAAACTTGAGCAATCTTTCTAAGTCTCAAATACTCCCTCCTCTTGTTTGCTTTCGTCAAAGCCCACTCCCTTTGAGAAAGGCCCATGGCGAAAGCCTCCTCTCTCACTTTGTGGTGCCTGGCCAGGGTACCCACTAGCCTAATTGTTTTAGTATAATACCCTTGTTGTGGTATAGAAATACTCTCTAGTATTGTTGTAATGCCAAAGTACCTTGGCCCAAATACCTTGTAGTATTCCCAAGGTTACACATACAAAAGCCAGAAAATACTAGTATACTTCCTTTAGCCACTAAAGCGAAACCTAAGGAAAACCTTCATAGTCGGTTGGAGTGTTTAGTAGAAGTTGCGTAGAACTTCTAAGGGTTGTTTGGAGGCGGAATGGAGCACTCGGAGTAGGAGCTAGCGTTGCTCGGGAGCGACTTTATACTTGGATAATTTTGGGCTCGTCGAGGTAAATACTCTGTCCTTCAGTGTAATTGGAAATTACATCTTGTAGTAGTATAGAAATGAATATAAGATTCATAGTAGAGAATTGAAGCGTAATAGAAGGATATTACGAGAAAAGACTTGAGCGAAATCACTTGAGAAGAATATAAGTAGAAGTTAAAGCGTACTTACATGGGATTTGTATATCTGATGGTGATAACCTTTATTGGTTGAATGTTACGCAAGTAGCATGGGCTACTTAGAAGGTGGACCGGGCCAAGCGGGTTATAAGCGAGTGGGCGTTTTGCTTATAGTCGATAAATCGTCGCGAGGTATGTGATTCTTCCTATACTCTTGAGCATGATATTTTAAAAGGAAGATATATATAGTGCAATGTCTTTTGACTTAAGCTTTGAATAATATATAGTCGATGAAGCGTCACGTGTGCTAATTGAGCGTGGTTATGCGACAATGTCTTTTGACTTAAGCTGAATAATATATGATGCGGTGAGCGTGCGTGCGCTAATTGAGCGTGGTTGTGCGGCAATGTCTTTTGACTGACTTAATGAATAATAAGAATTTTGAAGTATTTCAAAATTGTTAAGAAACCATTTTGAAAGAAGAGTAACACTTGGTTTTAAAGGTTTTAAAAGAGTTATACTAGCTTTATGGGGAGTTAGGTATAACGTCTTAAGAGAGGTAAAGAAGATGGTTTCTTGATTTTAGAAGTTAAGAGACTTGATCTTATAAGATAAGAGACATAACTTAAATGAATTAATATGGATTTTGTGTGAAACCTCATTCGTGAGTAATGAGTACTTGGTTTTAAAAGGAATAATGTTTCTTGATTTGGAAATCAGAATGTGTATCGATAAACCACTGCAGCGTTAATAAAGGAAAATGTATTGAATAATTAAGTATTATTAAAACCAGTAGAAACCTCCATCTGCATAGAAGCTAATATGAGACAAAATGATATTACATTTTCTAGATCATGGCTGCTTAATAAGATTGATTATGAACAAGATTAACCTACTCACCTATGGCATATGTTACTCTATTGTTTTAAAAAGAGATTAAGACATTGAACTATGAAACTTTTCTAAAAAGAGACTTGCGTAATTGAAATTAGGCAAACTGGAACTTTTAGGGAAGAGAAAGGCATTGTGTTGTCTTAAAATGGTTTAAAACATAAAGTGTTATAACAACTTTATGGGAAGTTGGTGTCACGACCCATTCCGGGGCCCGTGACTGGTGCCTTACCGGGGCACCCAAGTAGTCATACATCAGAGTAATCAGCGGAAACATAAAGCAAGACATGAAACAGTTTATAAAACAAGACACAGATTTTGTGAAAACATGCTTTCGGCGTATATATATAATCATGTTTTAGCGATTACATCCGACAGCTGCAACATGACTACTGACCTCTGAAATATACAACTATGGCGGGACGGGGCCCGCCATACTATGCAAAAACTATCTACAACGGGAGATCATACCAAAAGTAGAGCCTCGGAAGAGATGGAGCTCACGACGCTGCGTAGAGATCCTAAGGATGCGGATCTAGCACACCTTGCCCGCCTGCGGCATGAGCGGCCCCGAAGGAGGTCGATACAACGGTACTAAGTATGCGTAAAGTACTTAAATGAAAACATATCATTTTAAAACCGGTTTACAAATATGTGTGAAACAACCGAGAAACGCGTAGTGCATCCTAAACAAGAGCAACAATAGGTAAGCGTAATAGGTCTTGTCTAGGCTGCGAATGATCGAAGCGAGGCCACTCGCCCGTATCATCGATACGCAAGCCTAATCTGAACTCGAGTCGCGTGACCCACTCAGCGTGGGCGCGTGAGGTATAACCCGCGTCGAGGGTAGCTACTCCTCGGCGTAAATCACGGACTCATTGTCCGCATAGCCACATAGACCGCGTGAGGCATAACCCGCATACTAACACGGAACTCTCGTAGCTCGCGTAGGCCCCACTGGACCGCGTGAGGTATTCTCGAATCATGGTCCCGGACCGCTGAGTCTACCCGCGTCGGAGCGACTTAACCCCGGTATCATCTCGAGGTGAGTGATAGTATACTAACATAACAACTTATCTTTTAAGTAACATAAGCACAACAAGGATACTACCTATACAAGCGTTACAAGATACTAACACACGTAGCATCATATCGTATCTACTTATCAAACCATCTTATTATTCTTTTCACAATATAAATGCATTATAAACACATAGGCAAACTTGTTTCTTTTATCAATCTTAAGTGGTTATACTTACTTCCCATAAAGCTAGTATAACTCTTAAGCACATTTTTAAAAACCAATTAGTTCTCTTACATTAATATGATTCGATAGTCTTTTGAAATGTTTTGATTCTTTATTATTGAGCTTAAGCGTGAGGCATTCTGTAAAGTATTGTCGAGCTTAAGCGTGGCATTCCGTAAGTATTATTCAGGCTTAAGTCAAAGACATTGCCATAGTTATTATCCGATTAACACGTATGCGTCTAGTACTATATATATTGTAAAATATCATGCTTTAGGAAGAATCACATACATACCGTGAAAACCACGCGAGTTGAATATGTCGCGCGAGAGTCGACTATAATAGTCACGGATATCTATCAAAGACTACTCACGAAGGTCATTCTAAGCGGAGGTTCACAATTCTATGGAAAGTTGGGCAGCACAACCCTACCGGTGAGCTATATGAGTCTCTTGTGAAAGCAGTCTATCTGAGTCTGATTCAATTATTCTTCTTTTAAACCGCCCTACTTTGTGATAGCGGTTCAATTCTATTCTGTGATATTCTTCTAAGTATTTATACTATTCTTATTCTACAACGAAGTATTCTCTAATTCAAAGAGGGTTAGGATTAGTTACCTCGGTAAGCCCAATAATATCCTAGAAAAGTCGCTGAGCAAGGTTTTGCTCTAAGTTGTATGCTCGAGAACCTTAGAAGTTCTTCACAACTTCTACTAAGTACTAAGGTATTTGGGCTAGGGTATTTTGGGCATTATAACAATACAAGAAGGCAACTTTTCTACCAAGGGGAGGGTAGGTTTCGGCTAGGCTAGGGGTGGGGTAGCCTCGGCGAGCTTCTCGAGGGAGGGGTGTGTTGGGACGAATTGCTTACAAAGGGAGAGGAAGGATTTTTAGACTTGGAAAGCTTTTGTGGATGAAGAACTCTTCATCTCAAGAGGGTATTTATAGGTCAAGACATGGCCAACCAATGGCCAAGATTTGTAAGTGCTAGGCAAGTGTAAGGTCGAGATTAGGGCAAGTGTACCTGCCAACTTGCACACAAAATATCTAACCAACTTTATGACAAGGATGGTGGTCATCCATTACCCTATTGCGTGACAAGTCCACCAATGAGAGGGTGGCAAGTGTCGCCTCTCGTTGGTCCAAAGTGTTCGTCTCTCGGAAAAATCCAAAAATTAGAAATGACATAGCGAATTTATCCTCACGTGGAAAGCGTTTCGTCGGAAAACTGTTAGCTTTGAGAGTTGTGCCTAAAAAATCGTCAAGGCCTAACTTTAAGACCAAACTTTTTATGCGTATTCCTTTACGTACATACTGCAAATACGAGGTATAACATTCTCCTCGCCAGAAACATTCGTCCGAATGTTCCTTCCCAAGCAGGATAGCGATAAGGTTCTTCAAAACTTAAGCAGTTTGCAAAAGCCACGCACGCCATAAACAACACTTAGGCATAAGCGATAATGAAGATTTACAAGTAGGAAAGTGAATTACGGAGGGTGGGAGCGGTGAGATACTTACGCCTCGTGTCCTCCTCGGCTTCCCGTCGTCATCTCCTCGCGAGCTCGTTCCGTCCGCAGACTTTGTGAAGCCACGTCCTTCGTCGCGGGCGCCTAACTGACGATCGATTATCGCTATGGGAATCTCCTCATACGATAACCCGCCGGTCACACTGGACATCGTCAATCGGATGTACCTAGATGGATCCGATACATCTCGCCGGCGTAAAGCGTGAAACACTGGATGCCTGCCTCGGTCGGACGGCAGATCAACTCATAGGCAACCTTGCCTACCTGCGGACAATCGAAGCGGCCCGATGTACGCCAGGGTGAGTTTCCCTTCTTCCGAATCTCATCACACCGCCATGGGTGACACCAGAAAACCCAATCATCAATTGCAAACTCGGATGTCGGCGGCGATGATCTGCATCGACTTACATCGACTCTGAAATTTGTCAATAGCGCTCTCGGATAAGCCGCCTTATCCGGCACTGCTTTGCAAATCTGGTCCCACTTGCGCTCGCCCACCTCGAACCAACCTATAGGCGATCGCACTTCCTCGTACAAGGCCTCATAAGGCGCCATCGAATCTTTGGGTGGTAGCTATTATTATCGCGAACTCAACTGAGGCAAATGATCCTCCCAACTACCAGAAGTCAATAACACGGGCTCGCGACATATCCTCGAAGTGCGGATAGTGCGCTCTGCTGTCCGTGCATGCGTGGATGAAATGCGATACTCGGGCTCACTGCGTCCACTAAACCCCTGCGGAAGGACCTCGAAGTTGGCGTAAAGCGGGCTCCTCTGCATGCGATATGATCGAAGTAGGGACTCCATGCGATCTAACGATCTCTCGGATGTAAAGTGCGGCATAATCCTCGGTAGAAAAGTCGTCTGACGGGAAGAAAGTGGGCTGATTTCGTCGACTGTCGGCGATAACCCATATAGAATCATGTCTCATACGAGTGCGAGGTAATCTGTGATGAAGTCCATGTTGATTACCTCCACTTCCGGTCGGGATCTCTATCGCTGCAACAAACCACGGTCTCACGGTGCTCTGCTTCACTGCGTGACAGACGGGCGAGCTACGAACTCTGCAGCGTCCTCTTCAAACCATCCCACAATACGGATCTAAGGTCGTGGTACATCTTGAGTCGACCCGGATGGATAAATGCTTGGCTGTGTGCTTCCCCAGAACTGCTGCGAAGTCACGAAACATCTGGAACACATGCGCCTCGAACCTTAGCACCATCGGTGCTACCTCAAAGGACCGCCCTCTCGAAGAGGCTGTATCGCGATATCGAATCAAAGTGGGTCCTCGAGCGTGCCTCTTCACCTCGCCGATGATGGAAGACTGGCAACCTCGCGAACTCTAACCCCTTTGCTATCGAGAATCAATCAAGCGGACACGAGGCTCGCTAAGCGATGCAAATCACGAACCATGTCCCTCACTCTGCTGCACATCGATGGCTCCACGTGACCTACGACTAAGGCATACGCCTGACATTGGCCTTCCCGGGTGATACGGGATATCAACATCGTAATCCTTAAGCAACTCTAACCACCGTCTGCCGTAAGTTCAGCTCCTCAGGTGAAGATATCTTTGGAGGCTCTTGTGGTGCGTAAAAATATCACGTGAACCCCGTACAAATAGTGCCTCCGGATCTTGGCGTGAATCACGGTACCGACTCCAAATCATGGGTGGGGTAGTTCCTCGTGTTTCTTCAAGTCGGGATGCGTATGCTATAACCCTGCCATGCTGCGTCAACACACATCCCAACCCGATGCTGCGCGTCACAATACACAACATAACCATCTGGACCTGCGGAAGTAAGAAGCGAAGCGGTCGTCGGTCTCTCTTTCGGCCAGCTGGAAACCACGCTCCTGACATCGATCCACGAAACTTGGTGCCTTACGAGTCGGCCTAGTCAATGGTGTAGAGATAGAAGCAAACTTCTCCACGAACGCCGATAATACCTGCAAGGCCCGAGCTGCGAACCTCTGCCGGGTAGTAGGTCTAGGCAAGTCATTGCCTCGATCTTGGCGTATCAACTCGAATACCATCGGCCCGACAATATGCCCAAGCGCCCGAAGTCAGCAAAACTCATTTGGAAAACTTGGCGTACAAGCTGCTGATCTGGAGAAGCTATCGGCCTGATCGCCGAATGCTCGCGTGCTCGCTCTGGCGAGAATAAACCAAGATATCATCGATGAACACTATCACAAATGTGTCCAAAATGGTTTGAACACTCGGTTCATCAAATCCATGAATCTGGCGGAGCATTGGTCAACCAAAGACATGACCACGAACTCATAATGCGTCGGGTCGGAATGCGATCTAGGGACATCCGCCTCTCGACTCGCACTTTGATGATAGCGATCGCGGATCAATCTTGGAGAAACATCTACGCACCACCTGTTGGTCGAACAAATCATCAATCCTAGGAAGGGTATCGTTCTTAATGGTCACCTTGTTGCACCGTAATCAACACATGCAGCGTCGTCCTTCTTCTTCACGAACAATCGGCGCTCCCGGGGAGAAACACTAGGCCTAATGAAGCCGCTTCTCTAGCAAATCCCTAAGTGATCCTTGACTCTCTCAACTCGGCGGTGCCATTACGTATGGCGGAATGGAAATAGGCGAGTATCTGCAACACATCTATACAAAACTCGATCTCCTCTCGGGAGGATACAGGAGGTCATCCGGAAACACGTCTGGGAACTTCGTGACTCTGGGCCCAGCGGAAAATCTGGTACGCGGCCTTGATTATCAAACACCGAGCGAGATGGTAGATATACCCGCGCACCATCTTCCTAGCCGAGGTAGGAAATAAACCTACCACCGGCGTCTGGTGCTCCTCGCTCAACAATGGCTCGCCGAAGCGGAACCGTACTACTCTCTCTGCGGTCTACATTGGCATAGCAAGAAGCTAGCCAATCCGTCCCATAATCACGTCGAAGTCAATCATCTCGACTCTATCAAGTCGGCGAGTCGGCGACGTAAATGGTCACAGACAAGCCATATACCGCCGAGCTACCAGATCACCCGGCTGGCGTAGCTACCTCGAAAGGGTCTATGGACTCGGGCTCTATCCTATCCTACTAGCAACAAGGGAGATATATGGGGCAGTAGAACCGGATCTATCAAAGCATACACGTCAAACCGAGGCCCGATAAGGTACACAGTGGCGACATCGGTGAGGCCTCACGATCTGTCGGTGGACAAAGCATAAATGCGGTTACGAGGACCGCTAGGCGGGACGAGCCACGGCCTGCTGCGCGACCTGTGACCCATGAGCACCACGCCTCGGGCGATAAGCGTAGGAGATGATGAGCGGCAGCGAACACGAAGGTGAGCCCTACCGCGTGCGCCCGGTCGGACGATCCCTCGCAAAGTGACCTGCTGGCCCTGGCGTAACAAGATCCAAAAGTAGTACCACACTTCCCGTAATGGGATCTGCATCGGCCACGGCGGGGTCCCGATCGACGATACCTCTGCTACTGGGCGTCGAAGCCACAGGGCCAGTACGCCCTCAGCGTAGGTGTCTTGAGGGCGGTGCGAGTGCTCTGTCTTTGGTGTGGTGCGAATCTAGGCTAACTGCTGAGGCCGCCCACCACGATAACCACGAGAAGACCCTCCGTCACGGCGCCTTAACCTGCTGCTTTGCATCGTCACGTCGACCTCTGCGCTCGCCGCATCAGGCGTGAGCACTGCGTGCGGGTAATGTCCATACGGTGGAGAAACCCCGCACATGACTCGGCCATATAGTCGTCTGGCGGTGACATAGCGGTGCACCTATCCTCCATGTATCTGCTACAATCTTTGGGACATATCGAGCCGATGAATCAAACTCGACATTGTACTCACGACGGTCGTCCTGCGCCTCGATGGTAAAAATCTATCGGCCGCGCCCTCGCCGTCTGTGGAGGCAAGAAGTGAGTGAGAAAGCCTCGAGAACTCATCCCAAGTAGGCGGGGCGCGTGCTCTCCCGGGATAACTCCGTGAATCAAACCAATCGATGCGGTATCACGCGGCCTATGTGAACCAAAGATCACGGACTCGGTCTCGGCATACGATCACTCTCAAAATCCTCTGAAGGCGGCGGATGAACTCCTGCGGATCATCCTCCGGCCTCGATCCATAAAACTCCGCGGGCTCTGACTCGAAGTCTCGTAGCCTCAAACTCTCTGCCTCGGGTGAGCAGCGGAGTGCGGCCAAGCGCTGGGCTGGGCCCAGGCCGCGTCCGGCCTCTCGCCGTGTCGGGCCACAACTTTAGCCAAAAGTGGGCCGTCTCCTTGTACCTAACTCCTCCGCCCCGGTGTGGGGCGGGAGGTGTGGTCGTGGTCTTTGGGGCGGCGTCATAGAACTCGCCGTCTGCGGTATAGGCGGGCTGAGCCCTCGTGACTCTGGGTGTCTGCTAGCGACTCCTCATTTGCCTTGCCGCCAGGCGGGTTGCCTTACGTGGAGGCATAAGCATTACGGAAAGGAATACGTTAGAGGTCCAACCTATAACGGCTACAAAGCACGATCTCGGAATGAGAAGAAGCGAAACCAATCCTAAATATCCTATAGCCTCACGATTATTGGTGTGGTGCACAACACACCGATAATCAAGACTCTACTAGATACGGTGCATAGACACTTTCGAGGATTAAGCGCTCGATACCACTTTTGTCACGACCCGTTCGGGGCGTGGTGGTGCCTTGCAGGGCACCCAAGTAGTCATACATCGAGTAATCGGAAACATAAAGCAAGACATGAAACGATTTATAAAACAAGACCACGATTTTGTGAGAAAACATCGCCTTTCGGCATATATATATAATCATGTTTTAGCGATTTACATCGACCTTTGTACAACATGACTCTACAGACCTCTGAAATATACAACTATGGCGGGACGGGGCCGCCATACCCCTATACAAAAACTATCTACAACGGGAGATCATACCAAAAGTAGAGCCTCGGAAGAGATGGAGCTCACGACACCAACGTAGAGATCCTAAGGATGCGGATCTAGCACACCTTGCCCTTACTGCGGCATGAGCGGCCCAGAAGGAGGTCGATTAACAGTACTAAGTATGCAGCTTAAAGTACTTAAATGAAAACATATCATTTTAAAACCGGTTTACAAATATGTGTGAAACAACCGAGAAAGCCGCGTAGTGCCACATCACAAACAAGAGCAACAATAGGTAAGCGTAATAGGTCTTGTCTAGGCTGCGAATGATCGAAAGCAGGCCACTCGCCCATATCATCATTACGCAAGCCTAATCTGAACTCCGGTCCGCATGGGCCACTCACGTGGGCGCGTGAGGTATAACCCCGCGTCGGTAGCTACTCCTCGGCGTCGTCCTGGACTCATTGTCGCATGGCCACATAGACCGCATGAGGCATAACCCGCATACTAACACGGAACTCGTAGCTCGCATAGGCCCCTGGACCGCGTGAGGTATTCTCGAATCATGGTCCCAGGACGCTGAGTCTACCGCGTCGGGATGACAACCCCGGTATCATCTCAAGAGGTGAGTGATAGTATACTAACATAACAACTTATCTTTTAAGTAACATAAGCACAACAAGGATACTCACCTATACAAGCGTTACAAGATACTAACACACATAGCATCATATCATGTCTACTTATCAAACCATCTTATTATTCTTTTCACAATATAAGTGCATTATAAACACATAGGCAAACTTGTTTCTTTTATCAATCTTAAGTGGTTATACTTACTTCCCATAAAGCTAGTATAACTCTTAAGCTTACATTTTAAAAACCAATTAGTTCTCTTACATTAATATGATTGATGAGTCTTTTGAAATGTTTTGATTCTTTATTATTGAGCTTAAGCGTGAGGCATTCGTAAGTATTATTCGAGCTTAAGCTGAATTGCCGTAAGTATTATTCGAGCTTAAGTCAAAGACATTGCCATAGTTATTATCCGATTAACACATATACGTCTACCGTACTATATATATTGTAAAATATCATGCTTTAGGAAGAATCACATACCTTACCGTGAAAACCACACGAGTTGAATATGTCGCGCAGAGAGTCGACCTATAATAGTCACAGATATCTATCAAAGACTACTCACGAGGGTCATTCTAAGCAGAGGGTTCACAATTCTATGGAAAGTTGGGCGGCACAACCCTGCGTGAGCTATATGAGTCTCTGTGAAAGCGATCTATCTGAAGTCTGATTCAATTATTCTTCTTTTAAACCCTTCTACTGTGATAGCGGTTCAATTCTCTATTACGTGATATTCTTCTAAGTATTTATACTATTCTTATTCTACAACAGTAAGTATTCTCTAATTCAAAAGAGGGTTAGGATTAGTTACCTCGGTAAGCCGATAATATCCTAGAAAAGTCGCTGAGCAAGGTTTTGCTCTAAGTTGTATGCTCAGAAACCTTAGAAGTTCTTCACAACTTCTACTAAGTACTAAGGTATTTGGGCTAGGGTATTTTGGGCATTATAACAATACAAGAAGGCAACTTTTCTACCCAGGGCGGGGGTCGGTTTCGGCTAGGCTAGGGGGTGGGGTAGCCTCGGCCAAGCTTCTCAAGGGGAGGGGGGGTGTGTTGGACGAATTGCTCACAAAGGGAGAGGGAAGGATTTTTAGACTTGGAAAGCTTTTGTGGATGAAGAACTCTTCATCTCAAGAGGGGTATTTATAGGTCAAGACATGGCCAACCAATGGCCAAGATTTAGCCAAGTGCTAGGCAAGTGTAAGGTCAAGATTAGGGCAAGTGTACCTAGCCAACTTGCACACAAAATATCTAACCAACTTTATGACAAGGATGGTCATCCATTCGGCCCTATTGCCGTGACAAGTCCACCAATGAGAGGGTGGCAAGTGTCGCCCTCTCGTTGGTCCAAAGTGTTACGTCTCTCGGAAAAATCCGCAAAAATTAGAAATGACATAGCCGGAATTTATCCGCTGTGGAAACGTTTCGTCGGAAAACTGTTCGCTTTGAGAGTTGTGCCTAAAAAAATCGTCCAAGGCCTAACTTTAAGACCAAACTTTTTGTACGTATTCCTTTACGTACATACTCTGGAAATACGGGGTATAACAGTTGGTTATAACGACTTTATGAAAACAAAAGAAGGGTTTTATCATTTGTTTTAATGTGGTAACTTGACTTTTAAAAGAGAAGTATTTTGGTCCAAAAAGAAGGCATGGTATTGCCTTAATTTGGTCTTAAAAAGGAAAGCATGAAAGTTGTTTTGGTTTACTTAAAAGATATAAGTCACACATTTTTATATACTACGGGTATCGGGTGACTTTTATAAAAGGAATGAATCTCTTAAAAGGAATTTAACGTACGTAGTACTTTAGGGTTAAAATCCGACTTTGACATAAAATGAAAGTACCTTGAGTTGTGTATAACTTGCCTATGCTTGTTGTTGTGAAACTTGACCATGTTACGTGTGATAGACTTGTTGTGCAAGTACTGTGTTCTACTCGACTACCGGTTCATGGGATGAACCGGGAATGTATTTCACTCGACTACCGGGTCATCCGGGAATGTATTTCACTCAACTACCGGTTCATCCGGGAATGTATTTCACTCGACTACCGGTTCATCCGGGAATGTATTTCACTCAACTACCGGATCATCCGGGAATGTATTTCACTCGACTACCGGTTCATCCGGGAATGTATTTCACTCGACTCTGGTTCATGGGATGAGCAGGAATGTATCCACACGTTTCTATCTGGGTCCATTAGATGGCGAGACATGTTATACGTATCACATGATTTGTACCTAGGCCGGCGGTGAGGAAGAAGTTCCACGGGCGTGAGGATGACTTTGAGGCGTGAGTCCACGACTTGACATAAGCTTTTATGTTGTGAAGCGTAGTTTGGTTATCATACATGTCTCTGCTTTATATAGACTATTATGATTTCATTTACAATATTTCTGATTTCACATACTTGGTACTTGTTGTCTTGACCTCCTTCGGGCTGCGTTCATCTGCAGTAGAAGTACTGCCAGTCGATCCGCGTTTAGGATCTCATTTCAGCGTCTTGGGAAGCTTCGTCCCTTGAGGCTTATCTTTGGTATGTTACCACAGTGCATGGGTCCTTGTACATTCGGGGTATGGCGGGGCCACTGTCCGTCATAGTTGTTGTATAAATCTTAGAGTGCATGTAATCTTATTGTGGCGGGGTTGTAAGGATTATTCGCTTCAAATGTTTATATATATATATGTTGAAAGGCAACCGTTTTGGTTGGCCTATTTTCTTTCATCTTAATCCATGTCTATTTACATGTTTAAGTTTTATTTCCGCTGGTTTTCTCTGATGTTGTATCACTAGGGTGCCCGGGGTAAGGCACCAGTCACGGGCCCGGGTTCGGGTCGTGACACAAGCTTAGTTCACTAATACAAGATTAAGGTCCCTAACCAAGTGTTAAGCCAAGGGCTATATTAATTCCAAGAAATAAAGGGTTGGCCGAGAATAAGGGTGTGAAACCATAGGGTTCTGTCGACTTTTTGGAAGCAAAATGTGAAGTGAAGTTGGTTATAAGCTCATAGGGGTCACGTATATGTGATTGGAACTTGAAGAAGTGGAGCGAAATGAAAACTGCGTACCAATATAGTAGGGGCTATTTTGGGCACAAAAATGAGGTAATAGTTCTTCTTAAATTAAAGTAATTGGATATTACTTATTGTTATGTTTAAGGGATGAATTTATGTTAAGGAAGAAATGGAAAATAATATGTGTATGTGATAGATGTGTTGTTGGCCGATTGGAGGCAGTTTTGTGCCATTGGTTTCGTTGGTTATATTGTTGTTGTTATCCACTTTTGTCGCATGTTAAAATGAGGTAATATGGTTGTTTATAAGTTGGTATGTCATATATGGATGTGTTGGAACTTGAATTGGAATAAAATAAATTAAGGAAAGAGTTATCAGATTGTAGTTATTGGTCGTGGAATCTATAAAACTATTGGACGTTATTATACAGTTTTTAGGGACTGTTTTAGGGAGTTGGAATTCTGGAAATTCAACCCTCATTTTGCACGTTTAATGTGGGAAAATGACTAATGAAAGTCCCAAGGAATAAGGGTGAAAAAGGCTTCACATTATACCCTTAACGCTGATTATTTATGGACTATTTTATAGACTGATTTTATATCGTTGTGGGGCAACATTTCACAAGTCAAGTTGGCGTGTAATCCCCTTTGGTTGTTGCTTTGGTTGTGAACTGTTTATTTAAGTTAAGGGGCTGAATTTTGCACGTAAGGTAAGCGTGTGACCCCTTTGGTTAACTGCTGGTTGTGCCCTTAATTGTGGCTTGGTTGTTGTTGAATTTGGGCCTTGGAAAAGGTGGAAAAGTATGTAGAAACAAATGAAGTGCTGCCAAAATTCCCGTAGAATAAGAGGGTCATTATTTGGTATAAGTCTTACACTTGGAAGCTTGAAGTTGATAGAAGTGCTATTGTCATTTTAGGTTGAAGTACTACGTTTGGCATATTCTACTTGGCATGAGGAATAAGTGACAATGTTGAAGTACATTGGGGCGTATTCTACTTGTCGTGTTGGTTAGTCGTCAACGAGGTATGTGAACTTCTTCCTTCTATCGGCATGATTGATTATTGGAGTATAGATAACCTGTTTCTTGAAGTATACTTTCCTCGTTATTAGAGTATTCATGTTATTGATTCTATGCTAAAGGCATGTCTAAATTATTCCTAAGTCCTTACCAAGTATTATGGGAGATGTTGGTAAGAGTGTTTAGTAAGCATTGGAGTCGAGTTGATCTTGCAAACTTACAACACTAATGAGACTTGATTTATTTGAAAGTCATGAGACTAGATTTATTTGAAAGTTATGTGACTTGATTTATTTGAAAGTCATGCGACTAGATTTATTTGAAAGTTATGAGACTTAGTTGAAAGTATATGACTTTACATGAGACCTTACTTGAAAGTATATGAGATTTGATTAGATGAAGTATAAGAGACTTGATTTATATGAAGTATAAATGACTTGATTTTGGAAAAGAAGAAGTAACTTGATTTAAAGGTATAGGTTACTTGATTTGAAAAGAATAAGTTACTTGAGTTTAAAAGTGTAAGTAACTTGTTTTAACAGTGAAAGTGCCCTTGATGCTACAAGTGCTAGTATCTTGGGGTTTTATAAAGGAAAGAATAGATGTGCATAGTACTTTTGGGTTCAACTCTCTTGTATGGCATAATATGATTCTTTTTATAAGATTAGATGTACATAGTACTTTGGGTTCATTTCCCTAATGCTACATCACATGATAATGCCTTGGTTTTATTAAAAGGAAAGAGGTGATAGTGCCTTGGTTTGTTTAAAAAGAAAGATGTGGTAGTGCTTTAGTTTCAAAAATGAAAGTTGGTTATAATGGCTTTATGGGAAATTTGTTATAACGGTTTTATGGAAAGTCAAAAGATGGTTTAAAATGTCATATGGTTGCATTGATACACCGAGTCCCATGGTGGGTCGGGACACGTTGTATGTACACACATGAGGATTATATGGATAGTTATGATTACACCGAGTCCCCTAATGGGTCGGGACACGTTATAGGTACATATGTGAGGAGGATGACCACACTGAGTCCCATAATGGGCCGGGACATGTTATACGACTTATATGACTTTACACCGAGACCCAGAAAGGGCCGGGACATGTTATACCTTATATGACTTTACACCGAGACCCAGAAAGGGTCCGGACATGTTATACCTTATATGACTTTACACCGAGACCCAGAAAGGGCCAGGACATGTTATACCTTATATGACTTTACACCGAGACCCAGAAAGGGCCGGGACATGTTATACCTTATATGACTTCACATCGAGTCCCAGAATGGGCCGGGACATGTTATAACTTATACGACCCTACACCGAGTCCCAATATGGGTCGGGACATGTTAGATACAGAGTATGAGGACCGAGTTCCAATTTGAGTCGGGACAGGTTATAGGTACGGAGTATGATACGTTATCTATACGTGTATGAACATAATGATTCTATGAGTAGGCATCTATGAGGCGAGTACAGTAGTAAAGTGGTACAATGGTACAGGGGTATAGTGATACAAGGTACAGTTGGCTCTTATTTTATATGACACAGTTGGATATGGCATCTATGAGTCGAGTACAGTAGTACAGTAGTACAGTGATACAAGGTACAGTTGGCTCTTATTTTATATAACACGGTTGGATCTGGTATTTGATTATTTTACTTGTCCTTGTCATTTCTTGGCCAGCCATGATTTTAATATTGTACTTAATTTCCGTTCCATACTTAGTACTTGTTGTACTGACCCCCTTCGGGGGGTTGCGTTCATGCCCGTGGATATTAGGTACTCAGTTGGGTGATCCGCGAGCTTAGGATCTCCAGTCAGCTTCTATTGAGACAACTCCACTATGCCGGAGTCTTGTCATGTTGGTACGACGTTTGTATTAGAGTCTTGTACATTTATGGGTACGGCGGGGTCTTGTCCCGTCATAGTATTTGTCCAAACTCTTAGAGGTATGTATTCATATGTGGGCTGGACTTGTGTGAGTTGTATTTGTATTGTTGTACAGTTGTAGTCCCATTCGGGTATTATATATTATGTCAGCCTTGTCGGCTTGTCCTTTGTTTGAAAAAAAAAATATTATTTAGCTTCCGCGGGTTACTTGTGTTGTATGGGTAGAAGGGTGCCCAGGTAGGGCACCAGTCGCGGGCCCGGGGTTCGGGTCGTGATAGAGTGGTATCAGAGAAGTTAGTCCTCAGAATGTCTACAGACCGTGTATAGTAGAGTCTTGTTTATCGGTGTGTTGTGCACCACATCTATAAACATGAGGCTACAATACATTTAGGATTGATTTCCCTTCTTCTCACTATGAGATCGTGCGATAGAGTTGTGTTATTAGGGTAGTCTCTTCATAATGTATTATTGTGGTTGCAGCTATGCCTTCGAAAATACAATAGTGGCCCAGACATGAATGCATGAACCTTGGTATACATGTTGGTAAAATTGTTGTATAGTTAGTATAATGATGTACATCTATACGGATATATTTAATATGGTCATATGTGTGTTGCTTGAAATGATTATGAGTTATCACGAGTTGGTTAAGCTTTGATAATGTCTTAGAGATATGAAAGCAGTTAATAAGTATAAACGGAACTATATGATTGAGTATCAAGATAGAGATATTTGTTATTAATAATGAGTAGAAAGAAGGATTACTACAAGGATGATAAAGGTAAAGGAAATTGAATCTAAGTATAATGACCAAGTTTGGATATAGTAATGCCAAGGATTGGAAACAGGAGCAAAATGTGAGATTATGTACGTATACTAGAATAAGTTTGGAAGTATGAGAAGAGTACGACAAGTAAGAAAAGGAGTGAACAAGTGCTAAAAGAATTGAGGTGTTTATGGTTATGACTAAGGAAGGTACGAAAGGAGAATCCTTTTAGACCAAGAATGAGAGTTAAGTGTGACGATGGGTCGGGTTGTGGGCCAATTACGGGTCAACCCGTAACATGGAATGAAGTGGGGCCAGTTGGAGATATCCCGCTATGTGATAGGGTCACGACGATGCAAGGCCCAAGTCTAGTTAATCGGTGTACGAGTTCGTGGACGCGTTCCACCAGAACCAGGTGGTGGGAGCCGAGAATAGAAAAAAATGTGAGCATGTGATGGTTGTGTGCAAGTGCGGTTAAGTTGACACTTGGAATTTCAGCTTGACACCTAGTATGAACATTCATAATGAATGTTTCTAAAGGGGGAGGATGTTACACCCCGTATTTTCTAGAGAATGAGATGGGAACGTACGTGAGAAAATAAGATTTGAATTTTGGAACGAAAGAAAAATCACTTTCCCCTAAGGAAATATTTCGGAACATCGAGAAGGAAAAAGGTTTATTAATTGGAATTTGGTTCTCAAATTTGGTATTTGGGACTTATAGAATATATTGGAATTTTAGATTTTTAAGTTCCGGATTTGGTCTTGTGGGTCCACGGGAAAAATTTATGATTTTGTGGGGCCCACAATATTTTGAGATATTTTGGCCAAATATAGATATTTTGGAGGAAAAATAATTTGGACCAATAGGAGAGTGACACGTGTCACCCCTCCACTTGTCTTTCTACATTAGATATATATATGTGGATAGCATGAAGACTTTGACTTAGATATTTGTGGAGACAAGTGGACAAGTGGGTCCCACTCCACTTGTCCATATCGCATCCATTGTGATATTTATATATACATAAAGGGAGTGCAAGACTTCCCACACTTAGAAGATATTTCACACTTCTATCTCCCTTCCATGTTGCTCTCGGCGAAACACCTTTTTTAAAAACAAAAATCCTTAAACTTCCAAGCTTAGTTCACTAATACAAGATTAAGGTTCCTAACCAAGTGTTAAGCCAAGGGCTATATTAATTCCAAGAAATCAAGGGTTGACCGAGAATAAGGGTGTGAAACCCTAGGGTTCCGTCGACTTTTTGGAAGAGAAATGTGAAGTGAAGTTGGTTATAAGCTCATAGGGGTCACTTATATGTGATTGGAACTTGAAGAAGTGGAGCGAAATGAAAACTGCGGACCAATATAGTAGGGGTTGTTTTGGACTATTTTGGGCACAAAAATGAGGTAATAGTTCTTCTTAAATTAATGTAATTGGATATTACTTATTGTTATGTTTAAGGGATGAATTTATGTTAAGGAATAAATGGAAAATAAGATGTGTATGTGATAGATGTGTTGTTGGCCGATTGGAGGCATTTTTGTGCCATTGGTTTCGTTGGTTATATTATTGTTGTTATCCACACTTGTCTCATGTTAAAATGAGGTAATATGGTTGTTGATAAGTTGGTATTTCATATATGTAAGTGTTGGAACTTGAATTGGAATAAAATGAATTAAGGAAAGAGTTATCGGATTGTAGTTATTGGCCGTGGAATCTATAAAACTGCTGGACGTTATTATACAGTTTTTAGGGACTGTTTTAGGGCATTGTAATTCTGGAAATTCAGCACTCATTTTGCATGTTTAATGTGGGAAAATGACTAATGAAAGTCCCAAGGAATAAGGGTGAAAAAGGCTTCACATTATACCCTTAACGTTGGTTATTTGTGGACTATTTTATAGAATGATTTTATATCGTTGTGGGGCAACATTTCACAAGTCAAGTTGGCGTGTAATCCCCTTTGGTTGTTGCTTTGGTTGTGAACTGTTTATTTAAGTTAAGGGGCTGAATTTTGCACGTAAGGTAAGCGTGTGACCCCTTTGGTTAACTGCTGGTTGTGCCCTTAATTGTGGCTTGGTTGTTGTTGAATTTGGGCATTAGAAAAGGTGGAAAAGTATGTAGAAACTAAGGAAGTGCTGCCCAAATTCCCGTAGAATAAGAGGGTCATTATTTGGTATAAGTCTTACACTTGAAAGCTTGAAGTTGATAGAAGTGTTATTGTCATTTTAGGTTGAAGTACTACGTGTGGCATATTGAACTTGGCATGTGGAATAGCCGACAAGGTCGAAGTACATTGGGGCGTATTATACTTGTCGTGTTGGTTAGTCGTCAATGAGGTATGTGAACTTCTTTCTTCTATCGGCATGATTGATTATTGGAGTATAGATGACTTGTTTCTTGAAGTATATTTGCCTCGTTATTAGAGTATTCATGTTATAGATTCTATGCTAAAGACATGTATAAATTATTCCTAAGTCCTTACCAAGTCTTATGTGAGATGTTGGTAAGAGTGTTTAGTAAGCATTGGAGTCGAGTTGATCTTGTTAAGTTACAACACTAATGAGACTTGATTTATTTGAAAGTCATGAGACTAGATTTATTTGAAAGTTATGAGACTTGATTTATTTGAAAGTCATGCGAGTAGATTTATTTGTAAGTTATGAGACTTACTTGAAAGTATATGAGACTTTACTTGAAGGTATATGAGACCTTACTTGAAAGTATATGAGATTTGATTAGATGAAGTATAGGAGACTTGATTTATATGAAGTATAAATGACTTGATTTTGGGAAAGAAGAAGTAACTTGATTTAAAGGTATATGCTACTTGATTTGAAAAGAATAAGTTACTTGAGTTTAAAAGTGTAAGTAACTTGTTTATAATAGTGAAAGTGCCTTGATGCTACAAGTGCTAGTATCTTGGGGTTTTATGAAGGAAATAATAGATATACATTGTACTTTTGGGTTCAACTCCCTTATATGGCATGATATGATTCTTTTTATAAGATTAGATGTACATAGTACTTTGGGTTCATTTCCATAATTCTTCATCACATGATAATGTCTTGGTTTTATTAAAAGAAAAGAAGTGATAGTGCCTTGGTTTGTTTAATAAGAAAGATGTGGTAGTGCTTTAGTTTCAAAAATGAAAGTTGGTTATAATGGCTTTATGGGAAGTTTGTTATAAAGGTTTTATGGAAAGTCAAGAGATGGTTTAAAATGTCATATGGTTGCATTGATACACCAAGTCCCATGGTGGGCCGGGACACGTTGCATGTACACACATGAGGATTATATGGATAGTTATTATTACACCGAGTCCCCTAATGGACCGGGAAACGTTATAGGTACATATGTGAGGAGGATGACCACATCGAGTCCCATAATGGGCCGGGACATGTTATACTACTTATATGACTTTACACCGAGACCCAGAAAGGGCCGGGACATGTTATACCTTATATGACTTTACACTGTGACCTTGAAAGGGCCAGACATGTTATACCTTATATGACTTTACACCGAGACCCAGAAAGGGTCGGGACATGTTATACCTTATATGACTTTACACCGAGACCTAAAAAGGGCCGGGACATGTTATACCTTATATGACTTCACACCGAGTCCCAGAATGGACCTGAACATGTTATACCTTATACGACCCTACACCGAGTCCCAATATGGGCTGGGACATGTTAGATACAGAGTATTAGGACTGAGTTCCAATATGGGTCTGGACAGGTTATAGGTACGGAGTATGATACGTTATCTATACGTGTATGAACATGATGATTCTATGAGTAGGCATCGATGAGGCGAGTACAGTAGTACAGTGGTATAGTGGTACAGGGGTACAATGATACAAGGTACAGTTGCCTCTTATTTTTTATGACACGGTTGGATATGGTATTTGATTATTTTACTTGTCCCTGTCATTTCTTGGCCAGCCATGATTTTAATAATGTACTTTATTTTTGTTCCATACTTAGTACTTGTTGTACTGACCCCCTTCGGGGGGCTGCGTTTATGCCCGTAGGTATTAGGTACTCAGTTGGGTGATCCGCGAGCTTAGGATCTCCAGTCAGCTTCTATTGAGAAAACTCCACTATGCCGGAGTCTTGTCATGTAGGTACGAAGTTTGTATTAGAGTCTTGTACATTTATGGTTACGGCAGGGTCTTGTCCCGTCATAGTATTTGTCCAAACTATTAGAAGTATGTATTCATATGTGGGCTGGACTTGCGTGAGTTGTATTTATAGTGTTGTATAGTTGTAGTCCTATTCGGGTATTATATATTATGGCAGCCTTGCCGGATTGGCCTTTGTTTGAAAAATAAAGTGTTATATAGCTTCCGCGGGTTACTTGTATTGTATGTGTAGAAGAGTGCCCAGGTAGGCCACCAGTCACGGGCCCGGGGTTCGGGTCGTGACAAGTATGTCCTGTGTTCCAACTCCACCGGTAGATCATAGACCATCTTGTATAGTGACATCCAAATGGGAGTCTTGAAAGCTGTCCTATAGGCCCAGAGTGCATCATCCAGCTTTATAGACCAATTCTTTCTTGAGCCATGTGCAGTTTTTTAAAAACCTCCAGAAACCTAGAAAATTGTTACACCCCGTAGTTCCAGGGTATGTAAATGAGGACTTAAGTACGAGAATACGACAGAAAAATTGGAAAGGAAGAAAGATGTGATTTTTCGACGGAAAAGTTTCCGGTTTTTGTGAAGGAAAAAGGTTCGTTAATGGGAATTGGATTCCCAGATTTGGTATTTGGACTTCTTGGATTATATTAGAATTATGAGATTTTATTTTCGGAAATGGTCACGTGGGACCCACGGGAGAAATTTACGGTTTTGTGGGGCCCACTTTGTTTTTGAGATTTTCGGTATTTTGGATATTTTCGGAAGATGAAATATTTTGGACGAGTAGGGGGGCGACACGTGTCACCCCCATGTGGCCAAAGGTGGCCGAAATTTGTTGCCAAGTGGCTATGGCCGATTTAGGCCAACATGTGGCAAGCCAAGTGTCTTCTTCTTTGTGTAGCCATTTGGAGGGTGGGACCCACACACACTTGTCCCAAGATCTCACCACACACTTGCCTTGATCTTGACCATTGATTTCTCTATAAATACCCCATGAATGCAAGACTTATTCTTCATCCCACACTTAGATTTTCCAAGGCAAAACTCCCTCCCCTTTCCTTGTGAGCTCTCGGCCATGGGCTGTTTTGGTGAGCTAAAGTGGTCCAAAAATTCTTAAAGTTTTAAGTGTTCTTCCTTAGGGTGTTAGGAAGATTGTGTACCAAGAGTTGGAAAATATTTCACACCCCTAGCCTTGAACCTTGCCTTGGCCGAAAGTGGCCATTTTTAAAGCCTAAGTGTTCTTCACTTTTGGAGTTGAAGTGTTAAGAGAAGTTGTTTAGAAACTTCTAAGGGTTGCTTGGAGCGGGTTGGAACGTAAGGAGTTGGAGCTAAACGTTGCTCAGGATCGACTTATTAATCTTGGATAATTTTGGGTTTATCGAGGTAATGATCTATGTCCCCCTATTGTAATTGGATATTACATGTTGTAGTAGTTATACTTGAGTATATTATTTTGGAAGAATGATTATAAAGGATTGAACTGTATTTACATTGGACTGTATTCTGATAGACTTGTAGTATTATTGTGGGCGATGTTGTACACGTCAGGTTAGGCGTGTAACCCCGAGTTGTTGGCTCGATGGCGGGCCTTGATAGAGGATGAGATTTATGTGGTTGCGGGAGGTCTTTGCGAATTTTCCGTAGAATAAGGAACCTTGTACTTGGAAATATTCTACGAAGAGATTGAGAGGTTGATAGACGTTTTGTGGCCTTTATAGGTTGAAATACTACGAGTAGTGTATTCTACTGGAAGGGTGGAAAAGGCTAGCGAGGTTCTGATACTTTGGAGCTATTTGCTAATTGTCGATAATCGTCGCGAGGTATGTGAACCTCTTCCTATCTTTTCTAGCATGATTGTTGTGAACTATGTAGTACGGTAGACGTACGTGTGCTAAACGAGTTTTGGTTGGTTTAAAACATAAAGTGTTATAATAGCTTTATGGGAACTTAGTTATAACGACTTTATGTAGGTAAAAGAATGGTTTATTGATTTTAGAAGTTAAGAGACTTGATCTTGAAAGATAAGAGACTTGACTTAATTGGCTTGATATGAATTTTGTTAAAAAGTTGTGAAACCTCATTCGTGAGTAATGAGTACTTGGTTTTTAAAGAATAATGTTTCTTGATTTCGGAAATGAGAATAAGTATCGAACAAACCACTGCAGCGTTAATAAAGGAAAATGTATTGACAAATAATTAATTATATTAAAACCAGTAGAAACCTCCATCTGCATAGAAGCTAAGATAAGACAAAATTGTATTACATTTCCTAGATCATGGCTGTTTTAATAAGATTGTTATAAACAAGAATAACCTACTCACACATAAGGCATATGTTACTCAAATTGTTTTAAAAGAGATTACGTTATTAAGTGATTAAGACTATGGACTATGAAATCTTTCGAAAATAAGAGACTTGAGTATTTGAAATTATGCAACTTGAACTTTTGGAAAAGAATGTTGTTACTTGATTTTAAAAAGGAAAGTGTTTCGGTTTAAAAAGGAGGGCATGATATTGTCTTAGTTTGATTTAAAAGGAAAACATGGTATTATCTTAATCTGTCTTAAAAGAGGGTTTAAATGTTATGGTCGATTCTACCTCGAGTCCCATGAGATGGGCCGAGACATGTATACCACCCGATTCTACACCGAGTCCATGGGATGGACCGAAAATGTATTCCACACGATTTGACACCGAGTCCATGAGATGGACCAGAAATGTATTCCACACGATTTGATACCGAGTCCATGGGATGAACCGGAAATGTATTCCACACGATTTGACACCGAGTCCATGGGATGGACCGGAAATGTATTCCACACGATCCGACACCGAGTCCATGAGATGGACCAGGAATGTGACGATACGATCCGACACCGAGTCCATGAGATGGACCGGGAATGTGACCATGTGATTCCACCTCGAGTCCCATGGGATGGGCCGAGACATGTTACGTATCACACGATTTATACCTAGACTGCCGGCAGTGAGGAAGGAGTTCCACGGGCATGAGGGATTACTTTGAGGGCGTGAGTCCCTGACATGGCATGACTGCTTTTATGTTGTGAACTGTAGTCCGTTATCATACATGTCTCTGCTTTATTTAGGATCATGATTTCATTTACGATATTTTGATTTCACATACTTGGTACTGTTATGCGACCCCTTCGGGGCTGCGTTCATCTTTGCATGTAAGTACATCGGTTGTGGATCCTCGCTCATAGGATCACAGTTCAGCGGTTTGGGAAGCTCCGTTTCTCCGGAGGCTTATCTTTGGTATAGTCCCCTGTCATTGTAAGTACTTATACATTCAGGGGTATGGCGGGGCCCTGTCCCGTCATAGTTATGGTTACACTCTTAGAGGTCTGTAGTACTATTGTGGGCAGGGTTTGTAAAGGATGTAACTGTTCGGTTATATATATATACATGAAGGTGACCGTTTTGGTTAGTCTGTTTTCTTATGTTATATCTTGTTTCTGTTTAAATTTTTATTTCCGCTGATTTTCTCTGATGTTGTATCACTAAGGTGCGGTAGGCACGATCCACGGGCCCGAAGTCGGGTCGTGACAAAAGTGGTATCAGAGCAGTTAATCCTCGGAAAGTGTCTACAGACCGTGTCTAGTAGAGTCTTGATTATCGGTATGTTGTGCACCACATCTATAATCAGGAGGCTACAGGATATTTAGGATTGGTTTCCATTCTTCTCACTCTGAGATCGTGCCTTAGAGCTGTGTTATAAGTTGGACTCCCTCTGGCGTATTCTTATGTACGATTATGCCTGCGAAGCAACCGTGGCCCAGAGGGCAAGCGTGAGAGGAGCTACGAGTTGAACACAGAGGGTTACGAGGGCACAGGCCTGGTCATTACCTGAGATAGTACTTCAGACGACGAGTTTTATGACGCCGCTAGCCCCAGCAGAGTTTAGAGCGGCAGCAGTTTCTACGGAGGCCACGATACCAGAGCCTCCAGTTCCACGGCCAGGAGCCGAGGATATGAGTTCAAGGAGATGGCCCAGTTACTAGCTAGGCTGGTGGCTGGGAATGAGGACGGACGGGAGCCGGTGGTTCCGGCAGTACCAGTGATTCACCCTAGATCCGATAGTATGAGACTTCAGGATTTCTTGAGTTGCAGTTCGCCAGAGTTCTATGGATAGAGAGCGGAGGATGATCCTCAGGGTGTCATGCTAGTTTGGGAGATTGTTATACTTGCGGGCAGCATGGCCATTTGGTGAGAGTTTGTCCGATTAGAGGTAGCACAGATGTAGAGACTCAGCCTTCGGGATCGGTGGCTGGTTCATCGCCTTATATAGCTAGGCGCCCTGCAGGGCAGGATTATGGTTAAAGCGACAAAGAGGAAGTAAGGCAGTAGTTACAGAGATACCTTTAGCCCTTAAGAGACTTGGTTATGTTGTTATGGTGGATACGTGTGGAGTGCTATACGGATAGCATTGTGTTAATTGTGAATTAGAAAACATGGGTAGTTGAAAAGAGGAGTATGGGGACGTGGAAGGTGTGAGCCTTAGAATTTATAACAGTTAGGACCTTGGATGCAAGGCCATCTTGAGTGGATGATTTTACGGTTGGTCTTTGTCGAAGTACTTGGTATGCGTGATTTATATTGTGGGATAATTCCATGGGTAGTGTGAGATGGAAGTGGTAGCTTTCATGACGTGAATTAGTAAGTTTGTTCCGGATCGGGGAACGAGAGAGTTTGGTGCGATGGTGGGTCGGGTTGAGGCCATATTGCGGGTCAACCCACAGCCCGGAGTGAGGTGGGGTCAGTTCGAGGTGTTCCCTCCAGGTGGTAGGGTCGCGAGGGTGCTAGGCCCAAGTTTAGGTAACCATCGCACGAGTTCGCAGATGTGTTCGACTAGAATCAGATCGTGAAGGCCGGGAATGGCCTTAAAGGAATTTGAGGCTAGTAAGATGACCAAGTTTGGAGGTAGTGACTTCCAGGTTTTGGAAACTGAAGTGATGACGGAAATATGGTATGTGTACTAGAAAGAGTTCGGGTGTACGAGAAAGGTACGACGAGTAAGAAAGGAAGCGAACATGGGTTATGAGAACGGAAAGTGATCATTTATGTGAAGTGAAGGTGCGAAGAGAGTATCCTTTGGACCAGGAGTGAGAGTTAGTGTTGTTTTACATCTTAGAGGTGATTCCTCGTTGGCTTGGATTTGGGTTTCGCGCGTATGTTATATTATGGCAATATGTGGCATAGTTGGTTTCGTAAGTATAGTAGTGAAGACTACCGGTGCATGTACGTTTGGAGACTTAGAAGGAACATTCGGGACGAATGTTTCTAAGGGGGGAAGAATGTTACACCCCGTAGTTCCAGGGTATGTATATGAGGACGTACGTAAGAGAATACGACAGAAAAATTGGAAAGGAAGAAATATGTGATTTTTCGACGGAAAAGTTTCCGATTTTTGTGAAGGAAAAAGGTTCGTTAATGGGAATTGGATTCCCAGATTTGGTATTTGGACTTCTTGGATTATATTAGAATTATGAGATTTTATTTTCGGAAATGGTCACGTGGGACCCACGGGAGAAATTTACGGTTTTGTGGGGCCCACTTTGTTTTTGAGATTTTCGGTATTTTGGATATTTTCGGAAGACGAAATATTTTGGACGAGTAGGGGGGCGACACGTGTCACCCCCATGTGGCCAAAGGTGGCCGAAATTTGTTGCCAAGTGGCTATGGCCGATTTAGGCCAACATGTGGCAAGCCAAGTGTCTTCTTCTTTGTGTAGCCATTTGGAGGGTGGGACCCACACACACTTATCCCAAGATCTCACCACACACTTGCCTTGATCTTGACCATTGATTTCTCTATAAATACCCCATGAATGCAAGACTTATTCTTCATCCCACACTTAGATTTTCCAAGGCAAAACTTCCTCCCCTTTCCTTGTGAGCTCTCGGCCATGGGCTGTTTTGGTGAGCTAAATTGGTCCAAAAATTCTTAAAGTTTTAAGTGTTCTTCCTTAGGGTGTTAGGAAGATTGTGTACCAAGAGTTGGAAAATATTTCACACCCCTAGCCTTGAACCTTGCCTTGGCCGAAAGTGGCAATTTTTAAAGCCTAAGTGTTCTTCACTTTTGGAGTTGAAGTGTTAAGAGAAGTTGTTTAGAAACTTCTAAGGGTTGCTTGGAGCGGCTTGGAACGTAAGTAGTTGGAGCTAAACGTTGCTCAGGATCGACTTATTAATCTTGGATAATTTTGGGCTTATCGAGGTAATGATCTATGTCCCCCTATTGTAATTGGATATTACATGTTGTAGTAGTTATACTTGAGTATATTATTTTGGAAGAATGATTATAAAGGATTGAACTGTATTTACATTGGACTGTATTTACAGTAGACTTGTAGTATTATTGTGGGGCAGTGTTGTACACGTCCGGTTAGACGTGTAACCCCCTTGGAGTTGTTGGCTCGGTAGCGGGCTTTGATAGAGGAGGAGATTTATGTGGTTGCGGGGGGAGGGAGGTGCTGCCGAATTTTCCGTAGAATAAGGAACCTTGTACTTGGAAATATTCTACGAAGAGATCGAGAGGTTGATAGGCGTTTTGTGGCCTTTATAGGTTGAAATACTACGAGTAGCGTATTCTACTGGAAGGGTGGAAAAGGCTAGTAGGGTTACAGTACTTTGGAGCTATTTGCTAATTGTCGGTAATCGTCGCGAGGTATGTGAACCTCTTCCTATCTTTTCTAGCATGATTGTTGTGAATTATGTAGTACGGTAGAAGTACGTGTGCTAAACGAGTTTTGGTTGGTTTAAAACATAAAGTGTTATAATAGCTTTATGGGAAGTTAGTTATAACGACTTTATGTAGGTAAAAGAATGGTTTATTGATTTTAGAAGTTAAGAGACTTGATCTTGAAAGATAAGAGACTTGACTTAATTGTCTTGATATGAATTTTGTTAAAAAGTTGTGAAACCTCATTCGTGAGTAATGAGTACTTGGTTTTTAAAGAATAATGTTTTACTGATTTCGGAAATGAGAATAAGTATCGAACAAACCACTGCAGCGTTAATAAAGGAAAATGTATTGACAAATAATTAATTATATTAAAACCAGTAGAAACCTCCATCTGCATAGAAGCTAAGATAAGACAAAATTGTATTACATTTCCTAGATCATGGTTGCTTTAATAAGATTGTTATAAACAAGAATAACCTACTCACACATAAGGCATATGTTACTCAAATTGTTTTAAAAGAGATTACGTTATTAAGTGATTAAGACTATGGACTATGAAATCTTTTGAAAATAAGAGACTTGAGTATTTGAAATTATGCAACTTGAACTTTTGGAAAAGAATGTTGTTACTTGATTTTAAAAAGGAAAGTGTTTCGGTTTAAAAAGGAGGGCATGATATTGCCTTAATTTGATTTAAAAGGAAAACATGGTATTATCTTAATCTGTCTTAAAAGAGGGTTTAAATGTTATGGCCGATTCTACCTCGAGTCCCATGAGATAAGCCGAGACATGTATACCACCCGATTCTACACCGAGTCCATGGGATGGACCGGAAATGTATTCCACACGATTTGACACCGAGTCCATGGGATGGACCGGAAATATATTCCACACGATTTGACACCGAGTCCATGAGATGGACCGGGAATGTGACCATACGATCCGACACCGAGTCCATGAGATGGACCGGGAATGTGACCATGTGATTCCACCTCGAGTCCCATGGGATGGGCCGAGACATGTTACGTATCACACGATTTATACCTAGACTGCCGGCAGAGAGGAAGGAGTTCCACGGGCATGAGGGATGACTTTGAGGGCGTGAGTCCCTGACATGGCATGACTGCTTTTATGTTGTGAACTGTAGTCTGGTTATCATACATGTCTCCTGTTTTATTTAGACTGTCATGATTTCATTTCTGATATTTTGATTTCACATACTTGGTACTGTTATGACCTCCTTGAAGTGCGTTCATCTGCGGTAGAGGTACATCGGTCGTGGATCCTCGCTCATAGGATCACAGTTCAGCGGTTTGGGAAGCTCCGTTTCTCTGGAGGCTTATCTTTGGTATAGTCCCCTGTCATTGTAAGTACTTGTACATTCAGGGGTATGGCGGGGCCCTGTCCCGTCATAGTTATGGTTACACTGTTAGAGGTCTGTAGTACTGTTGTGGGCAGGGTTTGTAAAGGATGTAACTGTTCGGTTATATATATATACATGAAGGTGACCGTTTTGGTTAGCCTGTTTTCTTATGTTATATCTTGTTTCCTGTTTAAGTTTTTATTTCCACTGATTTTCTCTGATGTTGTATCACTAGGGTGCCCGGGGTAAGGCACCAGTCACGGGCCCGAAGTCGGGTCGTGACAAAGAGTGACATAGAGTGCTCCCTTAAATAATAGAATTGTCCACAATCCCAAGAAGGAAAAATAAACTGTATGAGCAAACTTTATTAGGAAAAAGAACAGAAAGTAAAACTGGACTAACTACTTGTTAAGTACATTTTTTTTGATTTAATTTATCTAGTTGTTTGTGCACCCCTTATCATGTGCCAATTTACAGGGGAATAAAGAAGAAACAATGATCTTCTATGTACAAAGAGTGCTCCCTTAAAGAATAGAATTCTCCACAATCCCAAGAAGGAAAAATAAACTGTATGAGCTAATTTTATGAGGAAAAAGAACAGAAAGTAAAACTGGACTAACTACTTGTTAAGTACAATTTCTTTGATTTAATTTATCTATTTGTTTGTGCACAGCCCTTATCATGTGCCAATTTACAGGGGAAGAAAGAAGAAACAATGATCTTGTATATGTACATAGAGTGCTCCCTTAAATAATAGAATTGTCCACAATCCCAAGAAGGAAAAATAAACTGTATGAGCTAACTTTATTAGGAAAAAGAAGTTAGCTCATACAGTTTATTTTTTCTTCTTGGGATTGTGGCGAATTCTATTCCATAAGGGAGCACTCTTTGTACATAGAAGATCATTGTTTCTTCTTTCTTCCCCTGTAAATTGGCACATGATAAGGGCAGTGCACAAACAACTAGATAAATTAAATCCAAAAAAACTGTACTTAACAAGTAGTTAGTCCAGTTTTACTTTCTGTTCTTTTTCCTAATAAAGTTAGCTCATACAGTTTATTTTTTCTTCTTGGGATTGTGGCGAATTCTATTCCATAAGGGAGCACTCTTTGTACATAGAAGATCATTGTTTCTTCTTTCTTCCCCTGTAAATTGTCACATGTGATAGACAAACAACTAGATAAATTAAATCAAAAAATTGTACTTAACAAGTAGTTAGTCCAGTTTTACTTTCTGTTCTTTTTCCTAATAAAGTTAGCTCATACAGTTTATTTTTCTTCTTGGGATTGTGGACAATTCTATTATTTAAGGGAGCACTCTATGTACAAATACAAGATCATTGTTTCTTCTTTCTTCCCCTGTAAATTGGCACATGATAAGGGCAGTGCACAAACAACTAGATAAATTAAATCAAAGAAATTGTACTTAACAAGTAGTTAGTCCAGTTTTACTTTCGGTTCTTTTTCCTAATAAAGTTAGCTCATACTGTTTATTTTTCCTTCTTAGGATTGTGGAGAATTCTATTCTTTAAGGGAGCGCTCTTTATACATACAATATCATTGTTTCTTCTTTCTTCGCCTGTAAATTGACACATGATAAGGACAGTGCACAAACAACTAGATAAATTAAATCCAAAAAAACTGTACTTAACAAGTAGTTAGTCCAGTTTTACTTTCTGTTCTTTTTCCTAATAAAGTTAGCTCATACAGTTTATTTTTTCTTCTTGGGATTGTGGCGAATTCTATTCCATAAGGGAGCACTCTTTGTACATAGAAGATCATTGTTTCTTCTTTCTTCCCCCGTAAATTGGCACATGATAAGGGCAGTGCACAAACAACTAGATAAATTAAATCAAAGAAATTGTACTTAACAAGTAGTTAGTCCAGTTTTACTTTCTGTTCTTTTTCCTAATAAAGTTAGCTCATACAATTTATTTCTTCTTCTTGGGATTGTGGAGAATTCTATTCCATAAGGGTGCACTCTTTGTACAAAGAAGATCATTGTTTCTTCTTTCTTCCCCTGTAAATTGGCACATGATAAGGGCAGTGCACAAACAACTAGATAAATTAAATCAAAGAAATTGTACTTAACAAGTAGTTAGTCCAGTTTTACTTTCTGTTCTTTTTCCTAATAAAGTTAGCTCATACAGTTTATTTTTTCTTTTTGGGATTGTGGCGAATTCTATTCCATAAGGGAGCACTCTTTGTACATAGAAGATCATTGTTTCTTCTTTCTTCCCCTGTAAATTGGCACATGATAAGGGCAGTGCACAAACAACTAGATAAATTAAATTAAAGAAATTGTACTTAACAAGTAGTTAGTCCTGTTTTACTTTCAGTTCTTTTTCCTAATAAAGTTAGCTCATACATTTTATTTCTTCTTCTTGGGATTGTGGCGAATTCTATTCCATTAGAGAGCACTCTTTGTACATAGAAGATCATTGTTTCTTCTTTCTTCCCCTGTAAATTGGCACATGATAAGGGCAGTGCACAAAAACTAGATAAATTAAATCTTAAAAAATTGTACTTAACAAGTAGTTAGTCCAGTTTTACTTTCTGTTCTTTTTCCTAATAAAGTTAGCTCATACAGTTTATTTTTTCTTCTTGGGATTGTGGCGAATTCTATTCCATAAGGGAGCACTCTTTGTACATACAAAATAATTGTTTCTTCTTTCTTCCCCTGTAAATTGGCACATGATAAGGGCGATTACAAACAACTAGATAAATTACATCCAAGAAATTGTACTTAACAAGTAGTTAGCCCAGTTTTACTTTCTCTTCTTTTTCCTAATAAAGTTAGCTCATACAGTTTATTTTTCCTTCTTGGGATTGTGGTGATTTCTATTCCATAAGAGAGCACTCTTTGTACATAGAAGATCAGTGTTTCTTCTTTCTTCCCCTGTAAATTGGCACATGATAAGGGCAGTGCACAAACAACTAGATAAATTAAATCAAAGAAATTGTACTTAACAAGTAGTTAGTCCTGTTTTACTTTCAGTTCTTTTTCCTAATAAAGTTAGCTCATACAATTTATTTTTTCTTCTTGGGATTGTGGAGAATTCTATTCCATAAGGGTGCACTCTTTGTACATAGAAGATCATTGTTTCTTCTTTCTTCCCCTGTAAATTGGCACATGATAAGGGCAGTGCACAAACAACTAGATAAATTAAATCAAAGAAATTGTACTTAACAAGTAGTTAGTCCTGTTTTACTTTCAGTTCTTTTTCCTAATAAAGTTAGCTCATACAGTTTATTTTTTCTTCTTGGGATTGTGGAGAATTCTATTCCATAAGGGTGCACTCTTTGTACATAGAAGATCATTGTTTCTTCTTTCTTCCCCTGTAAATTGGCACATGATAAGGGCAGTGCACAAACAACTAGATAAATTAAATCAAAGAAATTGTACTTAACAAGTAGTTAGTCCAGTTTTACTTTCTGTTCTTTTTCCTAATAAAGTTAGCTCATACAGTTTATTTTTTCTTCTTGGGATTGTGGCGAATTCTATTCCATAAGGGAGCACTCTTTGTACATAGAAGATCATTGTTTCTTCTTTCTTCCCTCTGTAAATTGGCACATGATAAGGGCAGTGCACAAACAACTAGATAAATTAAATCAAAAAAATTGTACTTAACAAGTAGTTAGTCGTTTTACTTTACATTCTTTTTCCTAATAAAGTTAGCTCATCTGATTTATTTTTCTTCTTGGGATTGTGGCGAATTCTATTCCATAAGGGAGCACTCTTTGTACATAGAAGATCATTGTTTCTTCTTTCTTCCCTCTGTAAATTGGCACATGATAAGGGCAGTGCACAAACAACTAGATAAATTAAATCAAAAAAATTGTACTTAACAAGTAGTTAGTCGATTTTACTTTACATTCTTTTTCTAATAAAGTTAGCTCATCTGATTTATTTTTCCTTCTTGGGATTGTGGACAATTCTATTATTTAAGGAGCACTCTTTGTACATATACAAGATCATTGTTTCTTCTTTCTTCCACGTAAATTGGCACATGATAAGGCGATTGCACAAACAAATAGATAAATTAAATCAAAGAAATTGTACTTAACAAGTAGTTAGTCGATTTTACTTTACATTCTTTTTCCTAATAAAGTTAGCTCATCTGATTTATTTTTCCTTCTTGGGATTGTGGAGAATTCTATTCCATAAGGAGCACTCTTTGTACATAGAAGATCATTGTTTCTTCTTTCTTCCCTGTAAATTGGCACATGATAAGGGCGATGCACAAACAACTAGATAAATTAAATCAAAAAATTGTACTTAACAAGTAGTTAGTCGATTTTACTTTACATTCTTTTTCCTAATAAAGTTAGCTCATCTGATTTATTTTTCCTTCTTGGGATTGTGGCGAATTCTATTCCATAAGGGAGCACTCTTTGTACATAGAAGATCATTGTTTCTTCTTTCTTCCCCTGTAAATTGGCACATGATAAGGGCAATGCACAAACAACTAGATAAATTAAATCCAAAAAAATTGTACTTAACAAGTAGTTAGTCGATTTTACTTTACATTCTTTTTCTAATAAAGTTAGCTCATCTGATTTATTTTTCCTTCTTGGGATTGTGGACAATTCTATTATTTAAGGAGCACTCTTTGTACATATACAAGATCATTGTTTCTTCTTTCTTCCCTGTAAATTGGCACATGATAAGGGCAGTGTACAAACAAATAGATAAATTAAATCAAAGAAATTGTACTTAACAAGTAGTTAGTCGATTTTACTTTACATTCTTTTTCTAATAAAGTTAGCTCATCTGATTTATTTTCCCTTCTTGGGATTGTGGAGAATTCTATTCCTTAAGGGAGCACTCTTTGTACATAGAAGATCATTGTTTCTTCTTTCTTCCCATGTAAATTGGCACAGGATAAGGCGATTGCACAAACAACTAGATAAATTAAATCAAAAAATTGTACTTAACAAGTAGTTAGTCGATTTTACTTTACATTCTTTTTCCTAATAAAGTTAGCTCATCTGATTTATTTTTCTTCTTGGGATTGTGGCGAATTCTATTCCATAAGGGAGCACTCTTTGTACATAGAAGATCATTGTTTCTTCTTTCTTCCCCTGTAAATTGGCACATGATAAGGGCAGTGCACAAACAACTAGATAAATTAAATCAAAAAAATTGTACTTAACAAGTAGTTAGTCCAGTTTTACTTTATGTTCTTTTTCCTAATAAAGTTAGCTCATACAGTTTATTTTTCCTTCTTGGGATTGTGGACACTTCTATTATTTAAGGGAGCACTCTATGAACATATACAAGATCATTGTTTCTTCTTTCTTCCTCTGTAAATTGGCACATGATAAGAGGCGATTGTACAAACAAATAGATAAATTAAATCAAAGAAATTGTACTTAACAAGTAGTTAGTCCAGTTTTACTTTCTGTTCTCTTTCCTAATAAAGTTAGCTCATAGAGTTTATTTTTTCCTTCTTGGGATTGTGGACAATTCTATTCCATAAGGGAGCACTCTTTGTACATAGAAGATCATTGTTTCTTCTTTCTTCCCCTGTAAATTGGCACATGATAAGGGCAGTGCACAAACAACTAGATAAATTAAATCAAAAAAATTGTACTTAACAAGTAGTTAGTCGATTTTACTTTACATTCTTTTTCTAATAAAGTTAGCTCATCTGATTTATTTTTTCTTCTTGGGATTGTGGACACTTCTATTATTTAAGGGAGCACTCTTTGTACATAAAAGATCATTGTTTCTTCTTTCTTCCCTGTAAATTGCACATGATAAGAGGCGATTGCACAAACAACTAGATAAATTAAATCAAAAAAATTGTACTTAACAAGTAGTTAATCCTGTTTTACTTTCAGTTTTTTTTCCTAATAAAGTTAGCTCATACAGTTTATTTTTCCTTCTTGGGATTGTGGAGAATTCTATTCCTTAAGGGAGCACTCTTTGTACATAGAAGATCATTGTTTCTTCTTTCTTCCCTTGTAAATTGGCACATGATAAGGGCAGTGCACAAACAACTAGATAAATTAAATCCAAAAAAATTGTACTTAACAAGTAGTTAGTCCAGTTTTACTTTCTGTTCTTTTTTCTAATAAAGTTAGCTCATACAGTTTATTTTTCCTTCTTGGGATTGTGGAGAGTTTTATTCCTTAAGGGAGCACTCTTTGTACATACAAGATTATTATTTCTTCTTTCTTCCCCCGTAAATTGGCACATGATAAGGGTAATGAACAAACAACTAGATAAATTAAATCAAAGAAATTGTACTTAATAAGTAGTTAGTCCAGTTTTACTTTCTGTTCTTTTTCCTAATAAAGTTAGCTCATACAGTTTATTTTTTCTTCTTGGGATTGTGGAGAATTCTATTCCATAAGGGAGCACTCTTTGTACATAGAAGATCATTGTTTCTTCTTTCTTCCCCTGTAAATTGGCACATGATAAGGGCAGTGCACAAACAACTAGATAAATTAAATCAAAAAAATTGTACTTAACAAGTAGTTAGTCCAGTTTTACTTTATTTAAATTTTGCTAATAAAGTTAGCTCATACAGTTTATTTTTCCTTCTTGGGATTGTGGACACTTCTATTATTTAAGAGAGCACTCTATGTACATATACAAGATCATTGTTTCTTCTTTCTTCCCCTGTAAATTGGCACATGATAAGGGCAGTGTACAAACAAATAGATAAATTAAATCAAAGAAATTGTACTTAACAAGTAGTTAGTCCAGTTTTACTTTCTGTTCTCTTTCCTAATAAAGTTAGCTCATAGAGTTTATTTTTCCTTCTTGGGATTGTGGCGAATTCTATTCCATAAGGGAGCACTCTTTGTACATAGAAGATCATTGTTTCTTCTTTCTTCCCCTGTAAATTGGCACATGATAAGGATAGTGCACAAACAACTAGATAAATTACATCCAAGAAATTGTACTTAACAAGTAGTTAGTCCAGTTTTACTTTACATTTTTTCCTAATAAAGTTAGCTCATCGATTTTATTTTTTCTTCTTGGGATTGTGGCGAATTCTATTCCATAAGGGAGCACTCTTTGTACATAGAAGATCATTGTTTCTTCTTTCTTCCCTCTGTAAATTGGCACATGATAAGGGCAGTGCACAAACAACTAGATAAATTAAATCAAAAAAATTGTACTTAACAAGTAGTTAGTCCAGTTTTACTTTCTGTTCTTTTTCCTAATAAAGTTAGCTCATCTGATTTATTTTTCTTCTTGGGATTGTGGCGAATTCTATTCCATAAGGAGCACTCTCTGTACATAGAAGATCATTGTTTCTTCTTTCTTCCCTTATAAATTGGCACAATGTAAGGGGCGTTGACAAACAACTAGATAAATTAAATCAAAAAAATTGTACTTAACAAGTAGTTAGTCCAGTTTTACTTTCTGTTCTTTTTCCTAATAAAGTTAGCTCATACAGTTTATTTTTCCTTCTTCGGATTGTGGACAATTCTATTATTTAAGGGAGCACTCTATGTACATATACAAGATCATTGTTTCTTCTTTCTTCCCCTGTAAATTGGCACATGATAAGGGCAGTGTACAAACAAATAGATAAATTAAATCAAAGAAATTGTACTTAACAAGTAGTTAGTCCAGTTTTACTTTCTGTTCCCTTTCCTATTAAAGTTAGCTCATACAGTTTATTTTTCCTTCTTGGGATTGTGGCGAATTCTATTCCATAAGGGAGCACTCTTTGTACATAGAAGATCATTGTTTCTTCTTTATTCCCCTGTAAATTGGCACATGATAAGGGCAGTGCACAAACAACTAGATAAATTAAATCCAAAAAAATTGTACTTAACAAGTAGTTAGTCCAGTTTTACTTTCTGTTTTTTTTCCTAATAAAGTTAGCTCATACAGTTTATTTTTTCTTCTTGGGATTGTGGCGAATTCTATTCCATAAGGGAGCACTCTTTGTACATAGAAGATCATTGTTTCTTCTTTCTTCCCTCTGTAAATTGGCACATGATAAGGGCAGTGCACAAACAACTAGATAAATTAAATCAAAGAAATTGTACTTAACAAGTAGTTAGTCCAGTTTTACTTTCTGTTCTTTTTCCTAATAAAGTTAGCTCATCTGATTTATTTTTTCTTCTTGGGATTGAGGCGAATTCTATTCCAGAAGGGAGTACTCTTTGTACATAGAAGATCATTGTTTCTTATTTCTTCCCTGTAAATTGGCACATGATAAGGGCAGTGCACAAACAACTAGATAAATTAAATCCAAAAAAACTGTACTTAACAAGTAGTTAGTCCAGTTTTACTTTCTGTTCTTTTTCCTAATAAAGTTAGCTCATACAGTTTATTTTTTCTTCTTGGGATTGTGGCGAATTCTATTCCATAAGGGAGCACTCTTTGTACATAGAAGATCATTGTTTCTTCTTTCTTCCCTTGTAAATTGGCACATGATAAGGGCAGTGCACAAACAACTAGATAAATTAAATCAAAAAAATTGTACTTAACAAGTAGTTAGTCCAGTTTTACTTTCTGTTCTTTTTCCTAATAAAGTTAGCTCATACTGTTTAATTTTCCTTCTTGGGATTGTGGACAATTCTATTATTTAAGGAAGCACTCTTTGTACATAGAAGATCATTGTTTCTTCTTTCTTCCCCTGTAAATTGGCACATGATAAGGGCAGTGCACAAACAACTAGATAAATTAAATCAAAAAAATTGTACTTAACAAGTAGTTAGTCCAGTTTTACTTTCTGTTCTTTTTCCTAATAAAGTTAGCTCATACAGTTTATTTTTCCTTCTTGGGATTGTGGACACTTCTATTATTTAAGGGAGCACTCTATGTACATATACAAGATCATTGTTTCTTCTTTCTTCCCCTGTAAATTGGCACATGATAAGGGCAGTGTACAAACAAATAGATAAATTAAATCAAAGAAATTGTACTTAACAAGTAGTTAGTCCAGTTTTACTTTCTGTTCTCTTTCCTAATAAAGTTAGCTCATAGAGTTTATTTTTCCTTCTTGGGATTGTGGCGAATTCTATTCCATAAGGGAGCACTCTTTGTACATAGAAGATCATTGTTTCTTCTTTCTTCCCCTGTAAATTGGCACACAATAAGGGCAGTGCACAAACAACTAGATAAATTAAATCCAAAAAAATTGTACTTAACAAGTAGTTAGTCCAGTTTTACTTTCTGTTTTTTTTCCTAATAAAGTTAGCTCATACAGTTTATTTTTTCTTCTTGGGATTGTGGCGAATTCTATTCCATAAGGGAGCACTCTTTGTACATAGAAGATCATTGTTTCTTCTTTCTTCCCTCTGTAAATTGGCACATGATAAGGGCAGTGCACAAACAACTAGATAAATTAAATCAAAGAAATTGTACTTAACAAGTAGTTAGTCCAGTTTTACTTTCTGTTCTTTTTCCTAATAAAGTTAGCTCATACAGTTTATTTTTTCTTCTTGGGATTGAGGCGAATTCTATTCCATAAGGGAGCACTCTTTGTACATAGAAGATCATTGTTTCTTCTTTCTTCCCCTGTAAATTGGCACATGATAAGGGCAGTGCACAAACAACTAGATAAATTAAATCCAAAAAAACTGTACTTAACAAGTAGTTAGTCCAGTTTTACTTTCTGTTCTTTTTCCTAATAAAGTTAGCTCATACAGTTTATTTTTCCTTCTTGGGATTGTGGACACTTCTATTATTTAAGGGAGCACTCTATGTACATATACAAGATCATTGTTTCTTCTTTCTTCCCCTGTAAATTGGCACATGATAAGGGCAGTGTACAAACAAATAGATAAATTAAATCAAAGAAATTGTACTTAACAAGTAGTTAGTCCATTTTTACTTTCTGTTTTCTTTCCTAATAAAGTTAGCTCATACAGTTTATTTTTCCTTCTTGGGATTGTGGCGAATTCTATTCCATAAGGGAGCACTCTTTGTACATAGAAGATCATTGTTTCTTCTTTCTTCCCTTGTAAATTGGCACATGATAAGGGCAGTGCACAAACAACTAGATAAATTAAATCCAAAAAAATTGTACTTAACAAGTAGTTAGTCCAGTTTTACTTTCTGTTTTTTTCCTAATAAAGTTAGCTCATACAGTTTATTTTTTCTTCTTGGGATTGTGGCGAATTCTATTCCATAAGGGAGCACTCTTTGTACATAGAAGATCATTGTTTCTTCTTTCTTCCCTCTGTAAATTGGCACATGATAAGGGCAGTGCACAAACAACTAGATAAATTAAATCAAAGAAATTGTACTTAACAAGTAGTTAGTCCAGTTTTACTTTACATTCTTTTTCTAATAAAGTTAGCTCATCTGATTTATTTTTTCTTCTTGGGATTGTGGCGAATTCTATTCCATAAGGGAGCACTCTTTGTACATAGAAGATCATTGTTTCTTCTTTCTTCCCTGTAAATTGGCACATGATAAGGGCAGTGCACAAACAACTAGATAAATTAAATCCAAAAAAACTGTACTTAACAAGTAGTTAGTCCAGTTTTACTTTCTGTTCTTTTTCCTAATAAAGTTAGCTCATCTGATTTATTTTTCCTTCTTGGGATTGTGGAGAATTCTATTCCATAAGGAGCACTCTTTGTACATAGAAGATCATTGTTTCTTCTTTCTTCCCTGTAAATTGGCACATGATAAGGCGATTGCACAAACAACTAGATAAATTAAATCAAAAAAATTGTACTTAACAAGTAGTTAGTCGATTTTACTTTACATTCTTTTCCTAATAAAGTTAGATCATAACATTTATTTTTCTTCTTGGGATTGTGGCGAATTCTATTCCATAAGGGAGCACTCTTTGTACATAGAAGATCATTGTTTCTTCTTTCTTCCCTGTAAATTGACACATGATAAGAGGCGATTGCACAAACAACTAGATAAATTAAATCAAAAAAATTGTACTTAACAAGTAGTTAGTCGATTTTACTTTTACATTTTTTTCCTAATAAAGTTAGCTCATCTGATTTATTTTTTCTTCTTGGGATTGTGGAGAATTCTATTCCATAAGGGTGCACTCTTTGTACATAGAAGATCATTGTTTCTTCTTTCTTCCCTCTGTAAATTGGCACATGATAAGGGCAGTGCACAAACAACTAGATAAATTAAATCAAAGAAATTGTACTTAACAAGTAGTTAGTCCAGTTTTACTTTATGTTCTTTTTCCTAATAAAGTTAGCTCATCTGATTTATTTTCCTTCTTGGGATTGTGGAGAATTCTATTCCTTAAGGGAGCACTCTTTGTACATAGAAGATCATTGTTTCTTCTTTCTTCCCTTGTAAATTGGCACATGATAAAGGCAGTGCACAAACAACTAGATAAATTAAATCAAAAAAATTGTACTTAACAAGTAGTTAGTCCAGTTTTACTTTCTGTTCTTTTTCCTAATAAAGTTAGCTCATACAGTTTATTTTTCCTTCTTGGGATTGTGGACACTTCTATTATTTAAGGGAGCACTCTATGTACATATACAAGATCATTGTTTCTTCTTTCTAACCCTGTAAATTGTCACATGATAAGGGCGATTGCACAAACAAACTAGATAAATTAAATCAAAGAAATTGTACTTAACAAGTAGTTAGTCAGTTTTACTTTACATTCTTTTTCCTAATAAAGTTAGCTCATCTGATTTATTTTTCCTTCTTGGGATTGTGGCGAATTCTATTCCATAAGGGAGCACTCTTTGTACATAGAAGATCATTGTTTCTTCTTTCTTCCCTGTAAATTGGCACATGATAAGGGCAGTGCACAAACAACTAGATAAATTAAATCCAAAAAAATTGTACTTAACAAGTAGTTAGTCGATTTTACTTTACATTCTTTTTCCTAATAAAGTTAGCTCATCTGATTAATTTTTCTTCTTGGGATTGTGGCGAATTCTATTCCATAAGGGAGCACTCTTTGTACATAGAAGATCATTGTTTCTTCTTTCTTCCCTCTGTAAATTGGCACATGATAAGGGCAGTGCACAAACAACTAGATAAATTAAATCAAAGAAATTGTACTTAACAAGTAGTTAGTCCAGTTTTACTTTCTGTTCTTTTTCCTAATAAAGTTAGCTCATACTGTTTATTTTTTCTTCTTGGGATTGTGGCGAATTCTATTCCATAAGGGAGCACTCTTTGTACATAGAAGATCATTGTTTCTTCTTTCTTCCCCTGTAAATTGGCACATGATAAGGGCAGTGCACAAACAACTAGATAAATTAAATCCAAAAAAATTGTACTTAACAAGTAGTTAGTCCAGTTTTACTTTCTGTTTTTTTTCCTAATAAAGTTAGCTCATACAGTTTATTTTTTCTTCTTGGGATTGTGGCGAATTCTATTCCATAAGGGAGCACTCTTTGTACATAGAAGATCATTGTTTCTTCTTTCTTCCCCTGTAAATTGGCACATGATAAGGGCAGTGCACAAACAACTAGATAAATTAAATCAAAAAAATTGTACTTAACAAGTAGTTAGTCCAGTTTTACTTTCTGTTTTCTTTCCTAATAAAGTTAGCTCATACAGTTTATTTTTCCTTCTTGGGATTGTGGCGAATTCTATTCCATAAGGGAGCACTCTTTGTACATAGAAGATCATTGTTTCTTCTTTCTTCCCCTGTAAATTGGCACATGATAAGGGCAGTGCACAAACAACTAGATAAATTAAATCCAAAAAAATTGTACTTAATAAGTTGTTAGTCCAGTTTTACTTTCTGTACTTTTTCCTAATAAAGTTAGCTCATACAGTTTATTTTTTCTTCTTGGGATTGTGGACAATTCTATTATTTAAGGGAGCACTCTATGTACATATACAAGATCATTGTTTCTTCTTTCTTCCCCTGTAAATTGGCACATGATAAGGCAGTGCACAAACAAATAGATAAACTAAATCAAAGAAATTGTACTTAACAAGTAGTTAGTCCAGTTTTACTTTCTGTTCTTTTTTCTAATAAAGTTAGCTCATACAGTTTATTTTTCCTTCTTGGGATTGTGGAGAATTCTATTCCATAAGGGAGCACTCTTTGTACATAGAAGATCATTGTTTCTTCTTTCTTCCCCTGTAAATTGGCACATGATAAAGGGCGATTGCACAAACAACTAGATAAATTAAATCCAAAAAAACTGTACTTAACAAGTAGTTAGTCCAGTTTTACTTTACATTTTTCCTAATAAAGTTAGCTCATCTGATTTATTTTTCTTCTTGGGATTGTGGAGAATTCTATTCCATAAGGGAGCACTCTTTGTACATAAAAGATCATTGTTTCTTCTTTCTTCCCACTGTAAATTGGAACATGATAAGAGGCGATTGCACAAACAACTAGATAAATTAAATCAAAGAAATTGTACTTAACAAGTAGTTAGTCGTTTTACTTTACATTCTTTTTCCTAATAAAGTTAGCTCATCTGATTTATTTTACTTCTTGGGATTGTGGAGAATTCTATTCCATAAGGGAGCACTCTTTGTACATAAAAGATCATTGTTTCTTCTTTCTTCCCTCTGTAAATTGGCACATGATAAGGCAATTGAACAAAAAACATTATAAATTAAATCAAAAAAATTGTACTTAACAAGTAGTTAGTCCAGTTTTACTTTCTGTTCTTTTTCCTAATAAAGTTAGCTCATACAGTTTATTTTTCCTTCTTGGGATTGTGGACAATTCTATTATTTAAGGGAGCACTCTATGTACATATACAAGATCATTGTTTCTTCTTTCTTCCCCTGTAAATTGGCACATGATAAGGCAGTGCACAAACAACTAGATAAATTAAATCAAAGAAATTGTACTTAACAAGTAGTTAGTCCAGTTTTACTTTCTGTTTTCTTTCCTAATAAAGTTAGCTCATACAGTTTATTTTTCCTTCTTGGGATTGTGGCGAATTCTATTCCATAAGGGAGCACTCTTTGTACATAGAAGATCATTGTTTCTTCTTTCTTCCCTCTGTAAATTGGCACATGATAAGGGCAGTGCACAAACAACTAGATAAATTAAATCCAAAAAAATTGTACTTAACAAGTAGTTAGTCGATTTTACTTTACATTTCTTTTTCCTAATAAAGTTAGCTCATACAGTTTATTTTTTCTTCTTGGGATTGTGGCGAATTCTATTCCATAAGGGAGCACTCTTTGTACATAGAAGATCATTGTTTCTTCTTTCTTCCCTCTGTAAATTGGCACATGATAAGGGCAGTGCACAAACAACTAGATAAATTAAATCAAAGAAATTGTACTTAACAAGTAGTTAGTCCAGTTTTACTTTATGTTCTTTTTTCCTAATAAAGTTAGCTCATACAGTTTATTTTTTCTTCTTGGGATTGTGGTGAATTCTATTCCATAAGGGAGCACTCTTTGTACATAGAAGATCATTGTTTCTTCTTTCTTCCCTTGTAAATTGGCACATGATAAGGGCAGTGCACAAACAACTAGATAAATTAAATCAAAAAAAATTGTACTTAACAAGTAGTTAGTCGATTTTACTTTACATTCTTTTTCCTAATAAAGTTAGCTCATCTGATTTATTTTCCTTCTTGGGATTGTGGAATTCTATTATTTAAAGGAGCACTCTTTGTACATATAGAAGATCATTGTTTCTTCTTTCTTCCCACTGTAAATTGGCACATGATAAGGGCGATTACAAACAACTAGATAAATTAAATCAAAGAAATTGTACTTAACAAGTAGTTAGTCGATTTTACTTTACTGTTCTTTTTCCTAATAAAGTTAGCTCATCTGATTTATTTCTTCTTCTTGGGATTGTGGCGAATTCTATTCCATAAGGGAGCACTCTTTGTACATAGAAGATCATTGTTTCTTCTTTCTTCCCCTGTAAATTGGCACATGATAAGGGCAGTGTACAAACAAATAGATAAATTAAATCAAAGAAATTGTACTTAACAAGTAGTTAGTCCAGTTTTACTTTACATTCTTTTTCCTAATAAAGTTAGCTCATCTGATTTATTTTTCTTCTTGGGATTGTGGAGAATTCTATTCCATAAGGAGCACTCTTTGTACATAGAAGATCATTGTTTCTTCTTTCTTCCCTGTAAATTGGCACATGATAAGGGCGATTGCACAAACAACTAGATAAATTAAATCAAAAAAATTGTACTTAACAAGTAGTTAGTCAGTTTTACTTTACATTCTTTTTCTAATAAAGTTAGCTCATCTGATTTATTTTTCCTTCTTGGGATTGTGGAGAATTCTATTCCTTAAGGGAGCACTCTTTGTACATAGAAGATCATTGTTTCTTCTTTCTTCCATTGTAAATTGGCACATGATAAGGGCAGTGCACAAACAACTAGATAAATTAAATCAAAAAAATTGTACTTAACAAGTAGTTAGTCCAGTTTTACTTTCTGTTCTTTTCCTAATAAAGTTAGCTCATCTGATTTATTTTCTTCTTGGGATTGTGGAGAATTCTATTCCTTAAAGGAGCACTCTTTGTACATAGAAGATCATTGTTTCTTCTTTCTTCCCTTGTAAATTGGCACATGATAAGGGCAGTGCACAAACAACTAGATAAATTAAATCAAAGAAATTGTACTTAACAAGTAGTTAGTCGATTTTACTTTACATTCTTTTTCCTAATAAAGTTAGCTCATCTGATTTATTTTTCTTCTTGGGATTGTGGCGAATTCTATTCCATAAGGAGCACTCTTTGTACATAGAAGATCATTGTTTCTTCTTTCTTCCCTGTAAATTGGCACATGATAAGGGCGATTGCACAAACAACTAGATAAATTAAATCAAAAAATTGTACTTAACAAGTAGTTAGTCGATTTTACTTTACATTCTTTTTCCTAATAAAGTTAGCTCATACAATTTATTTTTTCTTCTTGGGATTGTGGCGAATTCTATTCCATAAGGGAGCACTCTTTGTACATAGAAGATCATTGTTTCTTCTTTCTTCCCTGTAAATTGGCACATGATAAGGGCAGTGCACAAACAACTAGATAAATTAAATCAAAAAAATTGTACTTAACAAGTAGCTAGTCGATTTTACTTTACATTCTTTTTCCTAATAAAGTTAGCTCATCTGTTTATTTTCCTTCTTGGGATTGTGGAGAATTCTATTCCTTAAAGGAGCACTCTTTGTACATAGAAGATCATTGTTTCTTCTTTCTTCCCTTGTAAATTGGCACATGATAAGGGCAGTGCACAAACAACTAGATAAATTAAATCAAAGAAATTGTACTTAACAAGTAGTTAGTCCAGTTTTACTTTATGTTCTTTTTCCTAATAAAGTTAGCTCATCTGATTTATTTTACCTTCTTGGGATTGTGGAGAATTCTATTCCATAAGGGAGCACTCTTTGTACATAGAAGATCATTGTTTCTTCTTTCTTCCCTGTAAATTGGCACATGATAAGGGCAGTGCACAAACAACTAGATAAATTAAATCAAAAAAATTGTACTTAACAAGTAGTTAGTCCAGTTTTACTTTCTGTTCTTTTTCCTAATAAAGTTAGCTCATACAGTTTATTTTTCCTTCTTGGGATTGTGGAGAATTCTATTCCATAAGGGAGCACTCTTTGTACATAGAAGATCATTGTTTCTTCTTTCTTCCCTGTAAATTGGCACATGATAAGGGCAGTGCACAAACAACTAGATAAACTAAATCAAAGAAATTGTACTTAACAAGTAGTTAGTCGTTTTACTTTCTGTTCTTTTTCTAATAAAGTTAGCTCATCTGTTTATTTTTTCTTCTTGGGATTGTGGCGAATTCTATTCCATAAGGAGCACTCTTTGTACATAGAAGATCATTGTTTCTTCTTTCTTCCTGTAAATTGGCACATGATAAGGGCGATTGCACAAACAAATAGATAAATAAAATCAAAAAAATTGTACTTAACAAGTAGTTAGTCGATTTTACTTTACATTCTTTTCCTAATAAAGTTAGCTCATATAGTTTATTTTTTCTTCTTGGGATTGTGGCGAATTCTATTCCATAAGGGAGCACTCTTTGTACATAGAAGATCATTGTTTCTTCTTTCTTCCCTCTGTAAATTGGCACATGATAAGGGCAGTGCACAAACAACTAGATAAATTAAATCAAAGAAATTGTACTTAACAAGTAGTTAGTCCAGTTTTACTTTCTGTTCCCTTTCCTATTAAAGTTAGCTCATACAGTTTATTTTTCCTTCTTGGGATTGTGGCGAATTCTATTCCATAAGGGAGCACTCTTTGTACATAGAAGATCATTGTTTCTTCTTTCTTCCCTCTGTAAATTGGCACATGATAAGGGCAGTGCACAAACAACTAGATAAATTAAATCAAATAAATTGTACTTAACAAGTAGTTAGTCGATTTTACTTTCTGTTCTTTTCCTAATAAAGTTAGCTCATCTGATTTATTTTTTCTTCTTGGGATTGTGGCGAATTCTATTCCATAAGGGAGCACTCTTTGTACATAGAAGATCATTGTTTCTTCTTTCTTCCCCTGTAAATTGGCACATGATAAGGGCAGTGCACAAACAACTAGATAAATTAAATCAAAGAAATTGTACTTAACAAGTAGTTAGTCCAGTTTTACTTTCTGTTCTTTTTCCTAATAAAGTTAGCTCATACAGTTTATTTTTTCTTCTTGGGATTGTGGAGAATTCTATTCCATAAGGGTGCACTCTTTGTACATAGAAGATCATTGTTTCTTCTTTCTTCCCCTGTAAATTGGCACATGATAAGGGCAGTGCACAAACAACTAGATAAATTAAATCAAAAAAATTGTACTTAACAAGTAGTTAATCCTGTTTTACTTTCAGTTTTTTTTCCTAATAAAGTTAGCTCATACAGTTTATTTTTCCTTCTTGGGATTGTGGAGAATTCTATTCCTTAAGGGAGCACTCTTTGTACATAGAAGATCATTGTTTCTTCTTTCTTCCCTTGTAAATTGGCACATGATAAGGGCAGTGCACAAACAACTAGATAAATTAAATCAAAGAAATTGTACTTAACAAGTAGTTAGTCCAGTTTTACTTTCTGTTCTTTTTCCTAATAAAGTTAGCTCATACAGTTTATTTTTCCTTCTTGGGATTGTGGCGAATTCTATTCCATAAGGGAGCACTCTTTGTACATAGAAGATCATTGTTTCTTCTTTCTTCCCTCTGTAAATTGGCACATGATAAGGGCAGTGCACAAACAACTAGATAAATTAAATCAAAGAAATTGTACTTAACAAGTAGTTAGTCCAGTTTTACTTTCTGTTCTTTTTCCTAATAAAGTTAGCTCATACAGTTTATTTTTTCTTCTTGGGATTGTGGAGAATTCTATTCCATAAGGGTGCACTCTTTGTACATAGAAGATCATTGTTTCTTCTTTCTTCCCCTGTAAATTGGCACATGATAAGGGCAGTGCACAAACAACTAGATAAATTAAATCAAAAAAATTGTACTTAACAAGTAGTTAGTCGGTTTACTTTACATTCTTTTTCTAATAAAGTTAGCTCATCTGATTTATTTTTCTTCTTGGGATTGTGGCGAATTCTATTCCATAAGGGAGCACTCTTTGTACATAGAAGATCATTGTTTCTTCTTTCTTTCCCTGTAAATTGGCACATGATAAGGGCAGTGCACAAACAACTAGATAAATTAAATCCAAAAAAACTGTACTTAACAAGTAGTTAGTCCAGTTTTACTTTATGTTCTTTTTCCTAATAAAGTTAGCTCATACAGTTTATTTTTTCTTCTTGGGATTGTGGCGAATTCTATTCCATAAGGGAGCACTCTTTGTACATAGAAGATCATTGTTTCTTCTTTCTTCGCCTGTAAATTGACACATTATAAGGACAGTGCACAAACAACTAGATAAATTACATCCAAGAAATTGTACTTAACAAGTAGTTAGTCCAGTTTTACTTTACATTCTTTTTCTAATAAAGTTAGCTCATCTGATTTATTTTTTCCTTCTTGGGATTGTGGAGAATTCTATTCCATAAGGAGCACTCTTTGTACATAGAAGATCATTGTTTCTTCTTTCTTCCCCTGTAAATTGCAACATGATAAGGGAATTCAACAAACAAATAGAAAAATAAATACAAATAAATTGAACTTAACAAGTAGTTAGTCGAGTTTACTTTACATTTCTTTTTCCTAATAAAGTTAGCTCATCTGATTTATTTTTCCTTCTTGGGATTGTGGAAATTCTATTCCATAAGGGAGCACTCTTTGTACATAGAAGATCATTGTTTCTTCTTTCTTCCCTGTAAATTGGCACATGATAAGGGCAGTGCACAAACAACTAGATAAATTAAATCAAAAATATTGTACTTAACAAGTAGTTAGTCCAGTTTTACTTTACATTCTTTTCCTAATAAAGTTAGCTCATCTGATTTATTTTTCCTTCTTGGGATTGTGGCGAATTCTATTCCATAAGGGAGCACTCTTTGTACATAGAAGATCATTGTTTCTTCTTTCTTCCCCTGTAAATTGGCACATGATAAGGGCAGTGCACAAACAACTAGATAAATTAAATCAAAAAAATTGTACTTAACAAGTAGTTAGTCCAGTTTTACTTTCGGTTCTTTTTCCTAATAAAGTTAGCTCATACATTTTATTTCTTCTTCTTGGGATTGTGGAGAATTCTATTCCATAAGGGAGCACTCTTTGTACATAGAAGATCATTGTTTCTTCTTTCTTCCCCTGTAAATTGGCACATGATAAGGGCAGTGCACAAACAACTAGATAAATTAAATCAAAGAAATTGTACTTAACAAGTAGTTAGTCCAGTTTTACTTTCTGTTCTTTTTCCTAATAAAGTTAGCTCATTCTGTTTATTTTTTCTTCTTGGAATTGAGGCGAATTCTATTCCATAAGGGAGCACTCTTTGTACATAGAAGATCATTGTTTCTTCTTTCTTCCCTGTAAATTGGCACATGATAAGGGCAGTGCACAAACAACTAGATAAATTAAATCAAAAATATTGTACTTAACAAGTAGTTAGTCCAGTTTTACTTTCTGTTCTTTTTCCTAATAAAGTTAGCTCATACAATTTATTTTTCTTCTTGGGATTGTGGCGAATTCTATTCCATAAGGGAGCACTCTTTGTACATAGAAGATCATTGTTTCTTCTTTCTTCCCTGTAAATTGCCACATGATAAGGGCGATTGCACAAACAACTAGATAAATTAAATCAAAGAAATTGTACTTAACAAGTAGTTAGTCGATTTTACTTTACATTCTTTTTCCTAATAAAGTTAGCTCATCTGATTTATTTTTCCTTCTTGGGATTGTGGCGAATTCTATTCCATAAGGGTGCACTCTTTGTACATAGAAGATCATTGTTTCTTCTTTCTTCCCTTGTAAATTGGCACATGATAAGGGTAATGAACAAACAACTAGATAAATTAAATCAAAGAAATTGTACTTAATAAGTAGTTAGTCGATTTTACTTTACATTCTTTTTCCTAATAAAGTTAGCTCATCTGATTTATTTTTTCTTCTTGGGATTGTGGAGAATTCTATTCCATAAGGAGCACTCTTTGTACATAGAAGATCATTGTTTCTTCTTTCTACCCTCTGTAAATTGGCACATTATAAGAGGCGATTGCACAAACAACTAGATAAATTAAATCAAAGAAATTGTACTTAACAAGTAGTTAGTCGATTTTACTTTACATTCTTTTTCCTAATAAAGTTAGCTCATCTGATTTATTTTTTCTTCTTGGGATTGTGGAGAATTCTATTCCATAAGGGAGCACTCTTTGTACATAGAAGATCATTGTTTCTTCTTTCTTCCCCTGTAAATTGGCACATGATAAGGGCAGTGCACAAACAACTAGATAAATTAAATCCAAAAAAATTGTACTTAACAAGTAGTTAGTCCAGTTTTACTTTCTGTTCTTTTTCCTAATAAAGTTAGCTCATACAGTTTATTTTTCCTTCTTGGGATTGTGGCGAATTCTATTCCATAAGGGAGCACTCTTTGTACATAGAAGATCATTGTTTCTTCTTTCTTCCCTCTGTAAATTGGCACATGATAAAGGCAGTGCACAAACAACTAGATAAATTAAATCAAAGAAATTGTACTTAACAAGTAGTTAGTCGATTTTACTTTACATTCTTTTTCCTAATAAAGTTAGCTCATCTGATTTATTTTTCTTCTTGGGATTGTGGCGAATTCTATTCCATAAGGAGCACTCTTTGTACATAGAAGATCATTGTTTCTTCTTTCTTCCCACTGTAAATGGCAAAAACAAAAGGGAATTGCACAAACAACTCCATAATTAAAAACAAACAAATTGTACTTAACAAGTAGTTAGTCAGTTTTACTTTACATTCTTTTTCCTAATAAAGTTAGCTCATCTGATTTATTTTTCTTCTTGGGATTGTGGAGAATTCTATTCCATAAGGGAGCACTCTTTGTACATAGAAGATCATTGTTTCTTCTTTCTTCCCTGTAAATTGGCACATGATAAGAGGCGATGCACAAACAACTAGATAAATTAAATCAAAAAATTGTACTTAACAAGTAGTTAGTCAGTTTTACTTTACATTCTTTTCCTAATAAAGTTAGCTCATCTGATTTATTTTTTCTTCTTGGGATTGTGGAGAATTCTATTCCATAAGGAGCACTCTTTGTACATAGAAGATCATTGTTTCTTCTTTCTTCCCACTGTAAATTGGCACATGATAAGGGCGATTGCACAAACAACTAGATAAATTAAATCAAAGAAATTGTACTTAACAAGTAGTTAGTCGATTTTACTTTACATTCTTTTTCCTAATAAAGTTAGCTCATCTGATTTATTTTTTCTTCTTGGGATTGAGGCGAATTCTATTCCATAAGGGAGCACTCTTTGTACATAGAAGATCATTGTTTCTTCTTTCTTCCCCTTAAATTGGCACATAATAAGGGCAGTGCACAAACAACTAGATAAATTAAATCCAAAAAAACTGTACTTAACAAGTAGTTAGTCGATTTTACTTTACATTCTTTTTCCTAATAAAGTTAGCTCATCTGATTTATTTTTCTTCTTGGGATTGTGGAGAATTCTATTCCATAAGGAGCACTCTTTGTACATAGAAGATCATTGTTTCTTCTTTCTTCCCTGTAAATTGGCACATGATAAGGGCGATTGCACAAACAACTAGATAAATTAAATCAAAGAAATTGTACTTAACAAGTAGTTAGTCGATTTTACTTTACATTCTTTTTCCTAATAAAGTTAGCTCATCAGTTTATTTTTTCTTCTTGGGATTGTGGCGAATTCTATTCCTTAAAGGAGCACTCTTTGTACATAGAAGATCATTGTTTCTTCTTTCTTCCCTTGTAAATTGGCACATCATAAGGGCAGTGCACAAACAACTAGATAAATTAAATCAAAAAAATTGTACTTAACAAGTAGTTAGTCGATTTTACTTTACATTCTTTTTCCTAATAAAGTTAGCTCATCTGATTTATTTTTCCTTCTTGGGATTGTGGAGAATTCTATTCCATAAGGAGCACTCTTTGTACATAGAAGATCATTGTTTCTTCTTTCTTCCCTGTAAATTGGCACATGATAAGGGCGATTGCACAAACAACTAGATAAATTAAATCAAAGAAATTGTACTTAACAAGTAGTTAGTCGATTTTACTTTACATTCTTTTTCCTAATAAAGTTAGCTCATCTGATTTATTTTTCCTTCTTGGGATTGTGGAGAATTCTATTCCATAAGGGAGCACTCTTTGTACATAGAAGATCATTGTTTCTTCTTTCTTCCCTCTGTAAATTGGCACATGATAAAGGCAGTGCACAAACAACTAGATAAATTAAATCAAAGAAATTGTACTTAACAAGTAGTTAGTCCAGTTTTACTTTACATTCTTTTTCCTAATAAAGTTAGCTCATCTGATTTATTTTTCTTCTTGGGATTGTGGCGAATTCTATTCCATAAGGAGCACTCTTTGTACATAGAAGATCATTGTTTCTTCTTTCTTCCCCTGTAAATTGGCACATGATAAGGCCAGTGCACAAACAACTAGATAAATTAAATCAAAAAATTTGTACTTAACAAGTAGTTAGTCCAGTTTTACTTTACATTCTTTTTCTAATAAAGTTAGCTCATCTGATTTATTTCTTCTTCTTGGGATTGTGGAGAATTCTATTCCATAAGGGTGCACTCTTTGTACATAGAAGATCATTGTTTCTTCTTTCTTCCACTGTAAATTGGCACATGATAAGGGCAGTGCACAAACAACTAGATAAATTAAATCTAATAAATTGTACTTAACAAGTAGTTAGTCAGTTTTACTTTACATTCTTTTTCCTAATAAAGTTAGCTCATCTGATTTATTTTTTCTTCTTGGGATTGTGGCGAATTCTATTCCATAAGGGAGCACTCTTTGTACATAGAAGATCATTGTTTCTTCTTTCTTCCCCTGTAAATTGGCACATGATAAAGGCAGTGCACAAACAACTAGATAAATTAAATCAAAAATATTGTACTTAACAAGTAGTTAGTCCCGGTTTACTTTACATTCTTTTCCTAATAAAGTTAGCTCATCTGATTTATTTTTCTTCTTGGGATTGTGGAGAATTCTATTCCATAATGGAGCACTCTTTGTACATAGAAGATCATTGTTTCTTCTTTCTTCCCCTGTAAATTGGCACATGATAAGAGGCGATTGCACAAACAACTAGATAAATTAAATCAAAGAAATTGTACTTAACAAGTAGTTAGTCAGTTTTACTTTACTGTTCTTTTTCTAATAAAGTTAGCTCATCTGATTTATTTTTACTTCTTGAGATTGTGGAGAATTCTATTCCATAAGGGTGCACTCTTTGTACATAGAAGATCATTGTTTCTTCTTTCTTCCCCTGTAAATTGGCACATGATAAGGGCAGTGCACAAACAACTAGATAAATTAAATCAAAAAATTGTACTTAACAAGAAGTTAGTCGATTTTACTTTACATTCTTTTTCCTAATAAAGTTAGCTCATCTGATTTATTTTTCCTTCTTGGGATTGTGGAGAATTCTATTCCATAAGGAGCACTCTTTGTACATAGAAGATCATTGTTTCTTCTTTCTTCCCTGTAAATTGGCACATGATAAGAGGCGATTGCACAAACAACTAGATAAATTAAATCAAAGAAATTGTACTTAACAAGTAGTTAGTCGATTTTACTTTACATTCTTTTTCCTAATAAAGTTAGCTCATCTGTTTATTTTCCTTCTTGGGATTGAGGAGAATTCTATTCCATAAGGGAGCACTCTTTGTACATAGAAGATCATTGTTTCTTCTTTCTTCCACTGTAAATTGGCACATGATAAGGGCGATTGCACAAACAACTAGATAAATTAAATCAAAAAATTGTACTTAACAAGTAGTTAGTCGATTTTACTTTCTGTTCTTTTTCTAATAAAGTTAGCTCATCTGATTTATTTTTCTTCTTGGGATTGTGGCGAATTCTATTCCATAAGGGAGCACTCTTTGTACATAGAAGATCATTGTTTCTTCTTTCTTCCCTCTGTAAATTGGCACATGATAAAGGCAGTGCACAAACAACTAGATAAATTAAATCAAAGAAATTGTACTTAACAAGTAGTTAGTCCAGTTTTACTTTCTGTTTTTTTTCCTAATAAAGTTAGCTCATACAGTTTATTTTTTCTTCTTGGGATTGTGGAGAATTCTATTCCATAAGGGTGCACTCTTTGTACATATAAGATCATTGTTTCTTCTTTCTTCCCTCTGTAATTGGAAAATGATAAGGCCATTGCACAAAAAAAAAGAAAAACAAAATCAAAGAAATTGAACTTAAAAAGTAGTTAGTCGATTTTACTTTACATTCTTTTTCCTAATAAAGTTAGCTCATCTGATTTATTTTTTCTTCTTGGGATTGTGGCGAATTCTATTCCATAAGGGAGCACTCTTTGTACATAGAAGATCATTGTTTCTTCTTTCTTCCCTGTAAATTGGCACATGATAAGGGCAGTGCACAAACAACTAGATAAATTAAATCAAAGAAATTGTACTTAACAAGTAGTTAGTCCAGTTTTACTTTACATTCTTTTTCCTAATAAAGTTAGCTCATCTGATTTATTTTTCCTTCTTGGGATTGTGGCGAATTCTATTCCATAAGGGAGCACTCTTTGTACATAGAAGATCATTGTTTCTTCTTTCTTCCCTCTGTAAATTGGCACATGATAAGGGCAGTGCACAAACAACTAGATAAATTAAATCAAAAAAATTGTACTTAACAAGTAGTTAGTCCAGTTTTACTTTACATTCTTTTCTAATAAAGTTAGCTCATCTGATTTATTTTTCCTTCTTGGGATTGTGGAGAATTCTATTCCATAAGGAGCACTCTTTGTACATAGAAGATCATTGTTTCTTCTTTCTTCCCTGTAAATTGGCACATGATAAGGGCGATTGCACAAACAACTAGATAAATTAAATCAAAAAAATTGTACTTAACAAGTAGTTAGTCGATTTTACTTTACATTCTTTCTTTTCCTAATAAAGTTAGCTCATCTGATTTATTTTTCCTTCTTGGGATTGTGGAGAATTCTATTCCATAAGGAGCACTCTTTGTACATAGAAGATCATTGTTTCTTCTTTCTTCCTGTAAATTGGCACATGATAAGAGGCGGTGCACAAACAACTAGATAAATTAAATCAAAGAAATTGTACTTAACAAGTAGTTAGTCGATTTTACTTTACATTCTTTTTCTAATAAAGTTAGCTCATCTGATTTATTTTTCTTCTTGGGATTGTGGTGAATTCTATTCCATAAGGGAGCACTCTTTGTACATAGAAGATCATTGTTTCTTCTTTCATCCTGTAAATTGGCACATGATAAGGCGGTGCACAAACAACTAGATAAATTAAATCAAAAAATTGTACTTAACAAGTAGTTAGTCAGTTTTACTTTACATTCTTTTTCTAATAAAGTTAGCTCATCTGATTTATTTTTCTTCTTGGGATTGTGGAGAATTCTATTCCATAAGGGAGCACTCTTTGTACATAGAAGATCATTGTTTCTTCTTTCTTCCCTGTAAATTGGCACATGATAAGGGCGATTGCACAAACAACTAGATAAATTAAATCAAAGAAATTGTACTTAACAAGTAGTTAGTCGATTTTACTTTACATTCTTTTTCCTAATAAAGTTAGCTCATCTGATTTATTTTTTCTTCTTGGGATTGTGGCGAATTCTATTCCATAAGGGAGCACTCTTTGTACATAGAAGATCATTGTTTCTTCTTTCTTCCCTCTGTAAATTGGCACATGATAAGGGCAGTGCACAAACAACTAGATAAATTAAATCAAAGAAATTGTACTTAACAAGTAGTTAGTCGATTTTACTTTACATTCTTTTTCTAATAAAGTTAGCTCATCTGATTTATTTTTCTTCTTGGGATTGTGGAGAATTCTATTCCATAAGGGAGCACTCTTTGTACATAGAAGATCATTGTTTCTTCTTTCTTCCCTGTAAATTGGCACATGATAAGGCGATTGCACAAACAACTAGATAAATTAAATCAAAAAATTGTACTTAACAAGTAGTTAGTCGTTTTACTTTACATTCTTTTTCCTAATAAAGTTAGCTCATCTGATTTATTTCTTCTTCTTGGGATTGTGGAGAATTCTATTCCATAAGGGTGCACTCTTTGTACATAGAAGATCATTGTTTCTTCTTTCTTCCCCTATAAATTGTCACATGATAAGGGCAGTGCACAAACAACTAGATAAATTAAATCAAAAAAATTGTACTTAACAAGTAGTTAGTCGATTTTACTTTACATTCTTTTCCTAATAAAGTTAGCTCATCTGATTTATTTATCTTCTTGGGATTGTGGCGAATTCTATTCCATAAGGGAGCACTCTTTGTACATAGAAGATCATTGTTTCTTCTTTCTTCCCACTGAAAATTGTCACATGATAAGGGCATTGAACAAACAACTAGATAAATAAAATCAAAGAAAGTGTAATTAACAAGTAATTAGTCAGTTTTACTTTACATTCTTTTTCCTAATAAAGTTAGCTCATCTGATTTATTTTTTCTTCTTGGGATTGTGGAGAATTCTATTCCATAAGGAGCACTCTTTGTACATAGAAGATCATTGTTTCTTCTTTCTTCCCTGTAAATTGGCACATGATAAAGGCGATTGCACAAACAACTAGATAAATTAAATCAAAAAAATTGTACTTAACAAGTAGTTAGTCAGTTTTACTTTACATTCTTTTTCCTAATAAAGTTAGCTCATCTGTTTATTTTTCCTTCTTGGGATTGTGGAGAATTCTATTCCTTAAGAGAGCACTCTTTGTACATAGAAGATCATTGTTTCTTCTTTCTTCCCTTGTAAATTGGCACATGATAAGGGCAGTGCACAAACAACTAGATAAACTAAATCAAAGAAATTGTACTTAACAAGTAGTTAGTCAGTTTTACTTTACATTTCTTTTTCCTAATAAAGTTAGCTCATAGAGTTTATTTTTCCTTCTTGGGATTGTGGTGAATTCTATTCCATAAGGGAGCACTCTTTGTACATAGAAGATCATTGTTTCTTCTTTCTTCCCCTGTAAATTGGCACATGATAAAGGGCGATTGCACAAACAACTAGATAAATTAAATCAAAGAAATTGTACTTAACAAGTAGTTAGTCAGTTTTACTTTACATTCTTTTCCTAATAAAGTTAGCTCATCTGTTTATTTTTCTTCTTGGGATTGTGGAGAATTCTATTCCATAAGGAGCACTCTTTGTACATAGAAGATCATTGTTTCTTCTTTCTTCCCCTGTAAATTGGCACATGATAAGGGCGATTGCACAAACAACTAGATAAATTAAATCAAAAAAATTGTACTTAACAAGTAGTTAGTCGATTTTACTTTACATTCTTTTTCTAATAAAGTTAGCTCATCTGATTTATTTTTTCTTCTTGGGATTGTGGCGAATTCTATTCCTTAAAGGAGCACTCTTTGTACATAGAAGATCATTGTTTCTTCTTTCTTCCCCTGTAAATTAGCACATGATAAGAGGCGATTGCACAAACAACTAGATAAATTAAATCAAAAAAATTGTACTTAACAAGTAGTTAGTCGATTTTACTTTACATTCTTTTTCCTAATAAAGTTAGCTCATCTGATTTATTTTTTCTTCTTGGGATTGTGGAGAATTCTATTCCATAAGGGTGCACTCTTTGTACATAGAAGATCATTGTTTCTTCTTTCTTCCACTGTAAATTGGCACATGATAACGTCAGTGCACAAACAACTAGATAAATTAAATCAAAAAATTGTACTTAACAAGTAGTTAGTCAGTTTTACTTTCTTTTTCCTAATAAAGTTAGCTCATCTGATTTATTTTTCTTCTTGGGATTGTGGAGAATTCTATTCCATAAGGGTGCACTCTTTGTACATAGAAGATCATTGTTTCTTCTTTCTTCCCTGTAAATTGGCACATGATAAGAGGCGATTGCACAAACAACAAGAAAACTTAAATCAAAGAAATTTTACTAAACAAGTAGTGAGTCTAGTTTTACATACTGTTCTTTTTCCTAATAAAGTAAGCACAACCAGTTTATTTTTTCTTCTTGGGATTGTGGCGAATTCTATTCCATAAGGGAGCACTCTTTGTACATAGAAGATCATTGTTTCTTCTTTCTTCCTGTAAATTGGCACATGATAAAGGCGATTGCACAAACAACTAGATAAATTAAATCAAACAAATTGTACTTAACATGTTGTTAGTCGTGTTTTACTTTCTGTTCTTTTTGGTAATAAAGTTAGCTCATCTGATTTATTTTTCTTCTTGGGATTGTGGAGAATTCTATTCCATAAGGATGCACTCTTTGTACATAGAAGATCATTGTTTCTTCTTTCTTCCCCTGTAAATTGGCACATGATAAGGGCGATTGCACAAACAACTAGATAAATTAAATCAAAAAATTGTACTTAACAAGTAGTTAGTCGATTTTACTTTACATTCTTTTTCCTAATAAAGTTAGCTCATCTGATTTATTTTTCCTTCTTGGGATTGTGGAGAATTCTATTCCATAAGGAGCACTCTTTGTACATAGAAGATCATTGTTTCTTCTTTCTTCCCACTGTAAATTGGCACATGATAAGGGCGATTACAAACAACTAGATAAATTAAATCAAAGAAATTGTACTTAACAAGTAGTTAGTCGATTTTACTTTACATTCTTTTTCCTAATAAAGTTAGCTCATCTGATTTATTTTTCTTCTTGGGATTGTGGCGAATTCTATTCCATAAGGAGCACTCTTTGTACATAGAAGATCATTGTTTCTTCTTTCTTCCCTGTAAATTGGCACATGATAAAGGCGATTGCACAAACAACTAGATAAATTAAATCAAAGAAATTGTACTTAACAAGTAGTTAGTCGATTTTACTTTACATTCTTTTTCCTAATAAAGTTAGCTCATCTGATTTATTTTTCTTCTTGGGATTGTGGAGAATTCTATTCCATAAGGGAGCACTCTTTGTACATAGAAGATCATTGTTTCTTCTTTCTTCCTGTAAATTGGCACATGATAAGGCGATTGCACAAACAACTAGATAAATTAAATCAAAAAATTGTACTTAACAAGTAGTTAGTCGATTTTACTTTACGTTCTTTTTCCTAATAAAGTTAGCTCATCTGATTTATTTTTCCTTCTTGGGATTGTGGCGAATTCTATTCCATAAGGGAGCACTCTTTGTACATAGAAGATCATTGTTTCTTCTTTCTTTCCCTGTAAATTGGCACATGATAAGGGCAGTGCACAAACAACTAGATAAATTAAATCAAAAAAATTGTACTTAACAAGTAGTTAGTCCAGTTTTACTTTCAGTTCTTTTTCCTAATAAAGTTAGCTCATCTGATTTATTTTTCCTTCTTGGGATTGTGGAGAATTCTATTCCTTAAAGGAGCACTCTTTGTACATAGAAGATCATTGTTTCTTCTTTCTTCCCCTGTAAATTGGCACATGATAAGGGCAGTGCACAAACAAATAGATAAATTAAATCAAAGAAATTGTACTTAACAAGTAGTTAGTCCAGTTTTACTTTCTGTTCTTTTTCCTAATAAAGTTAGCTCATACAGTTTATTTTTCCTTCTTGGGATTGTGGCGAATTCTATTCCATAAGGGAGCACTCTTTGTACATAGAAGATCATTGTTTCTTCTTTCTTCCCTTGTAAATTGGCACATGATAAGGGCAGTGCACAAACAACTAGATAAATTAAATCAAAAAAAATGTACTTAACAAGTAGCTAGTCCAGTTTTACTTTATGTTCTTTTTCCTAATAAAGTTAGCTCATACAGTTTATTTTATCTTCTTGGGATTGTGGAGAATTCTATTCCATAAGGGTGCACTCTTTGTACATAGAAGATCATTGTTTCTTCTTTCTTCCCCTGTAAATTGGCACATGATAAGGGAAGTGCACAAACAACTAGATAAATTAAATCAAAAAAATTGTACTTAACAAGTAGTTAGTCCAGTTTTACTTTCTGTTATTTTTCGTAATAACGTTAGATCTTGCTTTTTATTTTTCTTCTTGGGATTGTGGAGAATTCTATTCCATAAGGAGCACTCTTTGTACATAGAAGATCATTGTTTCTTCTTTCTTCCCTGTAAATTGGCACATGATAAGGCGGTGCACAAACAACTAGATAAATTAAATCAAAAAATTGTACTTAACAAGTAGTTAGTCAGTTTTACTTTACATTCTTTTTCCTAATAAAGTTAGCTCATCTGATTTATTTTTTCCTTCTTGGGATTGTGGAATTCTATTCCTTAAGGAGCACTCTATGTACTATAGAAGATCATTGTTTCTTCTTTCTTCCCCTGTAAATTGGCACATGATAAGGGCAATGTACAAACAAATAGATAAATTAAATCAAAGAAATTGTACTTAACAAGTAGTTAGTCGATTTTACTTTACATTCTTTTTCCTAATAAAGTTAGCTCATCTGATTTATTTTTTCCTTCTTGGGATTGTGGAGAATTCTATTCCATAAGGGAGCACTCTTTGTACATAGAAGATCATTGTTTCTTCTTTCTTCCCTGTAAATTGGCACATGATAAGGCGGTGCACAAACAACTAGATAAATTAAATCAAAAAATTGTACTTAACAAGTAGTTAGTCGATTTTACTTTACATTCTTTTTCCTAATAAAGTTAGCTCATCTGATTTATTTTTTCTTCTTGGGATTGAGGAGAATTCTATTCCATAAGGGAGCACTCTTTGTACATAGAAGATCATTGTTTCTTCTTTCTTCCCTCTGTAAATTGGCACATGATAAAGGCAGTGCACAAACAACTAGATAAATTAAATCAAAGAAATTGTACTTAACAAGTAGTTAGTCGATTTTACTTTACATTCTTTTTCCTAATAAAGTTAGCTCATCTGATTTATTTTTTCTTTTTGGGATTGTGGCGAATTCTATTCCATAAGGGAGCACTCTTTGTACATAGAAGATCATTGTTTCTTCTTTCTTCCCTGTAAATTGGCACATGATAAGGGAAGTGCACAAACAACTAGATAAATTAAATCAAAAAATTGTACTTAACAAGTAGTTAGTCAGTTTTACTTTACATTCTTTTTCTAATAAAGTTAGCTCATCTGTTTATTTTCCTTCTTGGGATTGTGGAGAATTCTATTCCATAAGGGAGCACTCTTTGTACATAGAAGATCATTGTTTCTTCTTTCTTCCCCTGTAAATTGGCACATGATAAGGGCAGTGCACAAACAACTAGATAAATTAAATCAAAGAAATTGTACTTAACAAGTAGTTAGTCGGTTTACTTTACATTCTTTTTCTAATAAAGTTAGCTCATCTGATTTATTTTTCCTTCTTGGGATTGTGGAGAATTCTATTCCTTAAAGGAGCACTCTTTGTACATAGAAGATCATTGTTTCTTCTTTCTTCCCTTGTAAATTGGCACATGATAAGGGCAGTGCACAAACAACTAGATAAATTATATCCAAAAAAATTGTACTTAACAAGTAGTTAGTCCAGTTTTACTTTACATTTTTTTCCTAATAAAGTTAGCTCATCTGATTTATTTTTCCTTCTTGGGATTGTGGCGAATTCTATTCCATAAGGGAGCACTCTTTGTACATAGAAGATCATTGTTTCTTCTTTCTTCCCTCTGTAAATTGGCACATGATAAGGGCAGTGCACAAACAACTAGATAAATTAAATCAAAGAAATTGTACTTAACAAGTAGTTAGTCCAGTTTTACTTTACATTTCTTTTTCTAATAAAGTTAGCTCATCTTGTTTATTTTTCCTTCTTGGGTTTGTGGAGAATTCTATTCCTTAAGGGAGCACTCTTTGTACATAGAAGATCATTGTTCTTCTTTCTTCCCTTGTAAATTGTACATGATAAGTGTCACGACCCGTTCAGGGCAGTGGTAGTGCCTTACGCACCAGTAGTCATACATCGAGAGAACAATCGCGGAATATAAAACAAGACATGAAACATGATATAACTAGAACATTTTATCGATGAAAAGATTGCCTTTCGGCGTATATCATAAACCAAATTTTTGCGATTCATCCCAGTACCTGTGAATTCTGAGACCTCTAGGAAATAACAACTATGGCGGGACGGGGCCCGCCATACCTGTCTGTACAAAACTATCTACAACGGGAGATCGTACCCAAAGTAGAGCCTCCGGAGAGAGTGGAGCTCCTAACGCCAGCGTAGAGATCCTAAGGATGTGGATCTGCTTTCTTTCCTCTAGAACTGCGGCGTGAGCGCGGCCCCGAAGGAAGTCGATCTGGCGGTACCAAGTATGTGAAACTATAAAGTACTTTAAATGAAATCAAGGTATTTAAAACCTTTTCACAAATATAATCGATTCAATTGCACATAGTGCCACATCAACAATACGATAATAGGAAAAGCGCATGCAGTCTAGTCTAGGCGCGAATGATCGAAGCAAGGCCAACCGCCCGTAGTATCGTGCGTGCCTAGTCACTGGACTTCGCGATCCAGCGTATCGCGCAGAGACCGCGTGAGGTATTCCCGCGTCGGGGTAGCTAGCCGGTACCCTCACGGACTTCGCGATCCGCGTAGCCTCGAAAGACGCGTAGTCCCGTGGACGCGCATAGGGCATCCCGCGTCGGGCTAAACACCGGAATGATCAATCACGGAGCATACGCGACTCGCGTAGTCTCATGAACCGCGTAGGCGTATAGACCCGCGTCGAGGTGTGGCAAGCCTCGGTATAACAAGTCGAGGGTAGGTGATACAATAACGATTACAGCGGACTTAGGTTAACAGCGTAAACGCAATGAGAATAACCCCCTTTCACGCGTTACAAGGCATTTAACACATGCGGCATCATGGTATGTCTACCTATCAGCAATCTTACTACACTTAACGAGAAAGCAATACAAGGCTTTTATAAACAAACAAATGCGAGTTCCTTTTATCATTCTTAGGTTGTTATACCTACTTCCCGTAAAGCTTAGTATAACTCTTAGCTTTTGTTTTAACACCAATTATTACTCTTACATTAAAATGATTCATTATTCTTTTGACATACTTGAGGTTCTTATTATTGGGCTTAAGTCAAAAGACATTGCCGATTATCATATGTCGTCTGTAGTACTATATACTTAAAATATCATGCTCGGGAGTATAGGAAGAATCACGTACCTTACCGTGAAATCCACGCTTGAGTCGAGTATGTGTATGAAGAATCGACTATAATAGTCAGACATCTATCAAAGTCTAGACTATTACGTAGGTCATTCTAAGCAGAGGGTCCTCGATTCTATGGAAAGTCGGGCAGCACAACCCTACGGTGAGCTATATAAGTCTCTGTAGCAGTCACATGTAAATCTGATTCGTATATTCTTCTTTTATACCGCTTACAGGTGTTCTGATTCAATTCTATTCTTAATAACCTCCTAAGTATTTATACTTATCTCAATACTTCTACGATGCATTCTCTAATTACAAAAGGGTAAGGATTATTTACCTCGATAAGCCCAATAATATCCAAGTAAAAAGTCGATCTGAGCGAGGTTTAGCTCACAATCCAAAGCTCAGCGCTCGAGAATCCTTAGAAGTTTCCCAACTTCTACTAAGTACTAAGGAATTTGGGCTAGGTTAAATTGGGCATTATAACAATACTAGAAGGCAACTTTCCTACCAAGGGAGGGGGTAGGTTTCGGCTAGGCTAGAGGGAAGGGCCTCGGCGAACTTCACTCAAAGGGGAGGGTGTTTGGATGAATTGCTCACAAGGAGAGGGAGGATTTTCAAGACTTGAAAGCTTTAGTGGATGAATAACTCTTCATCTCAAGAGGGTATTTATAGGTCAAGACATGGCCAACCAATGGCCAAGATTTGCCAAGTGCTAGGCAAGTGTAAGGTCAAGATTAGGGCAAGTGTACCTAGCCAACTTGCACTGAAATATCTATCGACTTTATGACAAGGATTGTCGTCCAATCGACCCTATTGCGTGACAAGTCCACTGATGAGAGGGTGGAAAGTGTAAGCCTCTCATTGGTCCAAAGTGTTCGTCTCTCGGAAAAATCCGCAAAAATAAGAAATGACATAGCGAATTTATCCTATGAAAAGTGGAAAGCGTTTAGTCGGAAAACCAATCGTTTTGTGAGTTGTGCCCAATAATTTTCGTCCAAGCCTAACTTTTAAGGCTAACCTTTTATGCGTATTCCCTTACGTACATACTGCAAATCTGAGGTATAACATTCTCCTCGTAGAAAAATTCGTCGAATGTTCCTTCCCAAAACGATTAAAGATAAGGTTCTTAACAACTAGCGGTTTGCAAAAAGAAAAAACACTTAGCACGTAAGTCAATTGAATCAATAAGTAGGAAAGTAGGTTACGGAGGTGTGGGGAATAGGTGAGGTATCTACGCCTCATGTCCTCCTCTGCTTCCCCGTCGTCTCCTCACTGCTCGTTCGCCACAAAACTTTGTGGAAGCTACGTCCTTGGTCATGAGCGCCTAACACGACGATCGACTATCGCTATGGGAATCTCCTCATCGATAACCTCGGTCACACGGACATCGTCAATCGGGTGTACCACTAGATGGATCCCGACACATCTCGCCGGCGTAGATCGTGAAATCTGGATGCTTTGCCTCCGGATCGGACGGCGGATCGACTCGTAGGCAACCTTGCCTACCACGTGGACAATGCGAAGCGGCCCGATGTACCTTGGTGAGTTTTCCCTTCTTCGAATCTCATCACACCGCCGTGGGTGACACCTTGAGAAAAACCCAATCATCAGCTGCGAACTCGGATGTCGGCGTCGATGATCTGCGTCGACCACATGCGACTCGGTGTCGATAGCCGCTCTCGGATAAGCCGCCTTATCCGCACTGCTGCGCCAAGTCTGGTCCCACTAAGCGTACCTCGCCCATCGAACCATGCTATCGGCGATCTGCACTTCCTCCCATACAAAGCCTCATGCGGCGCCATCCCGAATGCTAGAGTGGTATTTGTTATTATCTGCGAACTCTACCCGGTGACAAGTGATCCTCGGCTACCTCTGAAGTCAATAACACGGGCTCGCGGCATATCCTCGAAGTGCGGATAGTGCGCTCTGCTGTCCGTCATGCGTGGATGAAATGCGATACTCGGGCTCACTGCGTCCTAAACCCCTGCGGAAGGACCTCAGAAGTTAGCGTGGCGGGCTCCTGCATGCGATATGATCGAAATAGGGACTCCATGCGATCGGCGACCTCTCGGATGTAAAGTCGGCATAATCCTCGGTAGAAAGTCGTCTGACGGGAAGAAAGTGGGCTGATTTAGTCGACTGTCGGCGATAACCCATATAGAATCATGTCTCCTGCGAGTGCGAGGCAATCTGTGATGAAGTCCATGTTGATCACCTCGGCTTCCGGTCGGGATCTCTAAATGCGTAACAAACCACGGGCCTGCGGTGCTCTGCCTTCGCTGCGACAACACGGGCGAGCTACGAACTGCGCAGCGTCCTCTTTCAAACCGTCCGCAATACGGATCTAAGGTCGTGGTACATCTTGATGCGACCACTGGATGGATAGAGTAGCTTGTGTGTGCTTCCCGAGAACCTGCTGCGAAGTCTGAAACATCTGGAACACACAACGCCCTCGAACCTTAGCGCCCCGTGGTGCTACCTCAAAGGACCCTTGCGCCTCACGAAGAGGCGTATCACGATAGCGTGCCAAGCGGATCCTCGGTGTTGCCTCTTCACCTCGCCGGCGATGGAAGACTCGGCAACCTCGCGAACTCTAACCCTTGCTGCTATCGAGAATCAATCAAGCGGACACCAAGGCTCGCTAAGCGATGCAAATCACGAACCATGCCCCTCTCTGCATTTGCGCCTCTGATAGACTCCCGTGACCTACGACTAAGGCATACGCCTGACGTTGGCCTTGGGTGGTGCGGGATATCGGCGTCATAATCCTTTAACTCTAACCACCGTCTGCATCGTAAGTTCGGCTCCCTGCGGGTGAAGATATCTTTGGAGGCTCTTGTGTGCGTATAAATATCCACGTGAACCCGTACAAATAGTGCCTCAGGATCTTGGCGTGAATCGCATTGCCGGCTCGAATCATGGGTGGGGTAGTTCCTCTGCGTGTATCTTAAGGCTGTCGGGATCGTATGCTATAACTCTGCCTGCTGCGTCAACACACATCCCAACCCGATGCGGCGCGTCACAATACACCACGTAACCATCTGGACCCTGCGGAAAGTAAGAAGCGAGGCGGTCGTCGGTTTCTCTTTAATGGAAACCACGCTCCTGACATCGATCCGGCTGAAACTTGCGCCTTACGAGTCGCCTAGTCAATGGTGCGAAGATAGAAGCAAACTTCTCCACGAACCGCGATAATATCTGCGAGGCCCGAGCTGCGAACCTGCAGCCGGAGTAGTAGGTCTAGGCCAAGTCTGTGCGCCGATCTTGGCCATATCGGCTCGAATGCCGTCGGCCGAGCAATGTGCCCGAAAAGCCACGAGGTCAGCAAAACTCACGTTTGGAAAACTTAGCATCACATTTGCGATCGGAGAAGCCCATCGGCCACGATCTCAAATGCTCGCGTGCTCTGCTCTGGCGAGAATAAACCAAGATATCATCGATGAACACTATCCAAGCGTGTCGAAAATGGTTTGAACACTCGGTTCATCAACTCCATGAATACCGCGGAGCATTGGTCAACCAAAGACATGACCACGAACTCATAATGCGTCTGCAAGGTCGGAATGCGATCCTAGGGACATCCGCCTCTAACTCGAACGATGATAGCCGATCGTAGATCAATCTTGGAAAAAGCATCTCGCCACTGACGATCGAACAAATCATCAATCACGGGAAGGGTATACATTCTTAATGGTCACCTTGTTGGTGCTGTAGTCAACACGTGCGCGGCGTCCGTCTTTCTTCTTCACGAACAATCTGGCGCCCCGGGGAGAAACACTAGATGCGATGAAACCGCTTCTCGACAAATCACTCGGTGCTCCTTGACTCTCTTAACTCGGCGGGTGCCATCACGTATGGCGGAATGGAAATAGTAGAGTGTGCAGCACATCTATACAAAACTCAATCTCCTCTGCGGAGGAATGCGGGAGTCGTGCAGGCTGCGTCGAGAACTCTCGGACTCTGGGCTTGTCACGAAAATCTGGTACGCGACCTCGATTATCAAACACCCGAGCGAGATGGTAGATATACCCGCCATGCACCGTCTTTAGCCTTGAGGTAGGAAATAAACCTACCTTCGGCGTCTGGTGCTCCACTCCCACTCAACAATGGCTCGCCGAGCGGAACCGTACTACTCTCTCTGCGGTCTACATTGGCGTAGCAAGCTAGCCAATCCGTCCCGTGATTACGTCGAAGTCGATCATCTCGACTCTATCAGTCGGCAAATTCGGCGGTAAATGAACACAGGACAAGCTCTATATACGTAGAGCTACCGAATCACCCACGGCGTAGCTACCTCGAAAGGTCTATGGACTCGGGCTCTATCCTATCTACTAGCAGCAAGGGAGATATATGGGGCCAGTAGAACCGGATCTATCAAAGCATATCGTCTAACGAGCGATAAGGTACACGTGGCGACATCGGTGAGGCCTCACGATCTGTCGGTGGACAAAGCATAAATGCGGTTCGAGGACGCTAGGCTGAGACTGCGCCACGACCTGCGCGACCTGCGATCTCACGAGTACCACGCCTCAGGCGATAGCTGTCGGGGATGAAGAAGCGGCAACAGACCCTGTAGGCTGGGCCCTACCCCCAGCGCTGCCCCCGGTCGGGAAAACCCTCGCGAAATGATCCTGCTGGCCTGGTATGGCAAGTCCCGTAGTAGCATACGACTCCCGAATGGAATCTACCTGGACAGCGGCTGAGCAGACCTCGAGCGGTTAGCCCGCATTACCACAAATCCGAAGTCACGGGGCCACGACTGCCATTGCTCTGGGCATCTTGAAAATGATGTAGGAGTGCTCTGGCGGTGTGGTGCAAATCTGGACCTGGCGATCTTGCCACCACGAGAACCACCAAAGAACGGGCCGTCTGGCGCTTAACCTGCTGCGATGTCGGTCTGCCGGCGGTCTCTGCTCGCTCGCATCCCGATGCATGAGCTGCATCTGGGTAATGTCCATTACGGTGAAGGACACGCGCTGAAGACTTCGGCCGTATAGTCGTCTAGCGGTGGCGTGGCGATGCACCGGTCTTCCATATCTGCTACGGTCGCGAGGAACATATCGAGCTAATGAATCAAACTTCGACATTGTACTCTCTGGCGTCGTCCTCACGCCTCGATAACAAAAATCTGTCGGATCGTGCCCTCGCCATCTGCGGAGGCAAGAAGTGTGTGAGAAAAGCCTCTGAAAACTCATCCCATCTTTGCTTTGGAGGTGCATGCTCTCCCAGGAAAGCTCCAGTGAATCGAACGATCATTGCGGTATCGCGCGGCCGTCTGGCCGAATGTCCACGGACTCGGTCTCACGAAGCCTTGACCACCCGCGTAATCATCTGCAGCGGCGGATGAACTCCTGCGGATCATCCTGCAGTCTGAACAGTAAAACTACGGCGGTGCGGCTCGGGAAGTCCCGTAGCCTCGAGCTATCGCCTACGGTGAGCAATGGGTACTCTGGGTGGGCCAGGCTGGAATGGTGCCTCAAACCTCTCCTCATATCGGCCCACGACCTTGGCTAATGGCCCGGGCCGTCTCCTTGTACCTAACTCCTGCCCGGGTGAGGGCGGAGGTGTGATGCTGCGGTCCTGCGGGGCGGCGGTGTCATAGAACTTCGCCGTCTGGTATAGCACTGGGCACGAGCCCTCGTGACTCACGGGTGTCACACTAGCGACTCCTCGGTGCCTTGCCATACGGGCGGGTTGCCTTACGTGGAGGCATATACATTCTGAGAAAGGAATGCGTTAGAGGTCCGACCTATAACCACGGCTCTAAAGCACGATCTCGAGTGAGAAGAATGAAACCAATCCTAAATATCCTATAGCCTCACGATTATTGGTGTGGTGCACAACACCGATAATCGAACTACTAGATACGTCTGTAGACACTTTTCAGGATTAAGCGCTCACGATACCACTTTTGTCACGACCCGTTCGGGGCGTGGTGGTGCCTTACGGGCACCCAGTAGTCATACATCGAGAGAACAATCAGCGGAATATAAAGCAAGACATGAAACATGATATAACTAGAACATTTTATCGATGAAAAGATTGCCTTTGGCGTATATCATAAACCAAATTTTTGCGATTCGTCCCAAGCTGTACAGGACTCTGAGACCTCAAGGAAATAACAACTATGGCGGGACGGGGCCCGCCATACCTGTCTGTACAAAACTATCTACAACGGGAGATCATACCCAAAAGTAGAGCCTCGGAGAGAGTGGAGCTCCTAACACCAGCGTAGAGATCTGGGAT
>CM056739.1:36916421-37143277 GCA_029844215.1 Przewalskia tangutica
GATGGTCGTGACAAAAGTGGTATCAGGCGATTAGTCCTCGGAAAGTGTCTACGGGGCCGTGTCTAGTAGAGTCTTGATTATCGGTGTGTCATGCACCACATCTATAATCAGGAGGCTGCAGGATATTTAGGATTGGTTTCCATTCTTCTCACTCTGAGATCGTTCCTTAGAGATGTGTTATAAGTTGGACTCCCTCTGACGTATTCTTTTCACGTTATGCCTCTCGCAGGCAACGAGCCCGGAGGGCAAGGCGAGAGGAGGCTGCGAGTAGAACGAGAGGTTACGGGGCATGGGCGGTCATTATCGAGCGATTAGCCGTTCGGGAGTTACTGCGCGGCCGCTAGCCCGAGAGTTTAGGCGATGGCGGTGGCTCACGAGACCACGATCTCGAGCCTCTAGTCCCACGGCCGGAGGCGGGAGGATATGAGTTACTAGCCAGGTTTGTGGCTAGGAATGAGGCGAGAAGAGTCGGAGGATTCATTAGTACCAATAGTTCACCCTAGATCCGATAGTTGAGATTTGGGATCTCTTGAGTTGCAGTCCACGAGTTCCATGGATTGTGAGCGAGGAAGATCCTCGGGAGTTTATTCGACGATTGCGGCGGATCATGAAAGTGATCAAGACCTTAGAGGCATTTCCTACACGCCTTGCGCCTCGCGGATGAGGAGAGAATGTCCTAGTAGGAGGGATACAGTGGGATGACTAAGCCTACCAAGTCGATTCTTGATTCGGTGGGTCGGAGAGGAAGGGGTGTTAGCGGAGGCCACCCCAGCACCGGTATGTCGTTGTAGTAGGTGTTCTTGTGGGAGTGTCATACTACTTAGATAGCTTGTTAGGATTGCGGCCGGCGAGGCCGTTTGCGAGTCAACCGCGGCCGGAATGTGGTTGGGTCGGTTTGAGGTGGTCCGCTAGATGATAGGGTCACGAGGTGTTAGGCCCAGTTTAGGTAACCATCGTGCGAGTTTGTGGATGCGTTCGACCGGTAGTAGGGCCGATGGGGTCAGCCCGTCTTGCCTTTCGATCGGGACTATTTACTCTGCGGAGGTTATGCGAGATGTTGTATATCGGGGGAAGGTTGTAAAGGCTGCGGGGTTCTACTTTATTTTATGGCGGCGGTGGAGCCCAGTTTATGGCTATTTCTTTTTGGGAGGTTTTACGGTGGGGTTAGGAACTCGGTGAGTCTCGATGTGCATTCACCCTCGCCGGTAACGGACGAACAACGCGTTTATCCAGACATTTGAGGATAGGTTGCGGGCCGGTGTTTTGATTTCAGGGGTAGCTATGAGGATTATTTGCCTCTTGTTGGGTGAGTATTATACTAGCTACCATTTTAGTATTCAGATGGTGCCTTATGAAGCCTTGTATGGACGGAAGTGTAGGTTGCCGGTCGATTGGTTCGATGTTGGCAAGGTTCAGATAGTTGGTCCCTACTTATTTGCGGGATGTGGATAAGGTGAAGCTTATCGAGGAAGAAGTTATTAGCGGCTCGAGTCAGCCAGTCGTGTGGATAATCGGCGTCGACACTTGGAGTTGAGTTGGCGGTGGGTCTTCTTGAAGAACCACCGGAAGGATGTGGCGAGATTTGGAAGCGGGAAACTTAGCCGGTACTTTGGGCATTTCAGATCGTTTGTAGAATAGGCGGGTTGCCTATAAGTTATGCCGTCAGACTTAGGAAGCGATCGTCCGTATTCCATGTTGCTATGTTTGAAAGAGTATCGGAATCCTCCAGTGTTCCCGATTAATGATGACCAAGTTAGAGATAGTAACCAGAGATTTTGGAAAGCGAAGCAATGAGAAATGTGGTAAGTATATTAGGAAGAGTTGAGTGTACAAAAAGGGTATGTGAGTAAGGAAGAAGCGAGCATGTGTTATGAGAATAGTAGTGATCATTTCGTGTGTGAAGAAAGTATCCTTTGGATCATAGGTGGAGCTAATGGTATTGTTATACGATTTGAGGTGATTCTTCGTTAGCTTGGATGTGAGTTTTTTCGCGTATGTGGTACTATGGCCATGTGTGGCATAATTGGTTCGTAAGTATAGTAGTGGAGACTATCTGCGCGTGTGTGTTTTGGAGACTTAGAAGGAACATTCGGGACGAATGTTTCTAAGGGGAAGAATGTTACACCCGTAGTTCGAAATGACCAGCGGGCTTCTAGTGCTCAACCTTGACCTGGCGGTCGGACGCTGCGCCACGAACTCCGCGGCGTCCTCTTGAGCCATCCCACCAATACACGCGTCGAGGTCATGATACATCTTAGTTGACCGGATGAATAGAATAACGAGCCTTTGTGTGCCTCCCGAGAATCTTGGCGAATCTGTCACATCGGGAACATGGCCGGCCCTCAAATCTTAGCACCCATCGGCGCTACCTCAAATAGACTATTCTTTTACGGCGGCATCTCGATACCGCACCATGTCGGATCCTCATATTGTCGCCTCTTGCTCCCCGACGATGGAAGACTCGGCAACCTCTCGAACCCGAACTCCATCACCATCAGAATCAACCAAACGAACCCCAAGGCTCGCTAGCTGATGTAACTCTCGGACCATATCCCTTTTCTCTGGCTGTACATCAGACAGACTACCCATCGATCTACGACTAAGGGCATCTATAACTACATTGGCCTTCCCTGGATGGTATAAAATATCAACATCGTAGTCCTTAAGTAGCTCCAACCACCGTCTGCAGCCAAGTTCGGCTCCTCGGTGAAGATATCTTTGGAGACTCTTGTGGTGCTGTGTAAATGTCACATGAACTCCGTATAAATAATGTCTCCGGATCTTGAGCATGAATCACTGCTGCTAACTCAAGTCATGTGTGGGATAGTTCTTCTCATGCTTCCTAAGGCCGAGATCATAAGCTATAACTCTGTCGTCTTTGCGTCGCTTAAGCATTGCGACACTGGCGTCACAATAAACCACATATCCATCTAAACCCTCTGGAAGAGTAAGAACTGGGGCGGTCGTCAATTTCTCCTTTAGCAACTGGAAACTTTCCTCACAAGTATCCGTCCACCGGAACATAGCTGCCTTCTGAGTCAGCTTAGTCAAAGGTGCTGAAATAGAAGCAAACCTCTCCACAAACCTCCGATAGTAACCTGCAAGGCCCAAAAAGCTGCGCACCTCCGTCGGTGTAGTGGGTCTGGGCCAAGTCTTGACTGCCTCAATCTTAGCTGTATCAACCCGAATACCATCGGCCCCGATAACATGCCCTAAGAAAGCCACTGAAGCTAACCAAAACTCGCATTTCGAGAACTTGGCATACAACTGCCGGTCTCGGAGGACTCCCAATACCGTCCTCAAATGCTCTGTATGCTCCTGCTCTGTGCGCGAATACACCAAGATATCATCAATGAAAACTATGACGAACATATCCAAGAATGGCCTGAACACCCTATTCATCAAATCTATGAATCTTCTTTGGGCGTTAGTCAACCCAAAGACATCACTTTGAACTCATAGTGCCCATCACAGGGTCCTGAATGCGATCTTTGGGATATCAATCTCTCTAACTGCACTTTGATGATAACCGGACCGCAGTCTATCTTGAAAAACACCTTGCACCGCCTGCGGTCAAACAAATCGTCAATCACGGGGAGGATATACTGTTCTTGATAGTTACCTTGTTCAACCGCGTAATCAATACGTGCGGCGTCCCATCTTCTTCTTTACAAATAACACCGCGCTCCCGAGGAGAAACACTTGGCTTAATAAAGCCCTTCTCCAGCAAGTCCTTCAGCTGGTCCTTCAATTCTTTCAACTCGGAAGGTGCCATCCTGTATGGAGGAATAGATATCGGTCGAGTATCTGGCGCCAAATCAATGCAAAACTCAATCTCCCTCTCCGGAGGGATACCCGAAAGCTTGTCTGGGAATACGTCTGGAAACTCTCTAACGGCCAAGGCGGTCAAGGTCAGGTATCTCGACCTCGATGTCGAATACCCAAACCATATGGTAGATATACCACTTTCGCGCCATCTTCCTAAAGCCGCGAGGTAAGAAATAAACTTACCCGCCGGCGATGCGGTATTCCTTCCACTTTCGATAGCAGGCTCACGGGGAAGCGGAATCGAACTAATCTCTCTACGATCCACATTGGCATAGCAAGACGCTAGCCAATCCATACCTATAATCACATCAAAGTCCGTCATATCCAACTCTATCAAGTCGGCTAGAGTCTGACGGCTGTCTACAGTCACTGGGCAAGCTCTATATATCCGCTCGGCTATCACCGAATCACCTATTGGTGTAGCCACCTCAAAAGGTCTTATAGACTCGGGCTCTATCCCTATTCTATCAGCAATATAGGGAGATATATAGGACAAGGTAGAACCTGGATCTATCAAAGCATATACACCACAGCAAAAAACCAATAATGTACACTGGCGACATGCGGTGGCGCCTCGCAGTCTGGCGGTGGACATAACATAAATGCGATTCGAGGACGCTAGGCGGGACCCTACCACGACCTCTGCGCGGCTCTTTGGCCATAAGTACCACGCCTCGGCGTCGACCATCGAAGATGAAGATCCGGCAAGCCCGACCGTCGGTGAACCGTAACGCTCCGCCGCCTGGGGCGGACAATCATTCTTGGATGGCCTGCGCTCGCAAGAGTAACACGCTCCGAACCCATCGACACTCGCCGGATGAGACCTACGCGTCGTAAATGCGCAGGAGATGTGGGTGGTCTCGATTGGTAACGGTCTCTGCCTCGCGAAACCACGAAGTCACGGAGCCACGACTTGATCTGAATAACGGTGATCGGACCTCCCGGAAAAGCGAGTAGGAGCACTCTGTCTTTGGTGAAATGTGGACCTAACTTTCTTTTGCCGCGCCTCAGCGCCTGAGACCACTTTGTCACGGCCTCTTGGTGGCCTAAATCTAGGCGATCCTGCTCTCTCGCCGATCCCCTGCGGCGTGCGCTGCATCTGGCAATATCCATCCACGGTGAAGAGCCACCCCCGTCATGCGATAATCATATGACGGTCTAACCCATCATGCTCGATGAACCACATGCGCCGTATGCTGCTACAATGGTGTGCGCATACCTGGCTAAGGAGTCAAACTCCAGGCTGTACTCTCTGATAGTCCTCCCGTCCTGCCTCAAGGTCAAAAATTTATCTACCCGGGCTCTCCTCATCTCAGGAGGTAATAAGTGATCTAGGAAAGCCTCTGTGAACTCCTCCCAAATAGCTGGAAGAGCATCCTCACCTCTCGACAACACCCATGACTCAAACCAGTTCAGCGAAATATCGCGCAACCGGTAAGAAACTAGTATAACAGACTCAGTCTCCGAGGCCCTAAGCACCGTAGTCCGTTATCGCTTGGACAAACTCCTGCGGATCTCCTCAAATATCGAACCATAGAACTTCGGGTGGGTGACAACCGAAATCGAATCAAGTTAGCTATCGGCTCTGGGTTGGTGCTGCTCTGTCGTGCCACCGCTATCTTTGATCGATGCGAATCATTCCCAGTAATCCCTATACTCGGACCACGGTGGGGTGGAGGCTCGTGCGGTCTCGATGCCGCCTCCGCCTCGAAATCTGCGAGGTGGCGGCGGCGATGGAACTCGCCGCCACTAAACATCATCTCTGGTAAGGGGGGGTGTGCCTGCGTGACTCTCCGCGTCCAGCTAGCGGCACCTCGGTATCTTGCCGCCACGGGCGCGGTTGCCTTGCGTGGAGGCATAAGCGATACATAAAGGAAAACATCGAGAGGAGGTTCAACCTATAACTTCGGCTCTGTTGCACGATCTTAGAGTGAAAGAATGGAAACCAATCCTAAATATCCTCTGACCTCACGATTATAGATGTGGTGCGATACCGATAATCAAGACTATACTGAACGCGATGCGTGAACACTTTCCGGACTAGCGCTTTGATACCACTTTTGTCACGACCCGACCTGGGCGCGACTAGTACCTGCAAGGTACCATCGGTATACATCAGAGAATAGTAGCGGAACATACATAACACATAACTTATAAAAGGTAACATCACTGGCGGTAGATAAAGTGCCTTATAAAACATACTAATCAAAAGTATAGCGGTACAACTTGTTCTTACACCCACACATACGTGACCACAAACCTCACAAGGATAACAAGCGTGGCGGGACGGGGCCGCCATACCACGAATGTACCTGATACCTATAGCGTCGGGAGTAACCATACCAACAAAACAAGCTTCCGAGGATGGAGCTTCGACACTTTGAACAATGATCCTAAGAACGAGGATCCTGATACGCTTACCCCTGCGGCATGAGCGCGGCCCAGGAAATTCGGTGCATAATATGTACCAGTATGTAAAAATTTGGAAAATCGTAATAATGATATCATAAGTCTAAAAGTAATTTGGAGTCATGGAAGACAATCAAAACACCTTTTCACAGTGCCTTACTAACAATGAGAGTGAAAAGTATATATATATAATCTGCGTAAAATAGGGCCTCGTGATCGAGCAGTGCCTGCTTGTAGTATCAATAAGCACCCTACTCACGAGACTATTTCACCGCATGGGTCTGTGGACCGCGTGAGGTATTCCTCGCATGGTGTGCCATTTCGCGTGGGACTATTTCACCGCGTAAGCCATGGGACTCGCGTGAGGTATTCCTCGCGTCGTGGGTAGCAAATCCACGGAAGTGGTATAACGATCTTGGGGACTTACCGCCGGATATACTCTTACCAGGCGGATGGTATAACGATCTTGGGGACTTACCCGCCGGATATACTCTTTGCAAGCGGATGGTATAACGATCTTGGGGATTTACCTCTCAGATATACTTTTACACTGGAGGAGGTGGTATGACGATCTTGGGGCTTGCCCCTCATTCATACTCTTACCCTGGAGAAAGTGGAATAACGATCTTGGGGCTTGCCCCTCAGATATACTCTTACCCTAGCTCAAACTGTCATCATATCATAATCATAAATAAGTTAAGAAAACATATAACTTCTTATTAGCCTTGTTCATATACCCTCTCATTTTAGTTTACTTAAGGAACTTAATCATATCTTTAATAAAAGGAAACCGGGAATTTAACCCAAGTACTACATACTTCAACTCGTTTAAAAGTGACTCTTTTTCATACATAAAACCTTTGGGCAATTGATGCCTTAAAATCAATTTGCCTTTTCATATACTTATTTTACTTAGAGTAAATCTCTTCTCATTAACCTTTTATAAAGCTAATAAACCAACTCCCCATAAAGTTGTTATTTTAACCCTATACTTTAGTAAAATTATACTTTTCCTCTAACCAAGGGACTTATACATTCTTAAAACGAAACAAGTCTTTATATACTTAAAACAAGTAAGAATACTAAATCTTGTACGTCTACCGTACTACATAGATACAACTACTCATGCTTAAGAGATAGGAAAGTTTCACATACCTCTTCGGTCAATCCACTTGCTAAGTCCAAACTACCGCAAGTAATAAGTCAACCTATAACAACCATGATACGTTTATTAACCTCTAATTTCAATGTAGAAATAATCTAAGTTCAAAGCCCCTAAATTCTATGGAAAATTGGGCAGCATTTCCTTTGTTTCTACATACTTTGCCACCTTTCTCAAGGCCGAATTCAACATCCAAATGTCACATTTAAGGCTCAACAATCCAAACATATCAGAGGAGATTACACACCTAAACTTGGGTGTGTAAAATTCTGCCCCAAAAGGTACAACAATTCACTTAACAATTCTAAGGTAGTTTTTAGGCTACAACATGCTCATAATATCTTCTTAACCAATTCCTTCACATTCAAACCATATTTATTACATGCAATGACTCTAAGTGCATTATTTACTACTACAAATCCCTTCTTCTTCACATGCAACATTAATACTAGCTACAAGAGAAGAAATGTTACCTTTGGAGCTTTAGCCAAAACTATTCCAACAACTTTGCTAGCCTCCTTTCCAAGAATACCACCACAACAACTACTACAAGCTAGCCACAAGCTTCCTTCTTGTCCTTAACTTTTCAGATTTTTCCTAGGCTTTGAATTCCTCTTGGAATTTTAGAGAGAAGTGAGAGCTAAGCTTAGAGAGGGAGAGAGAGAGAGATTTGAAAGATGACCAAGTCTTCAAGACTTGGTCAATATAAGGCATGCAAGAAATCAGATGGGGGGACACTTGTCACCCTCATGGCCTTTAAAGAAATCTGATTTTCTAAGTTTTTCGCGAAATCCGCCTTGGCACGCGACTCGACGCGCGTGCTGAAACCTCTGCGGACTTTTGGAACTTCGGCGCGCGACACCTGTCTGGCGCGTGGCGCTGCAACTTCAGCGACCCCTCGAATATCGGCGCGCCCTGCATCCGTGCCGTGGCCATCGCTTACGAAACGCATTTCTGCCCGTCTGCGCTCTAAACTTATAACTCTCATAACTTTCTACTCCGACGTCCTATCGACGAACGGTTGGTTGCGTTGGAATCTAGAATCAACGAACTACGCCCCAGGCCTTTGAAATACTTAGGAACTCTCAATGTACCGGGTCATAACCCGCCTCAAAGTTGACTAAAACCCGTCCGGAATAATCCGTCAACCTATCCTTTGAAAATTTTAAGTCTTACATGCTTTCGTACGCTCTCATACGTAGGGTCAGAACTACGGGGTATAACAGATTTGGTGTGTAATCCCCTTTGAAATGTTTGGATTGTTGGGCCTTAAATGTGGCGTTTGGATGTTGAATTCGGCCTTGAAAAAGGTAGAAAAGTATGTAGAAACAAAGGAAATGTTGCCCGATTTTCCATAGAATTTAGTGACTTTGCACTTGGAATATTCTACGTTGAAACTAGAGGTTAATAAATGTATTATGGTCATTATAGGTTGACATACTACGTGCGGTATTTTGGACTTAGCAAGTGGATTGACCGAAGAGGTATGTGGAACTTTCCTATCTCTTGAGCATGAATAGTTTTACCTATATAGTACGATAGACGTACAAGGTTTTGATATCCCTTACTTGTTTTAAGGATGGACAAGTTTTGTGAGTAAGGGGGGATTAACTCATTTCTTTAAAAAGTATTAAGGATGTCTTGAGTTTTCAAAGTTAAGGGACTTGATGTGTTCAAGTATATGATGTTTGTTTCTTTTAAAAAAAAAGTGTAAGTCCCTTGGGTTTAGGAAAATGTATTTGACTAAGGTATAACGTTAATATAATGACTTTATGAGAAATTGATTATATTAGCTTTATGGAAAGTTAATAAAGGAAGATTTACTCTAAGTAAAATGAGTACGGATAAATGATTTGAAGTTGTGAAAGGCAAATTGATTTTTAAGGCATTAATTGCCTTAGGTTTTAAAAGAGTAGAAGTACATAGTATAGTACTTTGGGTTAAATTCCCGGATTTCATAAAGACATGTTAGTGCCTAAGTAAACTAAAATGAGAATGTGTATGAACAAGATTAATAAGAAGTTAAGGGGTTTTCTTAACTTTCTTGTATTATGTGTGATAGCCGGTTTGTGCTGATGATATATATATTATTATTTATTACGGGGTCATTCCCCGGGTTGTGGCATTTGCATATTCCGTGTATTTTTTACCCACGATGCGAGGAATACCTCATGCGAGTCCGTAGGGCTCATGCGGGTGAAATAGTCCCATGCGGGTGAGTACATCCTATGCGAGGAATACCTCATGCGGGTCCACATGACCCATGCGGGTGAAATAGTCCCAGGAGTAGGAGTGCTTAATGATCTGCGGGCGGATGCCACTGCTTTGACCATGAGCTTCCTATTTTCATGTAGTTTAGTATATGCTTGATATTCTCATTGTTATTAAGGCACAGTGTTCTCTAAACTGATGTTTATACATCTCTCCAGTTATTTTAGACTTATGAGGTATTTTCAGTATTTTCGATTTATACTTAGTACATGTGTGTCTTGACCCTTCCTGGGCTGAGTTCATGTCGCAAGTAGGGGAAAGCAGGTGGTGGATCCTCATTCTTAGGATCACCGTGCAGTGTCGAGCTCCGTTCCTCGGAGCTTGTTTTGTTAGTACGGTTTTCATGATCTTATAGGTATTATGTACGTTCGAGTATGGCGAAGTCGTGTCCTCGCGATTGTTATTCTGAAGTGCGTAGTCACGTTTGTCGTTTGGGCTGTAAGAACAAGTTGTACTATTATACTTTTGATTAAGTATATTTTTATGGAAAACGACGCGTGGCTTACGGTGATGTTTACCTCTGAGCTTATGCGTTATGTATGTTCATTGCTATTCTCGATGTATACACGGCGGGGTGCCGGTAGGCACCGATCGCGGACCGGGGTAGCTTTAATACTACCTTAAACTTGTTAAGTTGGTTGTTAGAGATTGTGGGGCAGAATTTTACACATCCAAGATTAGGTGTGTAATCCCCTTTGAAATGTTTGGATTGTTGGGCCTTAAATGTGGCGTTTGGATGTTGAATTCGGCCTTGAAAAAGGTGGAAAAGTATGTAGAAACAAAGGAAATGCTGCCCGATTTTCCATAGAATTTAGTGACTTTGCACTTGGAATATTCTACGTTGAAACTAGAGGTTAATAAATGTATTATGGTCATTATAGGTTGACATACTACGTGCGGTATTTTGGACTTAGCAAGTGGATTGACCGAAGAGGTATGTGGAACTTTCCTATCTCTTGAGCATGAATAGCTTTACCTATATAGTACGATAGACGTACAAGGTTTTAATATCCCTTAATTGTTTTAAGGATGGCCAAGTTTTGTGAGTAAGGGGGGATTAACTCATTTCTTTAAAAAGTATTAAGGATGTCTTGAGTTTTCAAAGTTAAGGGACTTGATGTGTTCAAGTATATGATGTTTGTTTCTTTTAAAAAAAAAGTGTAAGTCCCTTGGGTTTAGGAAAATGTATTTGACTAAGGTATAACGTTAATATAATGACTTTATGAGAAGTTGATTATATTAGCTTTATGGAAAGTTAATAAAGGAAGATTTACTCTAAGTAAAATGAGTACGGATAAATGATTTGAAGTTGTGAAAGGCAAATTGATTTTTAAGGCATTAATTGCCTAAGGTTTTAAAAGAGTAGAAGTACATAGTATAGTACTTTGGGTTAAATTCCCGGATTTCATAAAGACATGTTAGTGCCTAAGTAAACTAAAATGAGAATGTGTATGAACAAGATTAATAAGAAGTTAAGGGGTTTTCTTAACTTTCTTGTATTATGTGTGATAGCCGGTTTGTGCTGATGATATATATATTATTATTTATTACGGGGTCATTCCCCGGGTTGTGGCATTTGCATATTCCGTGGATTTTTTACCCACGATGCGAGGAATACCTTATGCGAGTCCGTAGGGCTCATGCGGGTGAAATAGTCCCATGCGGGTGAGTACATCCTATGCGAGGAATACCTCATGCGGGTCCACATGACCCATGCGGGTGAAATAGTCCCAGGAGTAGGAGTGCTTAATGATACTGCGGGGCGGATGCCCTTGCTTTGACCATGAGCTTCCTATTTTCATGTAGTTTAGTATATGCTTGATATTCTCATTGTTAGTAAGGCACAGTGTTCTGTAAACTGATTTTTATACATGTCTCCAGTTATTTTAGACTTATGAGGTATTTTCAGTATTTTCCAGTTTCGCATACTTAGTACATATTGTGTACTGACCCCCTTCCTCGGGGGCTGAGTTCATGTCGCAAGTAGGGGTAAGCAGGTGGTGGATCCTCATTCTTAGGATCACTGGTCTGGTGTCAGAAGCTCCATTCCTCCGGAGGCTTGTTTTGTTGGTACGGTTTTTCATGATGCTATAGGTATTATGTACATTCAGGGGTATGGCGGGGTCATGTCCCTCCACAGTTGTTATTCCTAGAGGTCTGTAGTCACGTTTGTCGTTTGGGCTGTAAGAACAAGTTGTACTATTATACTTTTGATTAAGTATATTTTTATGGAAGACAGCCTTGTCGGCTTACCAGTGATGTTTACCTTATACAGGCTTATGCGTTATGTATGTTCCGCTGCTATTCTCTGATGTATACCTGACGGGGTGCCCCGGTAGGGCACCAGTCGCGGCCCCGGGGTAGCTTTAATACTACCTTAAACTTGTTAAGTTGGTTGTTAGAGATTGTGGGGCAGAATTTTACACATCCAAGATTAGGTGTGTAATCCCCTTTGAAATGTTTGGATTGTTGGGCCTTAAATGTGGCGTTTGGATGTTGAATTCGGCCTTGAAAAAGGTGGAAAAGTATGTAGAAACAAAGGAAATGCTGCCCGATTTTCCATAGAATTTAGTGACTTTGCACTTGGAATATTCTACGTTGAAACTAGAGGTTAATAAATGTATTATGGTCATTATAGGTTGACATACTACGTGCGGTATTTTGGACTTAGCAAGTGGATTGACCGAAGAGGTATGTGGAACTTTCCTATCTCTTGAGCATGAATAGCTTTACCTATATAGTACGATAGACGTACAAGGTTTTAATATCCCTTAATTGTTTTAAGGATGGCCAAGTTTTGTGAGTAAGGGGGGATTAACTCATTTCTTTAAAAAGTATTAAGGATGTCTTGAGTTTTTAAAGTTAAGGGACTTGATGTGTTCAAGTATATGATGTTTGTTTCTTTTAAAAAAAAAGTGTAAGTCCCTTGGGTTTAGGAAAATGTATTTGACTAAGGTATAACGTTAATATAATGACTTTATGGGAAGTTGATTATATTAGTTTATGGAAAGTTAATAAAGGAAGATTTACTCTAAGTAAAATGAGTACGGATAAATGATTTGAAGTTGTGAAAGGCAAATTGATTTTTAAGACATTAATTGCCTAAGGTTTTAAAAGAGTAGAAGTACATAGTATAGTATTTTGGGTTAAATTCCAGGATTTCATAAAGACATGTTAGTGCCTAAGTAAACTAAAATGAGAATGTGTATGAACAAGATTAATAAGAAGTTAAGGGGTTTTCTTAACTTGCTTGTATTATGTGTGATAGCCGGTTTGTGCTGATGATATATATATTATTATTTATTACGGGGTCATTCCCCAGGTTGTGACATTTGCATATTCTGTGGATTTGCTACCCACGATGCGAGGAATACTTCATGCGAGTACGTTGGGCTCATGCAGGTGAAATAGTCCCATGCGGGTGAGTACAGCCTATGCGAGGAATACCTCATGCAGGTCCACATGACCCATGCGGGTGAAATAGACTTGTTCCCTACACCTCCAGGTAACCCACTATCCTGCTTGTTAGTCTTAATTTGGCAATTATGCTTAAGTATTGTTGTGGCATGTGGAGCGTCTTTATTTGCAATGGAAATAGTTAAGAGGGTCTATGTCGAGATTGTGATTTGAGTAAGCCTAGAAGGAACATTCGGGACGAATGTTTCTAAGGGGGGGGGGGGGGAGAATGTTACACCCCGTAGTTTTGGCCATGCGTATGAGAGCGTACGAAAGGGTTTAAGACTTAAATTTTAGAAGGATAGGTTGACGGATTGTTTCGGACGGGTTTTAGTCAACTTTGAGGCGGGTTATGACCCGTTACATTGAGAGTTCCTAGGTGTTTCAAAGGCCTGGTAAGGAAAAATGTGATTTAATTATAGTATGAAGTTGATATAACGACTTTATGGGAAGTTCGTTATATTAGCCTCATGGAAGGTTTAAAGAGAATTTTATTCTAAGTAAAACAAGGATAAATGACGTGAATTTATGAAAGACAAATTGATTTTAAGGCATCAATTGCCTAAGGTTTTAAAAGAGTAGAAGTACATAGTACTTGGGTTAAATTCCCGGATTTCATAAAGACATGTTAGTGCCTTAAGTAAACTAAAATGAGAATTTATATGAACAAGATTAATAAGAAGTTAAGGGGTTTCTTAACTTGCTTGTATTATGTGTGATAGTCGGTTTGTGCTAATGATATATATATATATTATTATTTATTACTGGGTCATTCCCCGGGTTATGGCATTTGCATATTCCGTAGATTTGCTACCCACGATGCGAGGAATACCTCATGCGAGTCCGTAGGGCTCATGCGGGTGAAATAGTCCCATGTGGGTGAGTACAGCCTATGCGAGGAATACCTCATGCGGGTCCACATGACCCATGCGGGTGAAATAGTCCCAGGAGTAGGAGTGCTTAATGATACTGCGGGGCAGATGACCTTTCTTTGACCATGAGCTTCCTATTTTCATGCAGTTTAGTATATGCTTGATATTCTCATTGTTAGTAAAGGCAGTGTTACTCAAACTGATTTTTATACATGTCTCGATTATTTTAGACTTTTGAGGTATTTTCGTATTTTCGGTTCGCATACTTAGTACATATCATGTGTCGACCCCCTTCTCGGGGTTGCGTTAAATGTCGCGGTAGGGGGTAGCGGTGGTGGATCCTCATTCTTAGGATCACCGTTTGGTGTCGAAGCTCCATTCCTCGGAGGCTTGTTTTGTTAGTGCGGTTTTCCACGATGCTATAGGTATTATGTACATTCGAGGTATGGTGAGCCCTGTCCGCCACTTGTTATTCTGCAAGTGCAGTAGTCACGTTTGTGGTTTGGGCTGTAAGAACAAGTTGTACTATTATAATTTTGATTAAGTATATTTTTATGGAAGGCAGTATTGTCGGCTTGCCAGTGATGTTTACTTTTTACAGGCTTACGCGTTATGTATGTTCCGCTGCTATTCTCTGATGTATACTTGACGGGGTGCCCCGGTAGGGCACCAGTTGCGGCGCCGGGGTCGGGTCGTGACAAAAGACGTGTCTAGTAGAGTCTTGATTATCGGTGTGTTGTGCACCACATCTATAATCAGGAGGCTGGAGGATATTTAGGATTGGTTTCCATTCTTTCACTCTAAGATCGTGCAATAGAGCTGTGTTATAGGTTGAACTTCCTCTGATATTTTTCTTTATGTATCAATTATGCCTCCACGCAAGGCAACCGTGGCCCAGAAGGCAAAGCGGTGAGAGGCGCTAGTAGGGCCGGAGGTCACGAGGCCTGAGCCCGTCTTTACGAAGATGATGTTTGAGCGGCGAAGTTCCACGACGTCGTCGGCCTCGATGAGTTCGGCGGCGGCAGCGATATTGAGACCGCGATGCAGGAGCCTCGATCCGCGATCGGTGAGTATAGAGATTACGGGGAGCAAATCCGGTTGTTGACCAGCATAGTAGCGACGGCGCAGCGAGAAAGCGGCCCAACCTAGAGCCGACAGTTTACGGATTCGGGATTTCCTGGGTTGTCATGCACCCGAGTTCTATGGTTCGAGATCCGAGGAGGATCCTCAGGAGTTTGTTCGGTTGTTACAGCGGACTATGCAGGTGCTTAGGGTCTCGGAGGCTGAGTCCGTCATGCTAGCCTCTTACCGGTTACGCGATATTGCGTTGAACTGGTTTGAGTCATGGGAGTTGTATAGAGGTGAGGATGCTCTTCTAGCTGTTTGGGAGGAGTTCACAGAGGCTTTCCTAGATCACTTCTTGCCTCCTGAGATGAGGAGAGCCCGCGTAGATAGATTCTTGACCTTGAGGCAGAACAGGAGGACTATCAGAGAGTACAACCTGGAGTTTGACTCATTGGCTAGGTATGCGCACACCATCGTAGCCAACATGGCAGACATGGTTCATCGATATGTGATGGGGCTAGACCGTCATATGATTACTGCATGCTTGGGGGTGGTTCTTCAGCCAGGTATGGATATTGCCAGGATGCAGGCGTATGCGCAGGGGATTGAGGACAGAGAGAGGGAGGATCATATAGACTTAGGCCAGCCCAAGAGGGCCAGGACAGCAGTGTTACACCCCGTAAGTCCAGGGCATGTAATAGAGAATGTACGAAAGGAAACAAGACTTGGAAATTAGTACGAAAGGAAGAATTGTTTTTACGACGGAAAATGTTCCGAACGTCGGAAAGGAAAAATGTTCGTTGTTGGGAATTGGATTCTCAAAAGGTATTATTTGAAGAATATGGAACTTATTAAAATTATGGAAATTTATTTTTACGGATTTGGTCACGTGGGGCCCACCCGAGGAATTTTACATTTTTATGGACGAATGAGAGGGCGACACGTGGCACTCCCACATGTGGTGTTGGACGAAAATTGCAAGGGTGTTATGGTCATTTGACCTATGTAGAAGATTAGTCTTGCTAGAGCTTGACAAAGTTGACCAAGTCAAGAGCCATTTGGCTTGATCTCTTCCCTCCAATTTTAACAAGTGTTTTTATCCAAGCCCTCCATTGTGTTATAAGTATACTACTAGTAGCAAGACTTGAGCATTCTATACTTAGAAAAATTTTCAAGAAACTTTGAGCTTAGCCAATATTGCTCTCGGCTTAGTGCACCTCCCACACAAAAAATTTTGTGATTTTGATCCATTAGCCACAAGACTTTAACCCAATGTCCCCAAGGGTGTTGTAAGGTTATCTCAATAGAAAGATTTCGGAAAAACGGAGTTTTTACGTTAGTCGCAAGGCGGAAACTATTGGAGTTCTTCAACTTTGAAGTTGGAACTTGAAGATGGGTTCTTCATAGGCCTCTAAGGAGTGCTTGGAGCGGATTGGAACTTATGGAAAGGAGCTAAGAATTTCTAAGGCGCGACTTTGGATCTTGGAAATTTTAAGGGCTTGGAAAGGTATAATTTTGTCGTTTTAGTAGTTAAGACTTACTTATTGTTGTAGCTATGGATTTTAGCAAGCATGTGTTATATAGTATGAAGTTTGATAAGTATTTTGACTATTGGAACCCTAATCCGAAATCTAGCATGTTTAACTTTAAGATTTCAATTCTAGTCGATTATTAGTCTAAGCGTCACATGTTGTATAAAGAAGGAAATTGTAGTTGTTGAAGTTGTTTAGACTTTATAACATGTTAGACCTAAGAACTTGAAATTGGAAAAGGATTGAAAAAGACTTAGTGTTATTGGTTATATGTTGGCCGAGAATGGCTAGTGTAGTATTATACTATTTGGTATGAATTGTGGGGCGGAATTTTTACACGTAGTGTAAGGCGTGTAATCCCCTTTGTTTGGATGTTGTTTGGAGCCTTAAATGTGGCTTGTTGGTTATTGTATTCGGCCTTGAAAAAGGTGGCAAAGTGAGTAGAAACAAAGGAAGTGCTGCCCGATTTTTCGTAGAATTAGAGACCGTATACTTAGTATTATTCTACGTAGAGACTAGAAGTTGATAGTCTTGTTGTGACCATTATAGGTTGACACTTCTACGTACGGCGTATTCGGCTTAGCTTGTGGATATTAGCCGAAAAGGTATGTGAACTATCTCCTCTTCTAGCATGATTTCTTAGAATAAAGAAAGTAAGTTCTACTCCTTGAATGATCCATTCCTTGCTTGTATTTGGATTGCCTAAAATAGAATTTGTTCTATGTACTTCCTTGAGTGTACTTTGATGTTTAAATTGTAAGTAGTATAATCCATTTCCTTAGGGAAGTTTGGATTCTTCAAAGTGAAGGTATTTTTCTTAAAGTACATAGAGACTTGAAAAGGAAGTGGTTTTCAAATCTTTTGGCTAGTGCCTTAGTTCTAAAACCTAAAGGTCATTATAATGACTTTAGGGGAGTCAAATGAGTGATTTACTTATTTGATTTAAAAGAGGAGAAATGACATGATTTAAGAGAAGTAACTTGCGTTAAGGGTGAAGTTACTTGAGGTTTAAAAAGTAGAAGAAAACTTGTTTTCTAACTATTAAGAGACTTGAAGTATTTTGAAAGTTAAGAACTTGATTTGTAAGTATGTGATACTTGGTTTTAATAGTATAAGTCTCTTGGTTATAAAAGGAATGGATATGTCTAAAATCATAAAGGGTTATAACGGCTTTATGGGAAGTTGGTTATAACGGCTTTATGGAAGGTTTATAAAGTTGTCTATTTTGATTAAAGGGGCATAAGTTGCCTAGATTGTGAAAATTTGAAGTTACTTGATTTCAAGCCTTGAAATGAGTTTTCTAAACGTGTAGTAACTTACCTTAAAAAAATAGACATGCCTTGATACTACGGGTGTTAGTATCTTGGAATTTTACATAAAAAGGAGTCTTTTGAAAAGAATGTACGTACGTAGTACTTTGACTTGATTAATTGAGAATAATTCTATGTGTGCCCTGATTAGTACTTTGGCTTGATAAATTGAGGATGCCTTGATAAGTACTTTGGCTTGTTAAATGAGAATTATTCTATTGGTGCCTTGATAAGTACTCTGGCTTGATAAATTGAGGATTTGTCTAAGTGTGCCTTGATAAGTACTTTGGCTTGTTAAATGAGAATTATTCTAAGTGTGCCTTGATAAGTACTTTGGCTTGTTAAAAGAGAATTATTCTATGTATGCCTTGATTAGTACTTTGGCTTGTTAAAAGAGAATTATTCTAAGTGTGCCTTGATAAGTACTTTGGCTTGTTAAAAGAGAATTATTCTATGTATGCCTTGATTAGTACTTTGGCTTGATAAATTGAGGATTTGTCTAAGTGTGCCTTGATAAGTACTTTGGCTTGTTAAAAGAGAATTATTCTATGTATGCCTTGATTAGTACTTTGGCTTGATAAATTGAGAATTTGTCTAAGTATGCCGTGATAAGTACTTGGGCTTGTTAATTGAGAATTGCCTATGTGTCTTTGAAATAGCGGTTGTGTGCTATTGGTATATCGGTCGTTCGGGTCATTCCGGGTTTGTGGCATTTGCATAATTTCGTGGATTTGCTACCCACGATCGAGGAATACCTCATGCGAGTCCGTAGGGCTTATGCGGGTGAAATAGTCCCATGCGGGCGGGTCCAGACTATGCGAGGAATACCTCATGCGAGTCCGTAAGGGCTTATGCGGGTGAAATAGTCCTATGCGAGGAATACCTCATGCGGGTCGAAAGGGCTTATGCGGGTGAAATAGTCCCGTGCGGCGGGTCCACCTATGCGAGAATACCTCACGGGTCCACGTGACCTATCGCGGGTGAAATAGTCCCGAGGAAAGGATTGCTAAATGATCTGCGGGCGGATGGTCCGCTGATCATGAGCTTCTAGTTTATATTGTAAGGATACTCATCGTTTACTCTCATTGTTAGTAAGGCACAATGTGTTGTATTTTGATTATCATATATGTCCCGGTTGTTTGTGTTACCTATGGTCATGCTTTTTACGAGGTGGGATTAGGGGCATGGGACCATGGTATTGAGGACACAGGTGGGACTTGGTGTTCATGTATCCTTATTGGTGTTATTACATCATGGACTGCCGGCAGTGAGGAAGGATTCCACGGGCATGATTGATATTATGGGCGTGAGACCCATGGTTATATTGAGTAGTGACTTTAAGGGCTGCGTCCACGACTTGATATGCTTATGTGTTATATGTCTTGTAGGTTGGATATCATACATGTCTCTGTGTTATTTAGATGCTATGATTTTATTACGATACTTCTCGCTCACATACTTGTACATTCTTCGTCTTGACCTCGCCCGTGCGTTCATGCGCAGTTTAGGTACCGATTCGGTGATCGGCAGGTGTAGGATCCTACTCAGGGTTTTGGATAAGCTCCTTCTACTCCGGAGTTTATCTTTGGTATGTCCTTCAAGATCTGTGCTTTGTATAGTTTTAGTGCGGCGGGGCCTTGTCCGTCATAGTTCGATTTAACTCCTGAGGTGCGTATTCATATGTGGGATTGGACTGCGTATGCGGTGTAGTGTCTTTTGTTCATGTATATTATATGGCGGCTAGTCGGCTTGCCTTGTACGTCACGTTGGTTTTAAAAGAAAAAAATATGAGTGTTATTAATTTCGCAATGTACTTAGTTGTCAGGTAGAAGGGTGCCCGTGTAGGGCACCATCCACGGCCCGGTTCGGGCGTGACAGTGGTATCGAGCGATCGATCCTCGGAATGTCTACATACCGTGTCTAGTAGAGTCTTGATTATCGGTGTGTTGCGCGCACACCCATAAACGAGAGGCTACGGGACATTTAAGAGTTGGTTTCTATTCTTCTCACTCTAAGATCGTGCCATGAGGCGTGTTAGTAAGAAAAATTCCTCTCGACGTATTGTTGTGTTCTGATTATGCCTCGAGGAGAACAGCCGCCCGAGAAGGGCAAAGGAGTAGCAGGAGCTACTAGTCGGACTCGAGAGAGTTGATAGGGCTTACGCCCGTGGTATCTGGATGTTGTTCGCGATCGCGAGTCCTTCATGCGAGTTTGAGGCCCCAAGCACGAGCCTCCAGTTTCTCGGTTAGGAGAAGACTATAAGGTCATGAGGAAGCGATTATGTTATTGACCAAGATAGCGGTGCTAGCGATTTGTAAGTGATAGTACCCAGAGGTAGGATACTTTGATTAGTAAGTGAGAAGTAAGAATGTTGACAAGAATGATAGGTGAACCGAGACTATAGTGGTATAAAGTTCACAAGTTGTAATTGCCATGTGATGTAAGACCAATAGGGAAGATTATGCAGTAGAAATACTTTGGCTTATGTGGACGAACCTCTAGTGAATAGGGGATAGGGTAGAAGTACCTTGAGATAAGGGAGATTTATTCGCACTAAGAACGAGAAGTTAAGTGTGACGATGAGTCGGGTTGTAGACTCATTCCGGTCAACCGATTGTATGGAATCGGGTGATGTCGATTAGAAATGGTCGTTTATGTGGTAGGGTCCCGGGATGCAGCCCAAGTTTAGTAAATCGTTATGCGAGTTTGTGGACGCGTTCCACGGAACTAGGTCGTAGGACCAGAAAAGCCTTAACGGGAATGTAAGTAACAATATGGCCAAGTTTGGTTAGTAACTCCAGTTGGCGAACGAAAGAATTTGAGATTTTATGCGTGTACTAGATGAGTTTGAAAGTGCGAGAAAGTATGACAAGTAAGGAAAGAAAGGAACCTCTAAGGATCCGTGTTTGGGAAGATGTAACCTTCGAAGTTTTGTGAGAAGGGACCACGGACGGAAGGTCCATTATTATGTTTACGTATGTTATGTGGTGGCCATGTGTGGCATCGTTGGTCTTGTGCATGTATTGGTATTAGGCATAGTATAGAGTTTATCTTGGAGTTTGTATAAGCGTGACAATCGACTAAGAACATTCGGGGACGAATGTTTCTAAGGGGAAGAATGTTACACCAGTAAGTCGAGGCATGTAATAGAGAATGCGAAGGAAACAAGACTTGGAAATTAGTACGAAAGGAAGAATTGTTTCTGACGGAAAATGTTAGAGCGTCGGAAAGGAAAAATGTTCGTTGTTGGGAATTGGATTCTCAAAAGGTATTATTTGAAGAATATGGAACTTATTAAAATTATGGAAATTTATTTTCTTGATTTGGTCACGTGGGGCCACCCGAGGAATTTTACATTTTTGTGGGGCCACGAGGGTTCTGAATTTTATGGACGAATGAGAGGGCGACACGTGGCACTCCCACATGTGGTGTTGGACGAAAATTGCAAGGGTGTTATGGTCATTTGACCTATGTAGAAGATTAGTCTTGCTAGAGCTTGACAAAGTTGACCAAGTCAAGAGCCATTTGGCTTGATCTCTTCCCTCCAATTTTAACAAGTGTTTTTATCCAAGCCCTCCATTGTGTTATAAGTATACTACTAGTAGCAAGACTTGAGCATTCTATACTTAGAAAAATTTCAAGAAACTTTGAGCTTAGCCAATATTGCTCTCGGCTTAGTGCACCTCCCACACAAAAAATTTTGTGATTTTGATCCATTAGCCACAAGACTTTAACCCAATGTCCCCAAGGGTGTTGTAAGGTTATCTCAATAGAAAGATTTCGGAAAAACGGAGTTTTTACGTTAGTCGCAAGGCGGAAACTATTGGAGTTCTTCAACTTTGAAGTTGGAACTTGAAGATGGGTTCTTCATAGGCCTCTAAGGAGTGCTTGGAGCGGATTGGAACTTATGGAAAGGAGCTAAGAATTTCTAAGGCGCGACTTTGGATCTTGGAAATTTTAAGGGCTTGGAAAGGTATAATTTTGTCGTTTTAGTAGTTAAGACTTACTTATTGTTGTAGCTATGGATTTTAGCAAGCATGTGTTATATAGTATGAAGTTTGATAAGTATTTTGACTATTGGAACCCTAATCCGAAATCTAGCATGTTTAACTTTAAGATTTCAATTCTAGTCGATTATTAGTCTAAGCGTCACATGTTGTATAAAGAAGGAAATTGTAGTTGTTGAAGTTGTTTAGACTTTATAACATGTTAGACCTAAGAACTTGAAATTGGAAAAGGATTGAAAAAGACTTAGTGTTATTGGTTATATGTTGGCCGAGAATGGCTAGTGTAGTATTATACTATTTGGTATGAATTGTGGGGCGGAATTTTTACACGTAGTGTAAGGCGTGTAATCCCCTTTGTTTGGATGTTGTTTGGAGCCTTAAATGTGGCTTGTTGGTTATTGTATTCGGCCTTGAAAAATGTGGCAAAGTGAGTAGAAACAAAGGAAGTGCTGCCCGATTTTCCGTAGAATTAGAGACCGTATACTTAGTATTATTCTACGTAGAGACTAGAAGTTGATAGTCTTGTTGTGACCATTATAGGTTGACACTTCTACGTACGACGTATTCGGCTTAGCTTGTGGATATTAGCCGAAAAGGTATGTGAACTATCTCCTCTTCTAGCATGATTTCTTAGAATAAAGAAAGTAAGTTCTACTCCTTGAATGATCCATTCCTTGCTTGTATTTGGATTGCCTAAAATATAATTTGTTCTATGTACTTCCTTGAGTGTACTTTGATGTTTAAATTGTAAGTAGTATAATCCATTTCCTTAGGGAAGTTTGGATTCTTCAAAGTGAAGGTATTTTTCTTAAAGTACATAGAGACTTGAAAAGGAAGTGGTTTCCAAATCTTTTGGCTAGTGCCTTAGTTCTAAAACCTAAAGGTCATTATAATGACTTTAGGGGAGTCAAATGAGTGATTTACTTATTTGATTTAAAAGAGGAGAAATGACATGATTTAAGAGAAGTAACTTGCGTTAAGGGTGAAGTTACTTGAGGTTTAAAAAGTAGAAGAAAACTTGTTTTCTAACTATTAAGAGACTTGAAGTATTTTGAAAGTTAAGAACTTGATTTGTAAGTATGTGATACTTGGTTTTAATAGTATAAGTCTCTTGGTTATAAAAGGAATGGATATGTCTAAAATCATAAAGGGTTATAACGGCTTTATGGGAAGTTAGTTATAACGGCTTTATGGAAGGTTTATAAAGTTGTCTATTTTGATTAAAGGGGCATAAGTTGCCTATATTGTGAAAATTTGAAGTTACTTGATTTCAAGCCTTGAAATGAGTTTTCTAAACGTGTAGTAACTTACCTTAAAAAAATAGACATGCCTTGATACTACGGGTGTTAGTATCTTGGGATTTTACATAAAAATGAGTCTTTTGAAAAGAATGTACGTACGTAGTACTTTGACTTGATTAATTGAGAATAATTCTATGTGTGCCCTGATTAGTACTTTGGCTTGATAAATTGAGGATGCCTTGATAAGTACTTTGGCTTATTAAATGAGAATTATTCTATTGGTGCCTTGATAAGTACTTTGGCTTGATAAATTGAGGATTTGTCTAAGTGTGCCTTGATAAGTACTTTGGCTTGTTAAATGAGAATTATTCTAAGTGTGCCTTGATAAGTACTTTGGCTTGTTAAAAGAGAATTATTCTATGTATGCCTTGATTAGTACTTTGGCTTGTTAAAAGAGAATTATTCTAAGTGTGCCTTGATAAGTACTTTGGCTTGTTAAAAGAGAATTATTCTATGTATGCCTTGATTAGTACTTTGGCTTGATAAATTGAGGATTTGTCTAAGTGTGCCTTGATAAGTACTTTGGCTTGTTAAAAGAGAATTATTCTATGTATGCCTTGATTAGTACTTTGGCTTGATAAATTGAGAATTTGTCTAAGTATGCCGTGATAAGTACTTGGGCTTGTTAATTGAGAATTGCCTATGTGTGCTGGAAATAGCCGGTTGTGTGCTATTGGTATATCAGTCGTTTCGGGGTCATTCCCCGGGTTTGTGGCATTTGCATAATTCCGTGGATTTGCTACCCACGATGCGAGGAATACCTCATGCGAGTCCGTAGGGCTTATGCGGGTGAAATAGTCCCATGCGGGCGGGTCCAGCCTATGCGAGGAATACCTCATGCGAGTCCGTAAGGGCTTATGCGGGTGAAATAGTCCTATTCGAGGAATACCTCATGCGGGTCCGAAAGGGCTTATGCGGGTGAAATAGTCCCATGCGGGAGGGTCCAGCCTATGCGAGGAATACCTCACGCGGGTCCACGTGACCTATGCGGGTGAAATAGTCCCAGGGAAAGGATTGCTAAATGATACTGCGGGCGGATGGTCCTGCTTGATCATGAGCTTCCTAGTTTATATTGTAAGGATACTATTGTTTACTCTCATTGTTAGTAAGGCACAATGTGTTGTATTTTGATTATCATATATGTCCCGGTTGTTTGTGTTACCCTATGGTCATGCTTTTACGAGGTGGGATTCCGGGGCATGGGACCACGAGGTATTGAGGACACGTGTGGGACTTGGTGTTCATGTATCCTTATTGGTGTTATTACATCATGGCCGTGGCGGCGGAAGGATTCCACGCATGATTGATATTATGGGCGTGAGACCCGTGGTTATATTGAGTAGTGACTTTGGGCTGCGTCACGACTTGATATGATCGCATGTGTTATATCGTAGGTTGGATATCATACATGTCTCACGTGTTATTTAGATCGCTATGATTTTATTACGATATTTCATTCACATACTTGGTACATTCTTCGTCTTGACCTCCTTGAAGCTGCGTTCATGCGCAGTTTAGGTCAGTGATTCGGTGATCGGCAGTGTAGGATCCTACTCGGGGTTTTGGATAAGCTCCTTCTATTCTGAGTTTATCTTTGGTATGTCCTTGATCTGTGCTTTGTATAGTTTTGGGTACGACGGGGCCTTGTCCCGTCATAGTTCAGTTTAACTCCTAGAGGTCTGTATTCATATGTGGGATTGGACTCGTGTACAGTGTAGTGTCTTTTGTTCATGTATATTATATGGCAGCCTAGTCGGCTTGCCTTGTACGTACGTTGGTTTTAAAAGAAAAAAAAATATGAGCTGTTATTAATTTCCGCAATGTACTTAGTTGTCAAGGTAGAAGGGTGCCCAGGTAGGGCACCAGTCACGGGCCCGGGGTTCGGGGCGTGACAAGCAGGGTCTCAGGGCAGTTTTCGAGGCGGACAACCTCAGCAGCAGACTATGTCCATATTTCAGCCAGCACAGAGTGCTCCTTCTCGGTTTTCTGGCGGGAGGTCTGATCAGCCGGGTCATTCGAGGCGGTCGGGCTCCGATGCCGAGGTTTCGAGGAAGCAGAGACCGCTACCGATCGAGGCAATCCCCATCTCGGTGTGCTCGATGCGGTATGTCTCACCCAGGCGAATGTCGTGTTCCTCCAGGGGCTTGTTACTCTTGTGGCCAGCAGGGCCATTTGAAGAGGGATTGTCCGACCAGAGGTGGCGGGAGTGTTATGGTCCAGCCGACAGGGTCAGTTGCTGGATCTTCGTCTTCGACGGTTATGCGCCCCGGACGGCAGGGTGTTCACGGTCCAGCAGGCCGCGGCAGAGGTCGTGGTGGGGGTCCCAGTTCCAGCGATCCTCAGAACCGCATTTATGTTATGTCCAGCCGCCAGGACCAGGAGGTGTCACCAGATGTCGTCACAGGTACATTATTGGTTTCTTGTTGTGATGTATATGCTTTGATAGATCCAGGTTCTACCTTGTCCTATATATCTCCTCATATTTCTGATAGAATAGGGATAGAGCCCGAGTCCATAAAACCTTTTGAGGTGGCTACGCCAGTAGGTAATTCGGTGGTAGCCGAGCGGGTATATAAGGCTTGCCCAGTGACTATATCTGATCGTCGGACTCTGCGCACTTGATAGAGTTGGATATGACGGACTTTGATGTGATTATGGGTATGGATTGGCTGGCGTCTTGCTATGCCAATGTGGGTATGAGAGAGAGATTGATGCAGTTCGGTTTCTGGTGGCGGTTATCTAGTGAAAGGGGAATACTGTGTCGCCGAGGGGTAGGTTTATTTCTTACCTCAAGGCTAGGAAGATGGTGCGGAAGGGGTATATTTACCAAATGGTTCGGGTATTCGATACTGAGGCTGAGATACCGGACCTTCAGTCAGTTCCGGTCGTTAGAGAGTTTCTAGACGTATTCCCAGACGAGCTTCCGGGTATCCCTCCTGAGAGGGAGATTGAGTTTTGCATTGATATGGCGCCAGACACTCGACCGATATTTATTCCGCCATACAGGATGGCACCTGCCGAGTTGAAGGAATTGAAAGACCAGCTGAAGGACTTGCTGGAAAAAGGCTTTATCAGGCCAAGTGTTTCTCCCTGGGGAGCACCAGTTTTATTTGTAAAGAAGAAGGATGGAACGCTGCGTATGTGTGTTGATTACAGGCAGCTGAATAAGGTAACTATCGAAGCAGATACCCTTCCCGGGATTGATGATTTGTTTGACGGTTGCGAGTGCGAGGTGTTTCTCAAGATAGATCTGCGATGCGGTTATCATCAGTGCGAGTTAGAGGCGAATATCCCAAAGCGCATTTAGGACCGGTATGGAACTATGAGTTGAGTGATGTCTTTCCGGGTTGACAACGCCCGTATTCATGGATTTAATGAACCGGGTGTTCAAGCCATTCTTGGATATGTTCGTTATAGTATTCATTGATGATATCTTGGTTTATTCGCGCAGAGCGAGAACGCGAACGGCGAGGGCGGTATTGAGTCCTCCGACCGGCGATTGTATGCCAAGTTCTCGAAATGCGAGTTTTGGTTTGCTTCAGTGGCTTTCCTAGGGCATGTTATCTGGGCCGATGGTATTCGGGTTGATACAGCGAAGATTGAGGCAGTTAAGACTTGTCCTAGACCCACTACACCGACGGAGGTGCGCAGCTTTTTGGGCCTTATCAGATTGTCCGTAGGGTAGGTAAGGTTGCCTATGAGTTAGATCTGTTGTCAGATCTGGAGGCATTACACCCAGTTTTTCATGTATCTATGTTGCGGATATGTATCGGAGATCCATCTAGAGTGCACCCGATTCATGATGTCCAGGTGACAGAGGAGTTATCGTATGAGGAGAGTCCCATAGCAATACTCGATCGTCAGGTTAGGCGACTTCGGAAAAAGGATGTGGCTTCCGTCAAGGTCTTATGGCGGAACGAGAACAGGGAAGAGATGACGTGGGAAGCAGAGGAGGACATGATGAAGAAGTATCCTCACTTGTTCCCTACACATCCAGGTAACCAACTTTCCTGCTTGTTAGTTTTAATTTGGCAGTTATGCTTAAGTATTGTTGTGGCATGTGGAGCGTCTTTATTTGCAAGAGAAATAGTTAAGAGGGTCTATGTCGAGATTGTGATTTGAGTAAGCCTAGAGGGGGGGAGAATGTTACACCCCATAGTTCAGGTCATGCGTATGAGAGCATACGAAAGGGGTTAAGACTTAAAATTTTCGAAAGATAGGTTGACAGATTGTGTCGGACGGGTTTTTAGTCAACTTTGAGGCGGTTTATGTCCAGTTGATTTATGAGTTCCTAGGTGTTTCAAAGGCCTAGTACGTAGTTCGTTGAGTCTAGTTCCCAACGCAACCAACCGTTCGTCGATAGGACATCGGAGTAGAAAGTTATGGAAGTTACAAGTTCGGTCTTGTGATCGGACCAGAGCCACGAGTGCGGCGCGGAAGCGGTCGCGGCCGGAAGATCGAGGTTGGCGAGTTTCAGCCATGGCCGCGGCTGCAGGCAGCGCCGAGGCGGGTTCTGCGAGGTTGAGTGGAAAAATCTGAACTGTTTTGTTTTAAAAAAAGGCCATGGGAGGGTGACAAGTGTCCCGCCATCTGATTTTTGCATGCACTATTTATTGACCAAGTCTTGAAGACTTGGTCATTCTTCAAGCTCTTCTCTCTCTCTAAATTAGAAGCTCTTCCTTCTCTCTAGAAAATCAAGAGGAAATCAAGGATTGAGAAAAATCTGAAAAGTGTGGCAAGTAGGAAACTTATTTGCAAGCTTGTAGGAGTTATTGTGGTGGTGTTTTTGGAAAGGAGACTAGCAAATTTGTTGGAATAATTTGGCTAAAGCTCTAAGGTAACAATTCTTCTCTTGTAGCTAGTTTTTGGTGTTGCATGTGAAGAAGAAAGAACTTGTAGTAGTAAATATTGCTCTTAGATACATTGCATGTAAGAAATATGGTTTGGATATGAAAGGATTGGATAAGAAGGTTATGTGAGCATGTTGTAGCCTAAATACTACCTTAAACTTGTTAAGTTAGTTGTTATACATTGTGGGCAGAATTTTACACATCCAAGATTTGGTGTGTAATCCCCTTTGAAATGTTTGGATTGTTGGGCCTTAAATGTGGTGTTTGGATGTTGAATTCGGCCTTGAAAAAGGTGGCAAAGTATGTAGAAACAAAGGAAATGCTGCCCGATTTTCCATAGAATTTAGTGACTTTGCACTTGGAATATTCTACGTTGAAACTAGAGGTTAATAAACGTATTATGGTCATTATAGGTTGACATACTACGTGCGGTATTTTGGACTTAGCAAGTGGATTGACCGAAGAGGTATGTGGAACTTTCCTATCTCTTGAGCATGAATAGCTTTACCTATAGTGCGATAGGCGTCTGGTTTTGATATCCCTTACTTGTTTTAAGGATGGCCAAGTTTTGTGAGTAAGGGGGGATTAACTCATTTCTTTAAAAAGTATTAAAGATGTCTTGAGTTTTCAAAGTTAAGGGACTTGATGTGTTCAAGTATATGATGTTTGTTTCTTTTAAAAAAAAGTGTAAGTCCCTTGGGTTTAGGAAAATGTATTTGACTAAGGTATAACGTTAATATAATGACTTTATGGGAAGTTGATTATATTAGCTTTATGGAAAGTTAATAAAGGAAGATTTACTCTAAGTAAAATGAGTACGGATAAATGATTTGAAGTTGTGAAAGGCAAATTGATTTTTAAGGCATTAATTGCCTAAGGTTTTAAAAGAGTAGAAGTACATAGTATAGTACTTTGGGTTAAATTCTCGGATTTCATAAAGACATGTTAGTGCCTAAGTAAACTAAAATGAGAATGTGTATGAACAAGATTAATAAGAAGTTAAGGGGTTTTCTTAACTTGCTTGCATTATGTGTGATAGCCGGTTTGTGCTGATGATATATATATTATTATTTATTACGGGGTCATTCCCCGGGTTGTGGAATTTGCATATTCCGTGGATTTGCTACCCACGATGCGAGGAATACCTCATGCGAGTCCGTAGGGCTCATGCAGGTGAAATAGTCTCATGCGTGTGAGTACAGCCTATGCGAGGAATACCTCATGCGGGTCCACATGACCCATGCGGGTGAAATAGTCCCAGGAGTAGGAGTGCTTAATGATACTGCGGGGCGGATGACCTTGCTTTGACCATGAGCTTCCTATTTTCATGCAGTTTAGTATATGCTTGATATTCTCATTGTTAGTAAGGCACAGTGTTCTGTAAACTGATTTTTATACATGTCTCCAGTTATTTTAGACTTATGAGGTATTTTCAGTATTTTCCAGTTTCGCATACTTAGTACATATTGTGTCGACCCCTTCCTGGGGTTGCGTTCATCTGCATGGTAGGGAGTAGCGGTGGTGGATCCTCATTCTTAGGATCACCATTGCAGTGTCGAGCTCCATTCCTCCGTAGGCTTGTTTTGTTGGTACGGTTTTTCCCTGATGCTATAGGTATTATGTACATTCAGGGGTATGGCGGGGCCCTGTCCCTCCACAGTTGTTATTCCTAGAGGTATGTAGTCACGTTTGTGGTTTGGGCTGTAAGAACAAGTTGTACTATTATACTTTTGATTAAGTATATTTTTATGGAAGGCAGCCTTGTCGGCTTGCCAGTGATGTTTACCTTATACAGGCTTATGCGTTATGTATGTTCTGCTGCTATTCTCTGATGTATACCTGACGGGGTGCCCCGGTAGGGCACCAGTCGCGGCCCCGGGGTCGGGTCGTGACACTAATCTTTAGAGGGTTAAGGATATACCTGTAACTATTGCTTCACTTTCCCTTTGTCGTTCTAATCATGATCCTGCCCTGCACGACTTATAGCAAAAGAAGGCGATGAACCAGCCACTGATCCCGGAGGCTGAGTCTCTACATCCGCGCTACCTCTGGTCGGACAATCCTTCGCAAAATGGCCCTGTCGGCCGCAAGTATAACAATCTCCCAAACTAGCACGACACTCCCCCTTATGGATTTTACCACAACGGCCACACCGAGGTAAGGGTGGCCTCATCCGACTAGCACCCCCACTCCTCCGAAAACCTGAAACCTTGGAGCCTTGACTTGCTCCTGAATACCCCAGTCGCCCTGAAGATTGTGGAGGACCACTCTGAATTGGCGGAGGTGCATAACTAGCCTGCTGCTGAGGCGGTCCACCTCGAAAGTTACCAAAGGACCCTGCTGTCGTCTTAGCCCTCTTCTGCTGATCTGGGTCATTCCGTCGACCTCTACGTTCCTCAGTCTGCTGCGCATAAGCCTGCATGCGGGAAATGTCCATGTCCGGCTGAAGAGCTACACCCGTGCAACCCTCTGCTAAATAATCATCGAGCCCTGTGACATAACGGTGCACTCTATCCTCCATGTCTGCCACTAAAGCGGGGACATACCGAGCCAACGAGTCAAACTCTACATTGTACTCGAGCGTCCGCTGCTCGCCTCAACATCAAAAATCTATCTGCCCGAGCTCTCCTCATCTGTGAAGGCAAGAAGTGTGCAATAAATGCCTCTGAGAACTCGTCCTAACCAGCTGGAGGTGCATGCTCCCGGGACGCTTCCGTAAATCAAACCGATCATTGCGAGATCACGCAGCCGATGTGAACCCAATACCACCGACTCTGTCTCTGAGGCCTTGATCACTTTCATGATCCGCTGTATCTGTCGAATAAACTTCTGAGGATCATCCCCATCTCTCGATCCATAGAACTCTGGTGGATTGCAACTCAAGAAATCCCGAAGTCTCAGACTATCGAATCTAGGGTGAACCCGTGGTACTACCGGAACCTCCGGCTCTCGTCTGTCCTCATGCCTAGCCACGATCCTAGCTAGTAACTGGGCTATCTCCTTGTAATCCATATCATCTGCTCCTGGTCATGGGCGGAGGCTCGAGATATCTCGCCTCGATGAAAGCTGCTGCATTGCGCTAAACTCTGCTGGGGCTGGCGGCGTCGCAGAACTCCCCGTATGAAGTACCACCTCAGGTAATGATTGGGCCTGCGCCCTCGCATCCCTCTGTGTTCAACTCGCAGCTCTCGCTGTTGCCTTGCCCTTCTGGGCCGTGGTTGCCTTGCGTAGAGGCATAACTGGCACATAAGAATACGCCAGAGGGAGTCCAACTTATAACACAGCTCTAAGGCACGATCTCAGAGTGAGAAGAATGGAAACCAATCCTAAATATCCTGCAGCCTCCTGATTATAGGTGTGGTGCACAACACGCCGATAATCAAGAATCTACTAGATACGGTCTGTAGACACTTTTCGAGGATTAACTGCTCTGATACCACTTTTGTCACGACCTGACCTCGGGCCTGCGACTGGTGCCTTACCCCGGGCACCCTAGTGATAAAACATCAGAGAAAATCAATGAAATATAAACTCATAAAACAATAAGCGGTGATACTAAAGCAGTGACCAAAAGTCGTCTTCTGCGTATATATAAATAAACATTGAGCGCTTATCCTTTACAAACCACGCCACAACGATTACTACGGACCTCTAAGAATGTAACAACTATGACGGGACATGACCCGCCATACCACGAATGTACAAGTACCTACAATGACGGGGACTATACTAAAAGATAAGCCTCGGAGAAACGGAGCTTCCCAATCTTGAGCTGTGATCTATGAGCGAGGATCAACAACAGTGTACCTCTACTGCGGCATGAGCGGCCGAAGGAGGTCGATGCAACAGTACCAAGTATGTGGCCCGAAAATCGTAATAAAATCATATCGGTCTATATAAAGCGGGACACGTGTATGATAGCAGACTACAAGATACCGTGTATAGCGATCGTGTCAAGTCGAGGACTCACGCCTCAAAGTCATCACTCAAATCTAACCATGGGTCTCACGCCCAATATCAATCATTCGGTGAATTCCTTCCTCACCGCGTGATCTATGATATAACAACACCAGGAGTACACATGAACACGAGTCCCACTTTGTGTCATAAAACCGTCTGACGGCAAGTCTGAAGAATAGCTACGGATCCACCTGCATCATCAACCGGCCGGGGCACGAAAGCGGCTACGTAACCTACCGTACCAACAATACTATATAATCGTACCATGAAGGCCGGCAAATCTGAAAGTCACTACGAAACCACTTGCGTCACGTCATTGGCCGGCAATCTGGCTAACTACGGATCGCTGCATCGAGACCGTCATAAAGCGCTATACCTGACTCACGTGGCCGTGGTAAGTCTGGTGACTACGGATACCTCCTGCGTCACGTCGGCCAGGCAAGTCTGAAGCCAACTACGGATACCTCTGCATCACGAGACTTCGCCATAACACCGGTAGGGCAATCGAAGCCAACTACCATATACCGCTGCATCGCCTACGGCCGGCAAGTACAGCTAACTACGGATACCTCCTGCGTCGAGGAAACTTCATGGGAGCTAGTCCATGGAATAACACTATCAACATGAACGAACCCTCATCATGGCCGCATACCCGTGGACCTTCCATCGAGTCAGTATGCCCAAAATGATCAAGAATAACATGACCGGCCCTCCATCGAGAGACGCGGTAGCATAAGGATACAATACTTGTACAACAAGGCTATCACAAGCAAACATAGGCAAGTTACTCACACTCAAGGTACTTTCATTTTATGCCAAAAATCCGGTTTTTTAATCCCAAGGTACTACGTACTTTATCTCTTTAAAAGATCCATTTCTTTCACAAAAGTCGCATGATACTAATACCCGTAGTATCAAAATAGAGTAACTATTATTTTAAGTAAACCAAAACAATTTCCATACTTTCTTTTTAAATAAACCAAGGCAATACCATGCCTTCTTTTTAAACCAAATCACTTCTCAAAATAATATAAGTTTCAAAACTTCAAATTCTCACGTCTCTTACTTTTAACTCAAGTCCCATAACGTGGGAAATCAAGTCTCATATCTTTTTGAAACAAATGTCAAGTTACCATTTTAAATCCAATAATAAACCATTCTTTTGTTTTCATAAAGTCGTTATAACTAACTTCCCATAAAGCTTATTATAACACTTTATGTTTTAAACCAACCAAGGACAACTACTCTCATTTCCGAAACCAAGATAACTTTATTCTTTTTATGACCAAGAGACTTACACTTTCAAACCGAGCTACACAACTTTCAAATACTTCAAGTTTCTTAACTTAGAAAACAAGTTTCTTATCTTTAGAATATTTCCAGAATTAATACTTTCAACTCAAGTATTCCATACCTTTCCACATCAAGACATCCTTGTCTAACTTATTAGAATAAACCATTCTTGTAACCTTTCCTTAGTAACATGTGAGTTAATTCTCTACTCAACCAACTTAGACATTCTTATAACAAGTCAAGCATATCGAATGTATTTACTTCATTTAAATCACGTACGTCTACCGTACTATACAGTTATAACTACTCATGCTCAAGAGATAAGAAAGTTTCCACATACCTCTCCGACTTAATCCACTTACCAAGTCCAATATGTCGTCCGTAGTATGCCAACCTATAACGATCAGAATATGTCCATTAGCTTCTAGCTTCAACGTAGAATATTCTAATTGTAAAGTCCTTTATTCTACGGAAAATTTGGACATCACTTCCTTTGTTTCTACGTACTTTTCCACCTTTTTCAAGGCTCGAATTCAATATCCAAACGCCACTTTTAAGGCCCAACAATCCAACAATACAAAGGGGATTACACGCCTAACTTGGACGTGTACAATTCTGCCCCACAATTCATAGTAAAACAATCCAACTAGTTTAGGGTAACTCCTTGGCTATAACATGCTCACATATCAACTTTTCAAATCCTTTCAATTCAACTCGTTAATTCAACATGTTATATAAGTCATAACCAATTATAACAACGATATACCCTTCTATATATAACATGTAACGATTTTAGCTAACAACCGAATTGATTTCAACATTAGTGACTAACATGCCCATTTTCGGTTTTCAACAAGTCGACATGATCCAAATCTTTTCAAACTTTAATATTTAAACCACATGCTCATTTCTTAACTACTATAACTTGTAATCTTCAATTACATGAGAAGGTGAAGGTTTTACCTCAATAAGCCCTCTTTCTGAAATCTTCTTCACGTTAAAATCACCCACACGAACCCTCTACAAGCTTGCCAACATAATTCCTTCTTGTCGCTTTTCCAAAAATTTCATCACACCTAGGGTTTATCACTTTTTGGGAGAGAAGAGGGGATTTCTTAGGAGGAACCTTTGCAAATGACTAAGTCTTCAAGACTTGGTCATAATATAAGGTCCTCTCTTGGTCAAAAGGATGGGAGGGACACTTGTCACCCTCCCACAGGCCTTTAACAAAAATATCTTCTGATTTCCCCTGTTTCTCGCGAAATTTCCCGTCGCGGCCCTGCAGCCGGCGCCGCGGCGCTGCAACTTCAGAATACACCAGCACTTCCGGCGCCGCGGCCCTGCATCCGGCGCCGCGGTGCTGTGGCACCTGACTGAAAACACTTTCCTGTTAAATGCACTTGGAACTTGTAACCTCCATAACTTCCTACTCCGATGTCCTATCGACGAGCGGTTTGTTGTGTTGGAAACTAGACTCAACGAAATTCATACTGGGATATTGAAACACCTAAAAACTCCTAATGAACTAGGAGATATACCGCTCCATAGTTGACTCAAAAACTGTCCAAAAACATTCTGTCAACTTATCTTTCCGATTTCAATTCTTATTTCCCTTCGTACGTTCCTAATACATGACCTGAAATTTCGGGGTGTAACAAACCAACAAGCCACATTTAAGGCACAACCAACAGTTAACCAAAGGGGATTACACGCCTAACTTGACGTGTAAAATTCTGCCCCACAATCACATTAAAACAGTCTATAAAATAGTCCATAATTCTCGACACAAAACAGTCCACAATTCTACAATATTAAGGGTACAATGTGAAGCCTTTAACACCCTTTTTATACTCTTATTCTTTAGTTCTTTCATTAGCCATTTTACCACATTAGACATGCAATATGGTGGCTGATTTTCCAGCAGCCTAACACCACAAAACAGTCCCTTAAAACTGCATAACGATACCCCATAGTTTTAGGCAAAACTCGGCCAACAACTACGATCCTATTACCCTTTCCTCAACCCTTTTTAATCTAAATTCGAATTCCAATACCTTATAATCCAATACCAAGTCTATAAATTCAATTAGAAGTATTAAACTTCAAGTTAATAATTTTTCCGTCGTCACAGTTTTCCGAAATTTTCCTTTAAGAAAATGTAATAATTCTTTCCTTCCAATATTCAAATCTTCTTTCCTTAATCACATCCTCAAATCAATGTCATGGAATTACGGGGTGTAACATCCTTCCCCCCTTAGAAATATTTGTCCTCGAATGTTCATTTAAGGTCTCAAGCTATACAAATTCTCAATCGACTCAACATCAATCCCAAGTGGTTTATACTCAAACCAAGGAATCATCACCACTAATATACTTCACGTATACCATGTACTTTAATCACGATCACATATAAAATACTTTACTCTTGAAGGCCTTGTCTATCTAAGGTCTCAACGATTATCAATATTCTAAGGTTCACTATTATTCCATGTCTCAAGCTTACATTATCAGTTCCCACATACGGGTAAGGTAGCTTCTCATAATCTCAAAATCACGTTGTCTTAACCATAACAACCCTATTTACTCCATACCAATATTATTCACACATATCACTTAAGCGTACAACACGGCTTAATCTAACAACATGGTATGCCCTTAAGTCAATTGAACCTGATCTTTCAAGAGTCTATCACAATCTTAGTCAGTTTATTACCTCCTGACTATTCAAAATCAGTACATAAATTAAGCCTAGGTGTGAATTCAATAAACTGTTTCACACCTTCCAAGAAATTTTTAAGGCTTAACCACCTCATGGTAATTCATAATTACTTTAGACAACACACATGACTCCAAATAAATACGCTCGTACAGATATACATCATCATAATACTATCTATACGATAATTTTACCAACCTGGATACGCAATCCATATAATCCTTTATGGGCCACTGTTGCCCTTTTCGGAGGCATAGCTGCACCCACAATAATACGTTTGGGAGAGGCTTACCTAATAACACAGCTCTATCGCACGATCTCAGAGTGAGAAGAAGGGAAACCAATCCTAAATGTATTAGAGCCTCCTGTTTATAGATGTGGTGCACAACACACCGATAAACAAGACTCTACTATACACAATCTGTAGAATTCAGAGTACTAACTGTTCTGATACCACTCTGTCACGCCCCGAACCCCGGGCTCGCGACTGGTGCCCTACCTGGGCACCCTTCTACCCATACAACATAAGTAACTCGCGGAAGATAAATAACACTCTTTTTTTTTCTTTTAATAACAAAGGCAAGACCGTCAAGGCTGCCATAATATATATCACACTGAATGGGTCTACACTGTACAAAAATGTAAATACAACTCTAGTCAGTCCAGCCCACATATGAATACAGACCTCTAAGAGTTTGACAACAACTGCGACGGGACAAGGCCCCGTCGTACCCCTTAATACCTAGTCATAAAGATAAGCTCTGGAACATTGGAGCTATTCAACATGCTGAACAAGGATCCTAAGCTCGCGGATCCACAACTGAGTACCTAGACCTACGGACATGAATGCAACCCCCCGAAGGAGGTCAGTACAACAAGTACTAAGTATGGAACTGAAATAAAGTACAGTATTAAAATTATGGTTGTGTACAAGAATGACAGGGGAAAGTAGAGAAAATCAAATACCAGATCCTACCGTGCCATATAAAAATCAAAGCTAACTGTACCTTGTATTACTGTACCACTTTCAAATATGATAGCCATGTCAAAATCAGGGGCACCTGCCCTCAGCACATAATATCACAGAAGCATACTCGTGGAATACATCACTGTCAGCATGTAACAAGTATAATATATAACCAGATTATCGAAGCATGCGGTGGAATTCCAACATCAGCGTCGGCGTGTCAACCTCGCGCGAAGCATGCCGCGAATTCCAACATCACATCGACGCGTCGTGGTATACTATCGATCGGCATCACCGAATATGCGTGGAATTCCAACATCACATCGCGATCCATGATATAATATAAACCAGCATCACTTTGGAAACCAATGAACTACATATCATGTATCATGTAGGATTAGAATCCAATGTAACTATGTACGTACCTTTCCTTTCTTTTAACCGAGAGTCATGTTCAACATCATGGGACGCCGACCCATATACTCATCAATGTATATATATCAGTTTTGCGGAACGTGCAATCCGTTCCCAGATATGCTAGTGTTGTGGATCGTACAACCCGTCCCAATATATATATAAAATGTGTTGTCGATCGTGCAACCCGTCCCAATATATATATAAGTGTTGCGGATCGTTCAACCCGTCCTAATATATGTATACAAGTGTTGTGGATCGTGCAACCCGTCCCAAAAATTATACATATAACTATCATGGCAACCTCGTGCAATTTAAATCATCTTTTGACTCTCAACAACATTATCTTTCAAATGAACCTTCATTTTAGATAAACCAAGACACTAACAGGTCTTTCATTTTATAACACTAAGGCACTATCACACCTTGCATCACTAAGGATTAAAGTCCATTACAATAATGTATGTGCGCCGTACATTCACTTTATAAACTAAATTTCCATTTTAGAAAATCCCAAATACTACATGTATCACTAGGAAGTAGGATCCAATACATGTATCATTTTGAAACCATCATTTAGAAAATCAAGACACTTATCATACCAAGTATCTCTCTAAGACATGGTTTGGAAAATCAAGATACTAGACATCACGTATTACTTTAAAACATCTTTGAAAATCAAAGTGCCACATATCATGTACTATATTAAGGACTAATCATGGACATTCTCACTTGATTTCCATATAACATTTTAAACCATCTCTTGACTTTCCACAAAACTGTTATAACAAACTTTCCATAAAGTCGTTATAACAACTTTTATTTTAGAAAACCAAAGCACTACCACATCCTTCCTTTTAATACAACCAAGGCATTATCATGTCATGTAACATTAGGGAAATGAATCCAAAGTAATTTGTACATCTATTCTTTATAAAAAGAATCGTTTCATGCAATATTAGGGACTTGGACCCCAAAGTACTACGTACATCTAATCTTTTAAAAAGAATCATTTTGTACAATAAACCCCAAAATACTAACACTCGTAGTATCAAGACACGTCTACTTTTCAACTCAAGTTACTACACCTTTAGAAATTCAATTCAAGGTTTTAAAATCAAGTAACTTCTACTTTCAAATTTCAAGTAACTCATACCTTTAAATCAAGTTACTCTTCTTTAAAACAAGTCATTTATTCTCTTTAAATCAATCAAGTAACTTATTCCTTAAACCAAGCTACTTCTTTCAAATATCAAGTAAATCATCATTTTCCAATAAAGTCACTCACATCCTTTAAAATCAAGTCAGCTTAACTTTTCAATTCCAATAAACTTGTACATTTCAAATCAAGTCAATTGCACCATAATGAAACCGAATTCATTTAAAACATGTACGTCCACCGTACTATACATTTTATAAGGTTCATGCTCAAAGAAAGATAGTGAAAGTTCCACATACTTCAAATAAGTCAAATCTCACATACTTTTCAAATTAATCAAGTCACATAGACTTTTCAAATAAACCAAGTAACATAGACTTTCCAAATAAATCAAGTCACATAGACTTTTCAAATAAAATCAAGTCACATAGACTTTCCAAATAAATCATGTCAAAAGAAGGAAGGATAGTTCACATACCTCGTGACGACTAACCAACACGACAAGTAGCAATACGCTCCAATGTACTTCAACCTTATCGGTTATTCCTCAAGCCAAGTAGACTATTCTACACGTAGTACTTCAGCCTATAATAACGATAGCACTTCTATCAACTTCAAGCTTACTAGTATAAGACTTATACCAAATAGTGGCCCTCTAATTCTACGGAAATTTGGGCAGCACTTCCTTTGTTTCTACGTACTTTTCCACCTTTTCCAAGGCCCGAATACAACAACCAACAAGCCACATTGAAGGCAAAACCAACAGTTAACCAAAGGGGATTACACGCCTAACTTGACGTGTGAAATTCTGCCCCACAATCACATTAAAACAGTCTATAAAACAGTCCATACTTCTCAGCACAAAACAGTCCACAATTCTACAATATTAAGGGTACAATGTGAAGCCTTTAACACTCTTTTTATACCCTTATTCTTTAGGACTTTCATTATCCATTTTACCACATTAAACATGCAATATGGTGGCTGATTTTCCAGAAGCCTAACACCACAAACAGTCCCTTAAAACTGCATAACGATGCCCCACACATTTAGGCAAAACTCGGTCAACAACTACGATCCGATTACCCTTTCCTCAACCCTTTTTAATCCAAATTCGAATTTCAATACTTCCATATAAGTTATAACAACTTATTAACAACAATATTACTCCATTATAACATGCAATAGGTGACGTTAATAACGACAATAACCAACGAAATCCGATAATCACCAAATCTATCCATTCACGGTTTTAGCCCCAAAAATGGTTCAAACGCTTTTTATTCTTCATTATTTTTAGCACAAGCTCATCTATATAACAACATGTAATATCCAATTACTTCAAGAGAATTAAAAATATTTACCTTTATTTGTGCCCAAAACTGTCACGACCCATTCCGGGGCCCGTGACTGGTGCCTTACCGGGGCACCCAAGTAGTCATACATCAGAGTAATCAGCGGAAATATAAAACAAGACATGAAACAGTTTATAAAATAAGACATACGATTTATGTGAGAAAACGTCGCCTTTCGGCATATATATATAAACATGGTTTAGCGATACATCCGACATCTGCATAAATACGACTACGCACTCTATGGAAATATACAACTATGGCGGACAGGCCCCGCCATACCGATCAGACAAAACTATCTACAACAGGAGATCATACCCAAAGTAGAGCCTCCGAGAAGATGGAGCTCCGACACCAACGCAAGAGATCCTAAGGATGTGGATCTAGCACTGCCACTTACTGCGGTATGAACGCAGCCCCAAGGAGGTCGATAACAGTACTAAGTATGCATCAGAAAGTACTTAAATGAAAACATATCATTTTTAAAACCGGTTTACAAATATGTATGAAACAACCAGAAACCGCATAGTGCCACATCACAAACAAGAGCAACAATAGGTAAAGCGTAATGTGTCTTTTCTAGGTCGCGAATGATCGAAGCAGGCCAATTGCGTAGTATCACCATGCAAGCCTAATCACGGACTCCGTAGTCCGCATAGGCCACTCACATAGCCCGCGTAGGTACATAACCCCGCATCGAGGTAGGTACTCTCGGCGTAAATCGCCCCGACTCGTAGTCCGCGTAGCCACATGTACCGCATGAGGTATAACCCGCATCACTAACACGGAACTCCCGTAGCTCGCATAGGTCCCTGGACCCGCATGAGGTATTCTCGAATCATGGTCCTGCATCGCCCGAGTCTACCCCGCGTGGAGGCGCTTAACCCTCGGTAATATGTCAAGAGGTGAGTGATATTACACTAACATAACAGCTTATCGTTAAACAACATAAGCACAACAAGAATACTCTCTTATACAAACGTTACAAGACACTAACACACATAGCATCATATCATGTCTACTTATCAAACCATATTATTATTCTTTTCACAATTCAATATAAGTCTGTTATAAACACATAGGCAAACTGTTTCTTTTATCATTCTTAAGTGGTTATACCTAACTTCCCATAAAGCTAGTGTAACTCTTAAGCTTCTGTTTTAAAAACCATTTAGTTCTCTTCTGTTAAAAAAATGATTCAGTATTCTTTTGAAATGCTTTCAGATCTTTATTATTCAAAGCTTAAGCGTGAGGCATTGCCGTAAGTATTATTCGAGCTTAAGCGTGAGGCATTCCGTAGTTATTATTCGATTAACACATATACGTCTACCGCACTACATATATATTGTAAAATATCATGCTTTAGGAAGAATCACATACCTTCTCAGCAAAAACCACCTGCCAAGTTGAATATGCCGCGCGCAGAGAATCAGCCTATAATAGTCAGACACGTCTATCAACGTTCAGACTACTTTGTAAACAGTTCTAAACAGAGGGTTCTATATCCTACGGAAAATTGGGCAGCACTTCCTACCGGTGCTACTACGATCTGTGAAAACGATGTATGTAAGTACAATTTGATTATTCTTCTTTAAACCCTTCTACGTGATAATGTTCAATTCTATTCTGTGATATTCTTCTAAGTATTTAATACTTATTCTTATACTACTACGATGTATTCTCTAATTCAAAAGAGGTTAGGATTATTTACCTCGGTAAGCCCAATAATATCCTAGAAAAGTCGCGCTGAGCAAGGTTTAGCTCCTAAGTTATGCGCTCAGAGTCTAAGAAACCTTAGAAGTTCTTCACAACTTCTACTAAGGACTAAGGGATTTGGGCTAGGTATTTTGGGCATTATAACAATACAAGAAGGCAACTTTTCTACCAAGGGATGGGGTAGGTTTCGGCTAGGCTAGGGGAGGGTTTCTGGCCAAGCTTCAGGAGGGGGTAGGAGGCTTTGGACGAAAGCTTTAGAGAGAGGGGAGGATTTTTCAAGACTTGAAGTTGATTTGTGGATGAAGAACTCTTCATCTAAAGGGGGGTATTTATAGGTCAAGAAGTGGCCAACCAATGGCCAAGATTAAGCCAAGTGTTAGGCAAGTGTAAGGCCAAGATTAGGGCAAGTGTCCTTATCCATCTACTACACAAAATATCCTACCTAATCCTTGACTTGTGCAAAGGCACAAAAAACGTGCAACTCTATGTCCAATTCGTCCAATGGACGATTTCAAGTCCACCAATTGGAGGGTGCCAAGTGTCGCCCTCCCGTTGGTCCAAAATGTTTCGTCTCTCGGAAAAATCCGCAAAAATACTAAATGACATAGCCGGAATTTTCCCTACGAAAGCTGTGGAAACATTTCGTCGGAAAACGATTCTTTTAGTGAGTTGTGCACAAATAAAAACGTCCAAGGCTTAAACTTTTAAGGCCAAACTTTCGTACGTACGCCCTTACGTACATACTCCGGAAATACGGGGTATAACAAAAACGCCCCAAAATAGTCCACTCGTCTTTGGCCCACAGTTTTCGTTTTGCTCCACTTATTCAAGATCCAATCACATATATGTATCCCCTACAACCTTAGGACCAACTTATCTTCACGTTCCATCACCAAAAAGTCGACGTAAAACCCTAAAATCTCTAACCCTAGCCACGACCCAAATGGGATTTGAGGTTAATGGTGGTTTATCTTGGATTAACACTTGGTTAGGGTTCTTAATCTTATAGTATGGACTAAGCTTGGAAGATTTAAGGATCTGGATCTTCAATAATGGCCATTGGCCGAAATCTTGAGAGAGAAGAGATAGAACTTGTGTAATGAAAATATTTTCTAAGTGTAGATAAGTCTTGCAAGATCTCTTGATATATATAAATATCTACTAGTGGAGTGGGACCCACTTGTCCACTTGTCTTCAAAATATCTAAAGTCCAAGTCCAAGTCAAAGTCAAGTGTAGGGGTGACACGTGTCGCCCTCCGATTGATCCAAAATATTATAATTTTCGAAGGTCCCCGCGAAATTGTGAAATTCTCGGCGGACTCCATATTATCAATTTCAATACCTTATAATCCAATACCAAGTCCATAATTTCAATTAGAAGTATTAAACTTCAAGTTAATAATTTTTCCGTCGTCACATTTTTCCGAAATTTTCCTTTAAGAAAATGTAATAATTTTTTCCTTCCAATATTCAAATCTTCTTTCCTTAATCACGTCCTCAAATCAATGTCATGGAATTACGGGGTGTAACATCAAGTCTTCGCTTTCTACTTTTGCATGACTTCAGGACATGAGTCTTAGACTTTTCCCCTCGCACTTGTATCATCTTCACGAGCAGCAGCATTGACAGTCTCAACCTCCCCCTGCATAGCAGAATTATCTCCCCCTTTTGGGGAAGAAAGCAACAATAAGAATTGGTCTCTGGCTTTTAGTAGCGTATCCCTAACAATATCAATCTCAGCAATTTGTGAGTTGATTTTAGTAATCTGTTCTACCAGCCAATTTGTAGATAGTTCAGACTGTCTTGGACCAGTATTGCCCGGAATGTTTGGAACATTTCGTGCAACATTCTCACATTGTTTCCTTTTTCCAGGGAAGGTCGATAACTTTTTCTTTGCTCTTCAAGATTGCTTTGTTCACTGCATATGTCTCAGGTTCTTTCCCAATCATCTCATCACTTTGAGGCTCAAAGCCTTGATTGACTAGGATTTTATAGATCAGTGAGGGATAAGGCAGGCCCAAGGTTGATTCTTTTTCAGCCTGATTGGCTATTTGATAGAATATCATTTTTCCCAAATCAACTCTTAATTTTTTCCCGATTTTGTATAGTAGTGAAGCTTGATCAGTAGTTACTATTAACCCATTTAGTGAAGGGAGCCAATTGTGAATTGCAATCTTTTGAAGGGTGGAGAACAGGGCAGTTAGTTTTGAGGCAGGGCAACGAGTAGTCCATTTCTTCATTATACCTCCTGTGAGGTATTCTATTATCTCGTCCCTGTTTTCTATTATTTTGTCAGTGGTACAACTATCAGCTGTGATTTCAGTTCCCAAACATTTATTGATGATCAGGGGAATAAATTTATACATCTTGTTATAGAGGTAAACCTTCTCGAATATTTTCGAGGATGTGTTGTCTATCTCAGAGTTTAAATTTGCATAGAATAGTTTAATCACAACATCAATGCAATGTACTTTGTCCGTTACATATTTGAGAAGCCTACGATCTTCAAGGAAATTAATCAATCCATACTCAGAGTAGGAGGTTAAATCTACTATTTTTTCTGCCCTAATAAGTCTACTCCTATACCAATTCTATCTTTCAAATTTTGTTTGTGAGTAAAACTTATCAGAAAAAACATTTACCTCAATTTCACTTTCGGACTCAGAGCTCTCAGATGATGACGAAGAAGTTGTCTCTTCAGATGTTTGCTGAAATGTTGCTTGAGATGCTGAGACATCTTGGGCAACATCTGGAGAGACTTCTGGTCTGACTTTATGAGAGATTCCTCTGGGATAGAACTTTTTTAAAGGAGAGTCATCTGGAATTTCTTCATCTGAAATAGAGATTGCTTGCTCGGGTTGAGAATCTGAAACTTGTGGTTCACCTTGTTGATCCGTGACTGGTGTTTCTTCATCAGTTTCCTCAGAAAATACGTTAAAGTCGATATCACCTGTGTCACTGGAACAAGCAGGAACTTGCGACTCGAACCTTGACTTCTTGACAGTAGGTTTCGGTTGGACTTTCCTTTCAAATATCCTGCTCGATCTTCTGGAGGGAAACATAGAAGAGTTGGTTCTCTTGCCTAATATCGAAACATCTGGAGTTTCATCCACATCTATGAGGTTATTGTCATCCCCTGGGTAACTTATTTCCAGTGGTTCTTGAAAAGCACTAAGAACAATGGCAGAACATATTGGAGGACTGGTGCTCATTAGTGTGTTATCTGATATGTTAGTTGACATGGGTGTTGACATTGAGGATGTATCCATGGGTGAGTAAGGAGAAAGTGATTTTAAGGGTTTAGGGTTTTCGGTGGTTTTGGAAGACGATGAGATTGGCGGTTCCATCGGTCTTGTTTGTATAAACCGAGGTGTGATCTTTTTCCTTTTTTTTAATTTTTTGGAAAAAGAAGAAACTAGAAGGAAGCACAAAATAAGAACAAATAAATCATTTCCTAATTTTAGGTGTTTGAATCATATTCAACTACTTGCACCTAAAATTTTGGAATAACAAGATAGACATCAAGATTTGGAATTGATCTTAAGCATTTAAAAATTGAATTCCAAAAAAAATAAGGCATAAAAATAGGGATGATAAAAACTGATTTTTCGACAGTCAGTTGTGATCAACATCCCAACAAATATCATTATCTGAGAATGTCAACAGTAATGTTGGCAACATTTAGGACAACACAAGTATTATAATTCCACATGAACTTTTTGTTTTGGCAACAAATCAAGACACGTTATATATATATTTTTATGAGTTTAACCACTAGACCAATGTAACATTTTCCATTGTGTCCTTGATCTAATCGTAAAACACATACAAAAATAATTGTTGTGTCAAAAACAAGAATACTTATTTAGTATCCTCATAATTTCAGTTTAAGTACTTGATACTACTATTTAATACAAACGGTATCATTTTACGGGCTTTGCCCATTTGTACAATTGCCAACGGATTAATGAAGGCTTTGCATTATTTTGATACTCCCTTTTTATGATATCTAATATCATCACAGAGAACGGTATCACTTTTGAATCATGTTCTTATTGAGGATCATACTTGTGTGAGCAAAAATCATGCCATTATACAGTAACAAAAATAAGATTATGATATCACATAGGTAAATATCACCCAAAATATTAGAGACATTGCAGCTGACATTCACCTAAAAGACGCCTTTTCAGAGATTACAAAGACCAAGAGATTTCTTCAAACTAGATTATCTCTCATGGTCCAAAGCTTTTGTAAAAATATCAGCTAGTTGATGAAGAGTGTCAACATGTTCAATTTGAACTAGCTGTTTTTCGACCAAATCTCTTAAAAAATGATGTCTAATATCAATGTGTTTTGTACGTGAGTGCTGAACTGGATTTTTGGAAATATTAATAGCACACAAATTATCACAATACAAAACTAAGATATTACTTGAAAAATCATAGTTGTCTAACATGTGTCTTAACGATATTAATTGAGAACAACAACTCCCAGCTGCTACATATTTAGATTCAGTAGTTGAAAGTGAGACACAATTTTATTTACGACTATACCAAGAAATAAGATTATTGTCAAGATAAAAACAACCTCCACTCATACTCTTTTTGCCATCCACATCACCAGCCCAATCCGAGTCACTCTATCCTATTAAATTAGGATTAGTGTTTTTGGAATACCAAATTTCCAACTCACATGTGCCGGAAACATATCTAATGACACGTTTTACGACATTTAAGTGGGAGACTTTTGGGCAGGCTTGGAATCGACCACATACACAAACACTAAACATTATATTAGGATGACTAGCAGTGAGATATAGAAGACTACCTATCATAGATCGGTACAATGTTGGGTCAACATTTTCGACAACATAATCTTTGCATATCTTTTGAGTCGAGCCCATTGGAGTTCTCATTTATTTAGCATTTTCCAATCCAAACTTCTTAACTAGATTCTTGACATATTTACTTTGGGAGATGAAGATTTCATCTTCACTTTGCTTTATCTGCAAGCCTAAGAAAAAATTTAGTTCCCCAATCATGCTCATCTCAAATGTTGATGACATTGTTTCGACGAATGTCTTAAGGTAGGACTGTGAAGTCGAACAAAAAACTATGTCATCTACATAGATTTGAGCAATAACAATATATACTCTGTGATGTTTTATAAATAAAGTACAATCAACTTCACCACGTTAAAAACCAAATTCAAGAAGGGAGTGAGTTAAACGACCATACCATGCTCGAAGAGCTTGTTTTAATCCAGACAATGCCTTTTTGAGCTTGTATACAATCTGTGGATGGTGAGGATCTTCAAATCCTTTGGGTTGTTCAACATAGACTTCCTTATCAAGATACCCATTCAAGAAAGAACCTTTGACATCCATTTGATGAAGAGTAATCTTTAGACAACAAGAAATAACAAGTAATAATCTAATTGACTCAATTCTATCAACAGGGGAAATGGTTTCGTCACAATCAATCCCTTCGACCTGAGTGTATCCTTGAGCAACTAGGCGAGCTTTGTTTCTCACAACAGTTCCTGATTCATCTGATTTGTTTTTAAATATCCATTTAGTTCCAATTACATTGGTATTATTTGGTCATGGAGCTAAATCCCAAACTTTATTTTGAGCGAACTGTTCAAGTTCTTATTGCATTGCTTGAATCCAACAATTATCATTGAGTGCTTCTGAAATATTATTAGGTTCTAAAGTAGATATAGAACAAGAAAAATTGACCTTTTGGTACATGGTAAACATACACACATACCTTACCATATGTAATTCAGTGGTTCTTTTCCTCTTGTTCTTACTCCTTCAAACACTCCCCCTATCACTTGACATGTAGGATGATTCTTTCTAATCCTAGTTGAGGGGTCATTTCGTACTTGATCTAGCAATTCAGCATTCGAGTCCTCATCTACACTTTCTGTGCTCTCGGGTTCAGTTTCAGATGTTGTTTCGGATGTGGTAACATTTGGGGCAACATCTATTTCTTCAGCAGTCTGCACACTCTCCACTGAAACTATGATGTTATCTTCAGATGTATTCCATGTAGAATCAGAAAAATCATTAAACACAACATTCAGACTCTTGTACAGTTTTGGTCCTAAGATTGTACACACGATAAGCATAACTATTTTGAGAATAGCCAACAAAAATTCTTTTGTCACTTTTAGAGTCAAACTTCGCCAAACGATCTCTATCATTTAAAATGTAACAAACACACTCAAACACATGAAAGTAACGCAAATTGAGTTTCTTTCCATTAATTAGCTCATAGGGTGTCATTTTTGTTCCAGGACTTAGATAGACTCTATTTGTGATGTACTTGAAGTGTTCAAGGCATCAGCCCAAAAGCGTTTTGATATTTTCTTAGAACTAAGAATGACTCTAGCCATCTTTTGTAGTGTTCTATTCTTCCTCTCTGCTACACCATTCTGCTGAGGAGTTTTGGGAACAGAAAATTCATGGAAAATACCATTTTTCTCACAAAATTTTGAGAACAATTTTTTTAAATTATTTTCCATGATCGTACCTAATTCGAAAAATAGGAGAATGAAACAAATTCCTTATCCTAGAGTGCAATACTTTAAACATGTCAAAAGTTTGAGATTTTTCCTTCAAAAAATAGATCTATGAATACCTAGAAAAATCATCTACAATCACATAGGAATATCTCATGCCTCCTAAACTGTTTACTTCGATTGGACCCATAATATCCATTTTCAGTAATTGGAAATGGTGAGACGTACCTGAATGTTGTCCGTCATTCTGGACAACATTATGGGAAACACGGGTTTGCTTACCTTTTAGACAATCTTCAGAAACCATTGTCTTATATTTAGGACTCAGTTTAGGAATACCTTTTACCGCCCCATAAGAAATTAATCTTTCTAACTTTCGGTAGTTTACATGCCCTAACTTTTGATGCCACAAAGTTGTGTCATCTGCCCTAACATTATTGCAGATTTCTTGTTCTCCAACAAGATAACAATTGTCACCTGTCCTTGTACCTGACATAACACATTTGTTAGCTTCATTTGTAACTACACATGCATTCTTATTAAACTTTGCTTTAAGATCTTCGTCACATAGTTGACTTATGCTAACTAAATTATCCATTAAACCTTCAACATGTAAGATATTCTTTAGGGCAGGAACACTAGGAGCATTTAGGATTACTTTCCCTATTATCTTAATTTTACTGCCACCTCCATAAGTTACATGACCTCCACTAAATGACTCGTAGTTCCTTAGAAACTCCTTTATACATGTTATGTGGCGTGAACACCCACTATCAAAGTACCAGGAAGCTGCAATGTTAGTCCTAAAAGAAATTATAGTTGTCACGACCCGATCCCGGGCCCGTGACTGGTGCCTTACCCCGGGCACCCTAGTGATACAACATCAGAGAAAATCATCGGAAATAAAAACTTAAACATGAAACAAGAGATATGATAATAAAACAGGCCAACCAAACCGGTCACCTTCCTGAATATACATAAAACTGAACAGTTACAATCCTTTAAAACCCTGCCCACAACAGTACTACATACCTCTAAGAATGTAACCACAACTATGATGGGACAGGGCCCCGCCATACCCCTGAATGTACAAGTATCTACAATGACAGGGGCTATACCAAAAAGATAAGCCTCCGGAGAAACGGAGCTTCCCAAACGCCGAATCACGATCCTATGGCGAGGATCAACAACGGTGTACCTCTACTGCGGATGAACGCACTTCAAGGAGGTCGATGCAACAGTACCAAGTATGTGAAATCAAAATATCGTAATGAAATCACCTTTCATCATTTTATAAACCATTTCGAAATAAGTAATTATGTCAAGTAAGGGACGTATCCCGAATAATCACTCACACATAACTATGGGTCTCACGCCATAATATAACTCATGCCCGTGGAACTCATTCTCATCGCTTCAGCATACGATGTAAAACAACACCCGTATGTGAACTCGAACACTAGATCCTGCTGCGTCATTAAACCGATCGGCAAGTAGAATAGCCCTATACCGCCTAAAAGCTAGTCATAAAACTTCACGGGCAAGGTGCTAAGCTAATTACGGATCCAAAAGCTAGCCACGCAATTGGCGAGGCAAGTACCAAAGCTAACGTGCCACTAGCCAACCGTCTCACGAGATATGGCCGAGGCAAGTATCTCAAGCTATCTACCAAAGAAACGCCGATACACGAGAAATGACGGTCAGTATCTAAAGTGCTCAGTAACCACATGTACAAATCAAGCCCGTGATTGTTCGTCACCGCGCAAGCTTCATGGATTAGCGGTCCATGGACAATAACAAAACCTCACAATGACCGCATGCCCGCCATCTTACTCCTGGAAAGCATGGGCCATGAAACCATCCCATCGACGCACGCCCGTGGAACATCCATCGCGTCAAGACGTCCATGGAATAACAAGATAATACTCAAAGTGGGCGATACTGTGGAAAATCCAACGCGTCGGTATGTCCAAAAGAAATAACCGGATAATACTCAATAGTGGACGATACTGTGGAAAATCCAACGCGTCGGTATGTCCAAAAGAAATAACCGGATAATACTCAATGGACGATACTCGTGGAAAATCCAACGCGTCAGTATCTCCAACAATCAATCAGAGAACCGGTCCTCCCCGAGAGACACGGTAGCACAGAATCACAACACTTGCACAACAAGGCTATCACAACAAGCATAGGCAAGTTTAATGTACCTTCATTTTATATCAACAATCCGAAATACTACATACTTTCATTCTTTCAAAAAGACCTCTTGTTACGTAAAAGCCACACGATACTAATACTCGTAGTATATAAAGAAAACACATTTTACTTTTAAAACCAAATTACTTCACCTTCAGAAAATCTTTACAAGGCTTTTAAAATCAAGTACTCTATACTTTTTAAACCAAGTGCTTTTCTTTTAGAACAACATCAAGTATACTCTTTTAAAACCCAACTAACTTACTCTTTTCAAAACAAGTAACCTATACTTAAATCAAGTTACTTCTCCTTTTCCGAAAACAAGTCGTTATAAGTCAAGTCTCTTATCTTTCAAGATCAAGTCTCTTAACTTTCAAAATCAAGTCGTTTATCTTTCAAAATCAAATCTTTCTTTTATCTTCATAAAGTCGTTATAACTAACTTCCCATAAAGCCATTATAACACTTTATGTTTTAAACAAACAAAATTCATTTCACACACGTACGTCTACCGTACTATATAGTTCACAACAATCATGCTCAAGAGTATAGGAAGAATCACATACCTTTTTAGCTTAAACCACAAGCCAAGTCAAGTATGCCGCGCGTAGAAGATCCACCTATAATGGCCGTAAAACGTCTATCAACTCATAGATTTCTTCGTAGAATATTCTACAGAAAATTCGGCAGCACCTCCCCCCCCCCCTCGCAACCATACAAATCTCCTCCTCTACTCAGGCCCGCTACCAGGCCAACCATTCCAGGGGTTACATGTCTAACCTGACGTACAATCCTACTTCACAAGAATACTACATAAGTCTCATCAAATACAATCCAATGTAAATACAGTTCAATCCTTTATAATCAGCCTTCCAATATATCTTATACTCAATTCTAAATTACTACAATATGTAATATCCAATTACAGTAGGGGGACATAGATCATTACCTCGATAAGCCCAAAATTATCCAAGATTATAAGTCGATCCTGAGCAACGTTTAGCTCCAATTCCATACGCTCCAACCCGCTCCAAGCGACCCTTAGATGTTTCTAAACAACTTCTCTTAACACTTCAACCAAGCTAGGAAGATTTTTCTAGGGTTTCACTTTGCGACTATTGGAATAAAGTAGTATTTCCGGGCTCCTAGTATTGAAACAACTTTGGAATACTACTAGGGATACTAGGCTAAGGTATTTGGGATTATACAATAATACACAAATTATTTTCTACCCAAGTGGGGGAGGAAAAACGAGAACAAGCTAAGGGAGGGAGTATTATTTTTGCCTTAAGAACTCATAAGTGTGGATGAATATTATGTCTTGCACTATGGGGTATTTATAGAAGAATCAAGGGCCAAGATCACTATAAGTGTATGGTCAAGATTGGGCCATGTGTGTGTGGGTCCCACCACACCACATGGCCAACGAAAATTGGTGCCAAGTGCCATGGCCATTTGGCGAGGGACAAGTGGCTAGCCACTGTCCCACCAATTTCTACCACACGGTCACTGAGGGGTGACACGTGTCGCCCCTTACTGGCCCAAAATATTTCATCTTCAAAATAACCAAAATACCAAAATCTCAAAACAAAGCGGCCCACAAAATCAGAATTTCTCCCGTGGGCCCCACGTGACCATTTCCGAAAATAAAATCCCAAAATTCTAATATAATTCAAGAAGTCCAAATACCAAATCTGGGAATCCAATTCCCATCAACGAACCTTTTTCCTTCACAAAACCCGGAAACTTTTCCGTCGAAAAATCACATCTTTCTTTCTTTCTAAAATTTCTGTAGTATTCTCGTACCTATGTCCCCACATACATACCCTGGAACTACGGGGTATAACATTCTTCCCCCCTTAGAAACATTCGTCCCGAATGTTCCTTCAAGTCTCCAGAACATACTTGTGCCGGTATAGTCTTCACTACTATACTTACCAAATCAAACCTGCCACCAATGGCCATGGTATAACATACACGCAACTCTCAATCCAAGCCAACGAGGAATCACCTCTAACATGCATAACAACACAAAACTTCCACCCATGGTCCAAAGGATACTTTCTCCCCCTCTTCACTTTAAAAAAAGACACTTCCATCATCTTAGCACATCTTAGCCTCTTTCCTTACTCGTCGTATCTTCCTCGTACATTCGAAATCTTCCTACAATACGTACCATATTTCTGTCATTGCTTCAGTTTCCCAAAACCTTTGGAGCCACTACCTCCAAACTTGGTCATCTTACTAGCCTCAAATTCCTTTAAGGCCTTTCCCGGCCTTCACGATCCGATTCTGGTCGAACACACCCACGAACTCATACGATGGTTACCTAAACCTGGGCCTAGCACCCTCGTGACCCTAACACCCAGTGGAACTACCACAAAATGACTCCACCCTATTCTGGGTTGCGGGTTGACCCGCGACCTTGCCTCAATCCGACCTATTTACCGCGCCAAGCTCTTGTTCCCCGATCCGGAACAATCTCACTAATCAAGTCACGAAAACCTAGTGGTCTTCTTAGCTCAACTACCCTCTTATAATTCACACTACTCAGGGACTTATCACACAATCATACTCCACGTATACAATGTACTCCAACAAAGATCAAATCGTAAACAAAATCTTTTACTCAAGACGGCCTTGCATCCAAGGTCCTAACTCTTATAAATTCTAAGGCTCATAATCGTCTCGTCTCCAGACTTACCCTTTCTAACTACCCATGTTTTCTAATTCACACTTAACACAATGCTATCCGTACATAGCACTTAACATGTATCCACCATAACAACATAAACCAGTATCTTAAGGGCTGATGATATCTCTGTAACTACTACCTCACTTTCCCTTTGTCGCTCTAATCATAATCACTGCAGGCGCCTAGCTATATAGTATGAACCGAACCACCACCGATCCCGGCGTCGAGTCTCTACATCTGTGCTACCTCTGGTCGGACAAACTCTCACAAAATGGCCCTGTTGGCTGCAAGTATACAAGCTGTCGAAGTAGTACGACACTCCCCATAATGGATTCTATTACAACGGCCACAACGAGGTAGGGGTGACCTCATCTGACTAACACCCCCTTCTCCCGAACAATCAACCCGAATCGACCCGGTGAGCCGAGTCATCCTCTCAGATCCTCCTACTTGGACATCCTCCCATCATACGGCTCGACGGCCGCAAGAATAACAATCTCCCAAATTAGCACGACACTCGAGGATCATCCTCACTCTCTATCCATAGAACTCGCGAATCGCAACTCAAGAAATCCAAGTCTCGGACTATCGGATCTAGGGTGAATCATCGGCATCGCCGAAACCACCGGCCCGTCGTCCTCATTCCCACCACCCTAGCTAGTAATCGGGCCATCTCTGAACTCATATCTCGGCTCGCCGTGGTAACTGGAGGCTCGGTATCGTGGCCTCCGTAGAAATCGCTGCCGCTCTAAACTCACTTGGGCTAGCGTCATAAAACTCGCTGCCCGGAGTACTATCTCGTAATGATCGCCCGTGACTGGTAACCCTCTCGTGCTACTCGCCTCCTCTCACGCTTCTTGCCCTTCTCGGCTCTGGTTGCCTGCAGAGGCATAATTGTACATACGAGTACGTCCGAGGGAGTCCAACTTATAACACAGCTCTAAGGCACGATCTCAGAGTGAGAAGAATGAAAACCAATCCTAAATATCTTGTAGCCTCCTGATTATAAATGTGGTGCACAACACACCGATAATCAAGACTCTACTAGACACGGTCTGTAGATACTTTCCGAGGATTAACTGCTCTGATACCACTTTTGTCACGACCCGATCCCGGGCCCGTGACTGGTGCATTACCCCGGGCACCCTAGTGATACAACATCAGAGAAAATCAGCGGAATTAAAAACTTAAACATGAAACAAGAGATATGATAATAAAACAGGCCAACCAAACCGGTCACCTTCCTGAATATACATAAAACTGAACAGTTACAATCCTTTACAAACCCTGCCCACAACAGTACTACAGACCTCTAAGAATGTAACCACAACTATGACGGGACAGGGCCCCGCCATACCCCTGAATGTACAAGTATCTACAATGACAGGGGCTATACCAAAAAGATAAGCCTCCGAAGAAACGGAGCTTTCCAAACGCTGAACTGCGATCCTATGAGCGAGGATCAACAACAGGTGTACCTCTACCTGCGGCATGAACGCATCCCCGGCGAGGTCGATAACAGTACCAAGTATGTGAAATCAAAATATCAGAATGAAATCACCTTTCATCATTTTATAAAACCATTTCAAATAAGTAAATAGCATGTCAAGTAAGAGACGATATCCCCGAATAATCACTCACACATAACTATGGGTCTCACGCCATAATATTACTCATGCCCGTGGAACTCATTCTCATCACGGCATACATGATGTAAAACAACACCCGTATGTGAACTCAACACTAGATCTCGCTGCGTCATTAAACCGACGGGCAAGTAGAATCGCCTATACCGGTTCCAAAGCTAGTCATAAAACTTCACGCAAGGTACAAGCTAATTACTGATCCAAAAGCTAGCCACAAACCGCCGAGAAAGTACCAAAGCTAACGTGCTTAGCCAACCGCTCACGAGATATGGCCGAGACAAGTATCTCAAGCTATCTACCAAAGACCCGATACACGAGAAATGACCAGACAAGTATCTAAAGTGCTCAGAATACATGTACAAATCAAGCCCGTGATTGTTCGTCACCGCGCAAGCTTCATGGATTAGCGGTCCATGGACAATAACAAAACCTCACAATGACCGCATGCCCCGACATCTTACTCTGGAAAGCATGGCGTGAAACCATCCCATCGACGATGCCCGTGGAACATCCATCGCACAAGACGTCCAAAGGAATAACAAGATAATACTCAAAGTGGGCGATACTGTGGAAAATCCAACGCACGTCGGTGTCCAAAAGAAATAACCGGATAATACTCAATAGTGACGATACTGCGGAAAATCCAACGCACAAGATGTCCAAAAGAAATAACCAGATAATACTCGATAGTGGGCGTATACTGCGTGGAAAATCCAACGCACAAGATGTCCAACAATCAATCGATAACCGGTCCTCCCGAGAGACACTTGGTACGTAATCACAACACTTGCACAACAAGGCTATCACAACAAAGATAGGCAAGTTTAATGTACCTTCATTTTATATCAACAATCCAAATACTACATACTTTCATTCTTTCAAAAGACCTCTTGTTACGTAAAAGCCACACGATACTAATACTGTAGTATATAAAGAAAACACATTTTACTTTTAAAACCAAATTACTTCACCTTCAAAAATCTTTACAAGGCTTTTAAAATCAAGTACTCTATACTTTTAAACCAAGTGCTTTTCTTTTAGAACAACATCAAGTATACTCTTTTAAAACCCAACTAACTTACTCTTTTCAAAACAAGTAACCTATACTTAAATCAAGTTACTTCTCCTTTTCCGAAAACAAGTCGTTATAAGTCAAGTCTCTTATCTTTCAAGATCAAGTCTCTTAACTTTCAAAATCAAGTCATTTATCTTTCAAAATCAAATCTTTCTTTTATCTTCATAAAGTCGTTATAACTAACTTCCCATAAAGCCATTATAACACTTTATGTTTTAAACAAACAAAATTCATTTCACACACGTACGTCTACCGTACTATATAGTTCACAACAATCATGCTCAAGAGTATAGGAAGAATCACATACCTTTTTAGCTTAAACCACAAGCCAAGTCAAGTATGCCGCGCGTAGAAGATCCACCTATAATGGCCATAAAACGTCTATCAACTCATAGATTTCTTCGTAGAATATTCTACAGAAAATTCGTCAGCACCTCCCCCCCCCCCTCGCAACCATACAAATCTCCTCCTCTACTCAGGCCCGCTACCAGGCCAACCATTCCAGGGGGGGTTACATGTCTAACCGGACGTGTACAATCCTACTTCACAGTAATACTACATAAGTCTACTGTAAATACAATCCAATGTAAATACAGTTCAATCCTTTATAATCAGCCTTCCAATATATCTTATACTCAATTCTAAATTACTACAATATGTAATATCCAATTACAGTAGGGGGACATAGATCATTACCTCGATAAGCCCAAAATTATCCAAGATTATAAGTCGATCCTGAGCAACGTTTAGCTCCAATTCCATACGCTCCAACCCGCTCCAAGCGACCCTTAGATGTTTCTAAACAACTTCTCTTAACACTTCAACCAAGCTAGGAAGATTTTTCTGTGGTTTCACTCATGACTATTGGAATAAAGTAGTATTTCCGGGCTCCTAGTATTGAAACAACTTTGGAATACTACTAGGGATACTAGGCTAAGGTATTTGGGATTATACAATAATACACAAATTATTTTCTACCCAAGTGGGGGAGGAAAAACGAGAACAAGCTAAGGGAGGGAGTATTATTTTTGCCTTAAGAACTCATAAGTGTGGATGAATATTATGTCTTGCACTATGGGGTATTTATAGAAGAATCAAGGGCCAAGATCAATATAAGTGTATGGCCATGTGTGTGTGGGTCCCACCACACCACATGGCCAACGAAAATTGGTGCCAAGTGCCATGGCCATTTTGGCCAAGGGGACAAGTGGCTAGCCACTTGTCCCACCAATTTCGGCCCACATGGCCACTCAAGGGGGGTGACACGTGTCGCCCCCTTACTCGTCCAAAATATTTCGTCTTCCGAAAATAACCAAAATACCGAAAATCTCAAAAACAAAGCGGGCCCCACAAAACCGTAAATTTCTCCCGTGGGCCCCACGTGACCATTTCCGAAAATAAAATCCCAAAATTCTAATATAATTCAAGAAGTCCAAATACCAAATCTGGGAATCCAATTCCCATCAACGAACCTTTTTCCTTCACAAAACCCGGAAACTTTTCCGTCGAAAAATCACATCTTTCTTTCTTTCTAAAATTTCTGTAGTATTCTCGTACCTATGTCCCCACATACATACCCTGGAACTACGGGGTATAACAATAGTGACATTACAAGTTACATTCATTTTGGGAATCCAAACTCTCTTAGAACATTTTTTAATATTAGGCTCAGAAATGTTGCTTCGAATGTTGTTAGAAATGTTAGACAACCTTTTAGGCAATATTTTGCTCTTAGATTTCTAAAGTTTGTAATAGTATGGCTTTTAATGACCATGGTTGTGACAGTGATGACACACAAATTTCATATACTTTGACATACATGAGACTTTATTATTCAATCCTTTTTCTTTTAAAAAGCCCATTTTCTCATTTTTGTCAAAAGAATTAGAGCATATATCGTTAAGAGAGTTTTTGTACCTAATACCTGCATGTGGTGGTTTACTGAAACTGAGTATCTCATCCAGTTTGGAAGTACTTGTATTAAGCTTACGAAAGGTTGCATCAGCTAGATCCAACTTTGCACTTATCTTACCAAAATCAATGTCCTTTTTGGTAAGTACAACCTCTAAACGGGTTATTGTGCCTTTTAAATCTGTATTCTCAAGAGTCAAAGATTTTACTTTTAATTCAATTTGCTTGGATTCTAGGATTAAGTCTTTACAAAGTTTTTGTAATTCCTTAATCATTTCGTCCTTGGAGTCAACTTGATTTTCAAGGTTAGTGTTACACCCCGTATTTCCAAGAGATTGAGATGAGAACGTACGTACGGAAATAAGATTTGAATTTTGGAAAGAAAGAAAGATTACTTTTTCTTAAGGAAAGATATCGGGAATTTGTGAAGGAAAAAGTTTATTAATTGGAATTTGGTTCTCAAATTTGGTATTTGAGATTTTTGGAATATATTGGATTTATAGAATTTTTAAGTTCGGATTTGGTCACGTGGGGCCCACCGGAAAACTTTACGATTTAGTGGGGCCCACAATATTTTGAGATATTTTGGCCAATTATGAATTTTTGGGAGATGCATAATTTCGGGACCAACGGGAGAGTGACACGTGTCACCGCCACATGGCATTGACTTTGACCTTGAGATATTTTCAAGAAGTGAAGACAAGTGGACAAATGGGTCCCACCCACACTTGTCCACCATCTTGACCTTACACTTGTCATGATCTCCTCCTTGTGATACATTATATTACTTATACACAGAGGGAGTGCAAGACAACATCCACACTTAGATTTATTTCAAGAAAGTTTCATATCTCTTTCTCTCCTCTAGTTGCTCTCGGTTTTGCCCCATTTTAGAAGACAAAAATTCTTCAATCCTACTTGGTAAATTCCATAAATCAAGACTAAGCTCCCTAATGGTGTACTAAGCAAGTATAAACCCTTAAACCCCAAGAAAACCCTATAGGCCGAAAGTTAGGGTTGAAAACCTTAAGGTGTTCTTCATATTTTGAGTTGGATCTTGAAGAGGAGTTCATCATAGGCTTATAGTGGTTGCGTATTGTGGATTGGAACGTAAATATTTGGAGCTAAAACTATCTGAAGGACCGAGTTTAAACTTGGATTACTTTGGGCTATATTGAGGTAAGGATCATTGTCCTCTTATTGTAATTGAAGATTAAGTGTTGTAGTATCATATAGTTGAACATGTGATAATTAGAATAAATATTAAAAAAAGGTTTGGACCATTTTGAAGAATTGAGGCCGTGAGTTAGGATTTTTCGGGTCTTGAATTCGTTGGTCGTTTTTGTTGTTAATTACCCTTGTCGCATGTTATATAATGAAGAAAATATTGTTGTTGATAATTAATATAACTTATATAACATGTTGGAATGAGAATTGGATTAAAAGGAATTAAGAAAAAGGACTTTGGATTGTTGTAGTTGTTGTTGGCCGAAAACTGCCTAAAACTGTTAGACGTCGTTCTTTCGTTTTATGGACTGTTTTGGGGTGTTGTTATGCTGGAAAATCAGCCCCTAACATGCATGTTTAATGTAGTAAATGGCTAATGAAAGTCCTAAGGAATAAGGGTGTTAAAGGCTTCACATTGTACCCTTAATGTTGGATTCATTGTGGACTGTTTTTATGGACTGTTTTGTATGGACAGTGGGGCAGAATTTTACACGTCAAGATAGGCGTGTAATCCCCTTTGGTTAACTATTGGTTGTGCCTTAAATGTGGCTTTTTGGTTGATGAATTCTGGCCTTGGAAAAGGTAGAAAAGTACGTAGAAACAAAGGAAGTGCTGCCCAAATTTCCGTAGAATTAGAGGGCCATTATTTGGTATAAGTCTTATACTAGTAAGCTTGAAGTTGATAGAAGTATTATTGTCATTTTAGGTTGAAGTACTACGTTTATCATTTTCTACTTGGCTTGTGGAATAGCCAATAAGGTTGAAGTACATTGGAGCGTATTGCTACTTGTCGTGTTGGTTAGTCGTCAACGAGGTATGTGAACTCCTTCCTTCTATCGGCATGATTGTTCTTGAAGTATACTTGCCTTGTTATTGGAGTATACATTACTTGTTTTTTGAAGTATACTTGTCTTGATTTTAAAAGTATACTTGACTTGACCTTTATAGAGTTCTATCGGAACCTAATCCTTAGTGATATACTTCTTTGATAGTACTTTGGATTTCCTAAACTAGAAGTTGGTCTATATACCTCTTTGATAGTACTTTGGGGTTTCCAAAATGGAAGTTGTTAAAATCCATTATCTTTTGATAGTATTTGAGTTTATAAAATGGAGATTTTTATATCTATTTCCCTTGTAGAAGTTACATGGTTAAAAAGTGTAGTAACTTGATTTTAACGGATACAAGTGCCTTAGTTTTCCAAAACCTAAAGTTTGTTATAATGACTTTATGGGAAGTTAGTTATAACGGTTTTATGAGAAGTCAAAAGAGTGGTTTACTCGATTGATTTAAATGAGGATAAATGACTTGATTTAAAGAGAAGTAACTTGATTTAAAGGTGTGAGTTACTTGAGATTTGAAAGTAGAAGTTACGTGATTTCAAACCTTGAATAGAAAAAGCTAAAGGGTGTAGTAAGTTGATTTGAAAAGTATACTTGTCTTGAATTAAAAAGTATAAGTTACTTGGTTTGAAAGGTATAAGTAACTTGATTTTAAAAGTATACTTGTCTTGATATTAAAAAGTGTAGAGTCACTTGATTTTAAAAGTATAAGTCACTTGGTTTAAAAAGTGTAAAATACTTGATTTAAAAGTGAAAGTGCCTTGATGCTACCAGTGCTAGTATCTTTGGGTTTTATAAAAAAGGAAGTTATTTTACTCTTAGAAGTTAAGGGTATCCATGTTGTGGTTTCGGTGTTTAAAGCATGTCTGAATGGTTCCTAAAAGTCCTTACCAAGTCTTATGGGAGATGTTGGTAAGAGTTTTTAGGAAGTAGTTTTATCTACTTCATTAATAGTACTTGAGTTTCTAAATAGAAGTGGTTCTATCTATTCTCTTGATAACACCTTGGGTTGTCTAATTGAAAGGTATAAATTACTTGGTGTTAAAAGTATACTTGACTTGATTTGAAAGGTATAACTTACTTGAGTTTAAAATGTGTAGTAACTTGATTGTTAAAAATGGAAGTGTCTTGATACTACGGGTGTTAGTGTCTTGATTATTTTAAAAGGAAGACATGGTATTGTCTTGGTTTGTTTAAAAGGAAGGCATGGTATTGTCTTGTATTGTTTAAAAGGAAGGCATGGTATTGTCTTGGTTTGTTTAAAAGGAAGGCATGGTATTGTCTTGGATTGTTTAAAAGGAAGGCATGGTATTGTCTTGGTTTGGTTAAAAGAAAGGCATGGTAATTGTCTTGGTTTGTTGAAAAGAAAGACATGGTAATTGTCTTGGTTTAAAGGAAAGGCGTGGTATTGTCTTGGTTTGCTAAGATGATGGTTTATTCATTTTATTATAATGAGAGTCAAAGATTATTTTAACTTGCATATGTTTGCTCATATAGTCATTCGTACAAGTGTTATATTTTCACATCACCGTGTCCCTCGTTAAAGGGCCGGCAACATTATATTATTCAGTGTGGGTTCAACTCCTGGGCACTACATTTATCATGGAGTAGCTCCCATGACGTGAGATGGTACACACTCACTGCGGGTTCAAATCTCAGGATTTATTCCATGGACTAGCTCTCCGTGATGCGAGTATCGTGTACTGATGCTCATGCGAGGCCATAGACCTCATGCGGGTGAAATAGTGCCATGACTAGGATTGCATAATAATTCTGAGGGCGGATGACCCTGACATGACTTTCATATTTTGAAATGGTATTGATTTCATTAATGAAAAAGTACAGTGACTTCAGGACTTGAAATGAAGTGGATAATCTCATTGTTAAAAAGCATATTTTTAAAAGGCTCAGTTGACTCTCATTTGTTTATATAAAGTACAGTAGTACAGTGGTACAATGATACAGTGATACAGTGATGCAAGGTACGGTTGTCTTTTATTTTACATGACACGGTTGAATCTGGTATTTGATTATTTTGCTCGTCCCTGTCATTTCTTGGCCAGCCATGATTTTAATACTGTACTTTATTTCTATTCCATACTTAGTACTTGTTGTACTGACCCCCTTCGGGGGGCTGCGTTCATGCCCGCAGGTCTAGGTACTCAGTTGTGGATCCGCAAGCTTAGGATCTTTGTTCAGCATTTTGAGATGGCTCCAATGTTCCGGAGATTGTCATTATGACTAGGTATATTCAGGGGTATGGCGGGGCCTTGTCCCATCATAGTTTACTATCCAAATTCTTAGAGGTATGTATTCATATGTGGGCTGGACTGGTGAGAGTTGTATTTATATTGTTGTACGATTGTAGACCCATTCGAGTGTTATATATATTATGGTAGCCTTTCCGGCTTTGCCTTGTTAAAAGAAAAAAAAATGAGTGTTATTTATCTTCCGCAGTTTATTTGTTTTGTATGAATAGAAGGGTGCCCAGGTAGGGCACCAGTCGCGGTTCCGGGGTTCGTGTCGTGACAGTTAGTCTCACTATTAGAAACAAGACAATTAAAGCAATTAACATCTGGATAGTTAAAATATTCATACCTTTCAGATGTTGCTGGAACTGTAGATGTCGTCGCTGATGTTGAAGCAAATGTGGTGACATTCGGGAGAACACTGTCGACAACATTTTTGTCGTCTGATAAGGACTGTTCAAAAACAGTGTCCAGCATTGCTTGTGACTTTATTTATTGATCTCTTTCCTCTTCTCCTTCATCGTCACTAAGAGAGACCCACATACTTTTTCCAAATTTCCTCAAGGTATTTGCACATTCATTAACATAATGACCCCACCTTGAACATGCATGATATTGCACAGTTTCAAGTTGTTTGTGATCAAATTTCGTACAATCTGAGTTGGTTTTCTTTAGTTGATTTATTCTTTGTACTATAGGAAGAGATTTAGTGGACTTTTGATTGAAGTCTTGATTTTGGTGCTCTTTGGATTTGAACTTATTTCTATCATTGTTGAACTTCCTTACCATCGAATTAAACTTTCGAGTAAGGAGGGCAACATTTGCACCATCACCAATTTCTTCAAGGTTCTCATCCTCTTCTTCGATTTGACTCTTAGAGTATTTACTTGAAGTTCCACGTCTTTGCTTTTATACAATATCCTTTGATTCTCCATATTCATCTCATAAGTTTTGAGAATACTCATTAAGGTATGAAAGTCCATTGTAGCAAGATTATGAGCTTTTTTAATCGCACATATCTTTATATTGAACTTTTCAAGAAGAGAACGAAGTGGTTTTTTCACAAGTTGAGTGTTGATCAATGGAGCACCAACTACTTGATATTTATTTGAGATGTCAATCAACTTTTCAAAATAAGTTTTAATGTCCTCCGATTCTTCCATCCTTAAACGATCATATTTACTCATGAGCATACACAATTTCATTCGACGAACACTAGAACTACCTTCACAATGAGTTTGTAAAGTATCACATGCGTCTTTGGCTGTGGAACAATTTTGTATGAGTTCGAATATGTAAAGATCAACCCATCCAAAAATGACATTTAAGGTCTTTTCGTTGAAGCTTGCATTGTTGGTTTCTTCCGCATTCCATTCGGATTCAGGTTTAACAAGTATATCATCTTCCTCATCCGATGGGAGCATTGGAACAACATATCCATTGGTAATATATTTTCATGCCCTAACATCAATTGATTTGATATGAAATAGTAGACGAATCTTCTCATAGGCATAGTTTGAACACACTAAAATAGGAAGCCTCCCAATTGTTGGATAAGCCGGATCCATAGTTTTAAATAGCAGGACCAAACACTTATTATGTCAAGTGTTGACTCTGATACCACTTGTTGGTTCTCGGGGGATAACTATGAAATAGTAAGAGACAAACTGGAAGTAAAATAAAAGTGAATGCTAAAACAGTTTGCAAATGTCAGTGATAATGTCGTCTGACACAAGTGGCAACACTTTGATAAAACAGAAAAACTTAAGAGTAAACACAGCGAAAATATAAAGAACACAAAGGTTTACTATTTACATAGGTTATATATTGATATAACCTATGACGGTCAGTGACCGAAAGTATTGTATATATTTATATACAATTGAATAAATTTCTTCTTTGACAATGTTACAAGATAATACAAAAAGAATTAAAAAGATGAAGTCGCACATGACTTCTGCCTGAAAAATCTACCTAAATAGACATAGACAATATCTCATTATAATTGCTTCAATAAAAAATCTAGAATCTAGGCAGCAATTATAATGTTGGACAGAATGTTGTCGACACGCTCATGCAACACTTGTGATCCAATTTTCTGATGAATATATCGGAGAGCTCTCTTGATATTTTTTCTAACTTTTTCTGAATATCGATTCACTGATGCAACCTCTCTATTTATAGTAGAGGGTCTTCCTTGAAATGCTCATTGAATCGTTGTAGAGATTGAAAGAAAGATGGGCAGCTGATAGGATTTGTTGGAGAAGATTGTGGAACAAGATCCTCTAACTTCTTGGACTTGTTCCCCAAGTTTAGCAACGACTTGGATTTGGTCTTCCCACATTTTTTATCAGCTCCAAAACTCCTTGCCAAGTCACTTTTACTATCGTGGTAAAAATCTCACGAGATCTTCAGTTTCCGTGAAGTGAAGCAAAATTGTTATCCAGAATGTTGGTCCGAATGTCATGACATTTGTTCCAACATTTCTGTTTTTTAACTTTAGTACTGAAAATGATATGTTGTGCAAAATGTCATAATACTAAACCCAACATTAACAATATATATATACTATGCATATCTATACACAACATAAACAACCGAAGTGTATATTTTATATTAAATATATGTATATATACTATACATACATGTACACACCATATACAACTGAAATATATAGATAGTATATATTTTATACTAAATATATGTATATATACTATACACAATATAAATAATTGAAGTGTACTTTATATTAAATATACATAAATTATACATATTTATACACAATATATACAATCGAAGAATATAGATAGTGTATACTTCAGCGATAAATTAATTGGGTGAAACATAAGTTTCCCAAAATTAAACCATTTTTTAGTAAGTCTCTCAATGTGCCCAAATTTAAATGGGACATACCCGTCTAATTATTTGGTTATACAAAGGTCAGATGACATTAGGCATTTTGGAAATCGAGAATTATGTAAATTGGGAAGAACTTAAGTCCTGACAAATGATGATTCAGATGAGATTAGGCATTTTTGAACCAGGAAATGCTCGGCTTTCATTTCGGTCGTAGGTGTAACCAACGTGCTATTAAGGATATAGTAGAAATGGAATCATTTTTGTTTTGATATTCTATACAAAATCCTATAACTTAATTAATAAGTTTAAGTAGCAGAAGTCTATTTCTAGAGATGTTTTATCAATTTCTTTCCATTTGTATCCGTTGAAAATTTCAATAAATTCCAATCAATTCAATTTAAGTAGAAAATTATCTTTTTTCCTCCGTTCATACGTATTTCATACATCCAGATATGAAGTTGGGTAAAAGTTGTTAATTCGAGAAAAAACATACATCCAGATATGAAGTTGGGTAAAAGTTGTTAATTCGAGAAAAATACATTAGACATTCTTATATTAAAAAGGCAAAAAAAATGACAGGAGGCTGGATAATCTTAGGCGAGTTAAGTTATGATACATTATTTTATTAAATTTATCTTAACTCAAGTAAATTTTAGAAAGACTGGGTCATGACCCGCTTTGGTCGGCCCAAACGTGACCTAACCCACATGTTTGTCACACACACACGTTAAAAATAAGGGATATTTTTAGATATTGTAGTCTTAAACTAGAGATGTGCGTAATGTAAAAGAATTCATTCTTAATCTTATGGCCTCAAATATGTCATGTAAAATGTTAAATTTAACAAATTACTAAATATAAAAAGAAATATTCTTTTTGAAATAAATTATAAAAAAAAGTAAGATATTTAGATTGAAACAGAGTATATTCTTAGATTTATTATAACTCGAAACAATATGAATGAATGACCTTCGTCAATGGCATATGCAATTTGTTTATTGATTTGTATTGTTGTTATATTAGTTGAACTGGGGGATTTTAGTAGTTCGGTTGATTGGCTATATGAATTTTCATTTTATGGGTAATGGTTCGATTCCCTACCTTATAATCCTCTATCTCATCACCCTCTATGTAATAAAATAAGTTTCCTTCAAAAAATATTATAAATTGAACTAGTGAAGTCCTTTTGGTGAGAGACTTGGATCACTATAATCAGAAAGAGAGACACAAACAAACTGACCACTCCTAGCTGGGGTGAGACGTGAGATACAAGCTCAGATACGACAAGTTCAGTTTAATTCAGTAACTTTTCTCAAATAATATATTTGTTATAGAATTATTTAATATATACACATATTAAATTTAGAACTCAATTATTAACACTTAAAATTGTTGTTCTAAAATCTAAAACCCATAAATTGAAATGAAAGAATATATACGGTAACGTGTATATTGGTCGTGTATATGGCCATGTAAATTGTATATTTACTTACCATATTATTAGAATTCTTGTACATGTATAATTAGGATAGTAGTCTTGTATTAGGAAAAGGTAGTAGTCTTGTATTAGGAAAAAATAGATTTATTTTTCATAATTACATATTGTATATCATGTATATAAACCTTTTCATTAATGAAAATAATCAAGGGGATTATTCTCCAAAATTTTGCTTCCGCCGTCCTAACTCCCTCTTCGGTTGTCGGTCGTCCATACCCCCCTCCCTTCAATTTTTTTTATGAATCCCTAATTCTCCTCTTGTTCTTTCATCATGTCTACCATAAATAACACTTTTCATCATGTCCTTACAGTCTCCAATATCAAGAACAACATCCTTATTATTCTTGAGATGGAAAACGACCAATACGCGACGTGGGCAGAACTATATAAAATTCACGCACGGTCTAATTGAGTCTTCCATCACATCGTCCCACCGGAAAAAGGCAAGGAGAAGCTGCCTATCACCGCTGATGAAATAGAGTTGTGGGAAACTCTTGATGCTACGGTAATCTAGTTGATTTATTACACCATCAATACGGACCTCTTGTAGACTATTATTGAACCCGAAGCCACGGTAATGGAAGCTTGGAATAGGTTGCGTGATATATTACCGGATAACAAAAATTCCCATGTCGTGACCCTTGAGCATGAATTCTCCCACATCAACATGAAGGATTTTCCGAATGCCTCAGCCTATTGTCAAAGGCTCAAGGAGTTATCGGATCAACTCAAGAACGTTGGCGCGCCCGTGACAAATGATCGTCTTGTTCTTCAGATGGTTCCAGGCCTCTCTGAGGCTTATAATAGCGTTGGGATGCTACTTCATCAAAGTAATCATCTCCTGTCGTTCTACCAAACACGTTATATGCTCACCTTAGAAGAATCTTGGCTAAAAAGGTGGCAACCGAAGATAATTCTTCCATGATGGTGGCCAAATCACGCGACACCGATGACTTTCACTCATTCTATGAAAATTCTAGCCAAAATCTTAATAATGGTGGCGGCAAAAAGGGCCAAAATTAGAAAAATGGTGGAAAAAATTGCGACGATGGCAGCGGCGGCAGCCACATCAGTGGCGGGGTGGAAATATCGGAGGACGTGATGGCAGTGGCGGTGGTGGCCGTAGCACCACCGGGTCGCAACTTGGGCGATGCGGTGGTCGTGGTGGGCGATGGGCACCGCCTGGCCACAATTTCGTGCTTTCTGAAGAGTTGGGCCAAGCCCAACGGCCTCCAATAGACACAACAGTCCTGGAATGGGCCCTGGCAGCAGGCCTTCACTGTTGTGGGCCCAGCACCGATACTGACTCCCACGAATATCGAGGCAGTATGCATACATTTGAATTAAATTCTCCGGATGCAAATTGGTACATGGACACCGTGCTACTTCTCACATGACGCCTGCAGCGGATAATCTCTCATCTTATTTCAATTTGAGCAATAATTTTGGCATCATTATTGGTAATGGTACTTCAATTCTAATTCGTGATTATGGTCACACAGATTTATCTTCCCCGAACCCACCTTTGGCCTTGAAAAATGTCCTTCATGCTCCTCACTTAATTAAAAATTTGGTGTATGTTTGTAAATTTACAACTGATAATTGGGTTTCTGTTGACTTTGACCCTTTTGAATTTTCTATGAAGGATTTCACGATGGGGATACCTCTAGATGTAATAGTCGGGGGAAGATCTATCCCATCTCCACCACGACTACCACTACCACTAATCAAGCCACACCAGCGACGGTTGCCGCTTTAGCACTTTCCTTGTGGCATGCACGTTTGGGTCATTCGGGAGCGTCAGTTCTTTTCTCTCATAAAAATAATAATTTTATTGAGTGTGATAATACGCGTAGTACTAATGTTTATCTTTCTTATCCGCTTTGGAAACATGTTAGATTAACGTTTGTAGCGTCTAATTCTAGTACTTTAATTACATTTGATATTATTCATAGTGATTTGTGGACATCTCCCGTTTTGAGCTCTGTAGGCCATCGTTATTATGTGTTATTTTTAGATGATTATTCTATTTTTTTGTGGACCTTTCCATTGTCTAAAAAGTCTCAAATTTATTCCACATTCCTATCTTTTAGACCATTCATCCGTGCCCAATTTGAATGGAAAAAATTAAAAGCATTCAATGTGATAATGGAAGGGAATTTGATAATGGGCCGTGTAGGAAATTTTGTAGTGTTAATGGTATATTTATTCGGTTTTCTGTCCTCATACGTCCTCCAAAAATGGAAAAGATGAGAGAAAAATACGCACCATTAATAATATTGTTCGGACCTTACTCGCCCATGCTTCATTACCACCTTCATTTTGGCATCATGCATTACAAATGACTACTTACCTTCTTTACATACTCCCGATCAAATGACTAGCATACCAATCTCCACTCCAAATTATTTATCATAAGGATCCTTCATATTTTCATATTAGGGTATTTGGGTGTTTATGCTCACTTCCCATCCATTCTAATTAACAAACTTCAAGTTCGTTCTACCGCTTGTGTGTTTTTGGATTATCTGTCTAACCATCGTGATTACAAATGTTTTGATTTATCTTCTAATAAAATTATAATTAATCGCCATTTCATTTTTTATGAAACCCAATTTTCGTTTGCTAAATATCAGACCCCACGTTGTGGAATTTCACTGGGTATGTTGTTGTTTAAATTATATAATTTTGTGTCTAGTTCTTATAATTTTTAGATGATAGGCTCTCATCGTATATCATCCACCATTTGGCCCAGTATTCCCGTGACCCAATTCCGCCAGCAGGCCCACTGCCTACTAACCTAAATATCCCCTGTCTGAATCTAGTTTCTCGGCCAGCAGGCAGTGATCCGGTTTCTCGGTCAGCAGGCCCACTGCCTGGTGGCCCAATAATTCTCCTTCCCGGTCCAGCGTCTTGGCCAGTAAGTCCACTGTCTATTGGCCCAGTTTCTACGTCCTCCGTTAGTCCAGTCCATCGGCCAGTAGACCCACTGCCTACTGACCAATCTCGTGACATCCCTACACCGATCCAGGACCGACCTACTTCTATTTCGAGTCAAGGACCCGTTACTCATAGCCAACAGGGTATTTTTAAACTAAAAGATATTTTAATATCAATTCTAATGTCACTAAATCACCCCTACCACACAACCCATTGTCTTCCCTTCATGATCCGAAATGGAAAATGGCACTGGATGATGAATAAATGCTTTATTGAAAATAAGATATGGGAGTTGGTGCCCCATCCGCCTGGTTTTAATGTTATTCGTTTTATGTGAATTTTTACTCATAAGAAAAAATATGATTGTTGTTTTGAGAGGCATAATGCCCCTCTCATAGGTGATGGCAAACTCAATAGGTTGACGTATATTGTGGAGAGATATTTTGTCCGGAGATCAAACCGACAACTATTCGCACTGTTCTCAGTTTGGATCTCTCGAAAGCATGGCTCATTCATCATATGGATGTAAAAAATATTTTCTTACACAGTGATCTCACAGAAACAGTATACATACATCATCCATTGGGTTTCAGGGACCCCCGATCATCCTCACCATGTCTGTTTGCTGAAGAAGCCATTGTATGGGCTAAAACAGGCCCCTCAGACTTGGTACAAAAGGTTTGCAGATTATGTGTCTACTATTGTGTTTTCTCATAGTAGGTCTGATCATTCTTTGTTCATTTATCATCGTGGTATTTCTCTGGCATACATTCTGTTATATGTGGATGATACTATATTGATTGCTTCTTCAGATAAACTATGCAAGTCAATCATGACTCTTCTCAATTTCGAATTCGGTATGAAAGACTTGGGGCCTTTGAATTATTTTTTTGGTATAGTTGTAACTCGTCATGTAGGTGATATATTTCTATCTCAGAGGAAGTATGCAACTGAGATTATTTAGAGAGTTGGCATGTCATCCTGTAAGTCATCTCCTACTCCGATTGACACCAAACTGAAGCTGAGTGCTAATTCTAGCACAACTTACGAGGATCCCTCCCAGTATCACAATCGTATAAGGGCTCTTCAGTATCTTACATTCACGAGGCCCGCTATTATTTATGCAGTGCAGCAAGTGTGTTTATTTATGCATGATCCGAAAGACGAACACATGCACGCTCTCAAACGCATTGTGTGTTAAATTCAGGGTACTCTTGATTATGATTTGCACTTATATCCATCCTCCGTATTGTCACGACCTGACCTCGGGCCCGCGACTGGTGCCTTACCCGGGCACCCTAGTGATACAACATCAGAGAAAATCAGCGAAAATAAAACTTAAACATGAAACAAGATATAAAATAAGAAACAGACTAACCAAAACGGTCACCTTTCTGTATATAAAAACCGAACAGTTACATCCTTTACAAACCCTGCCCACAACAGTACTACAGACCTCTAAGAGTTTTATAACAACTATGACGGGACAGGGCCCCGCCATACCCCTGAATGTACAAGTACCTACAATGACAGAGAACCATACCAAAAGATAAGCCTCCGAAGAAACGGAGCTTCCCAAAAGCAAGACGGTGATCCTATGAGCGAGGACCCACAACCGATGTACCTTCACTGCGGCATTTAACGCGGACCCGGGGAGGTCGACAACAGTACCAAGTATGTGAAATCGAAATATCAGAATGAAATCATAACAGTCTATATAAAACAGGAGACATGTATGATAACCAAAATACAGTACACCATATATAAACAGTCATGTCAAGTCAGGGACTCACACCCTCAAAGTCATCACTCATGCCCGTGGAATTCCGTCATCGCTTCGGCGATCATGACACAAATCGTATTTACGTGACGCGCCTGTGGCATCCTATCTCACCGCTTGCGTACACATACAATACATATATATATATACCTCCTGCGTGGAATCCTCCATCATCGCTGGCACTGTAGGTGTAACATATAACCAGGTGACGCGCCCGTGGCATCCTACCTAACTGTCGGCGTACACATATACAATACATATGTATATATAACATGCCCCCGGAATCCCTCATCGGTGTAGACACGTCTTCATGGGGATATAGCCCATGGAGTAATAATCTTATATAACATGCCCTCGGAATCCCTCATCGGTGTAGACACGTCTTCATGGGGAGCTAGCCCATGGAGTAATAATCGTATATAACATGCCCCCGGAATCCCTCATCGGTGTAGACACGTCTTCATGGGGAGCTAGCCCATGGAATAATAATAATGGACGCATGCCCCCGGAATCATCATCGGTGTAGACATGTACATAACAACAACAATGAAAGCATACCCGTGGAATCCTCCGTCACTGCCGGTACGTCCAAGTAAATCCACAACAAGTCCGCCGGCCCTCCACCGAGAGACGCAGTAACATAGTAATACCACCCTTGCATCACAAAGGTTATCACAACTAGCATAGGCAAATTTAACATACTTTTAGACTTATTTTATGACAACAAATCCGGGTTTTAACCCCAAGGTACTACGTACTTAAATTCTTTCAAAAGATCCATTTCTTTTACAAAGGTCACACGATACCCGTAGTATCAAAATAGAGTGACTATCATTTTAAGTAAACCAAAACAAGTTCCATACCTTCTTTTTGAATAAACCAAGACAATACCATGCCTTCTTTTAAACCAAAAACACTTAAATTCCTCAAGTCACTCTCTTTTATAAATCAAGTTCCTTACTTTGGAATTTAAGAAAATCAGTACTTGTTTATAATGATCTTATTAAAGCAGCCATGATCTAGGAAATGTAATACAATTTTGTCTTATCTTAGCTTCTATGCATATGGAAGATTCTAGTTGTTTTAATATAATTATTTGTCATTACATTTTCCTTTATTAACGCTGCAATGGCTTGTTCGATAGTTATTCCCATTTCCGAAATCAAATAAAACTTTATTCTTTTAAAGACCAAGTACTCATTACTCACGAATGAGGTTTCACCACTTTTTAACACCATTCAGGTCAATTATAAGTCAAGTCTCTTATCTTTTAAAATCAACAAACCATTCTTTTACCTACATAAAGTCGTTATAACCAACTTCCCATAAAGCCATTATAACACTTTATGTTTTAAACCTACCAAATTCGTTTAGCACACGTACGTCTACCGTACTACATAGTTCACAACAATCATGCTAGAAAGGATAGGAAGAGGTTCACATACCTCGCGAAGATTATCGACAATTAGCAAAATGCTCCAAAGTATTATAACCTTGCTAGCCTTTTCCACCCTTCAAGTAGAATACGCTACTCGTAGTACTTCAACCTATAATGGCCATAAAACGTCTATTAACTTCTAGATCTCTTCGTAGAATATTCTAAGTACAAGGTTCCTTATTCTACGAAAAATTGGGCAGAACCTCCCCCCTCGCAACCACATAAATATCCTCCTATATCAAGGCCCGCTACCAATCCAACAAATCCAAGGGGGTTACATGCCCCACAATAATACTACAAGTTTACTGTAAATACAGTCCAATGTAAATACAGTTCAATTATTTTTAATCATCCTTCCATATATCATATACTCAATTATACATTACTACAACATGTAATCTCCAATTACAATAGGGGGATAAATATCATTACCTCGATAAGCCCAAAATTATCCAAGATTTATAAGTCGATCCTGAGCAACGTTTAGCTCCAATTCCTTACGCTCCAACCCGCTCCAAGAAACCCTTAGAAGTTTCTAAACAACTTCTCTTAACACTTCATCCAACTATGAAGATTTCCCTAGGGTTTCATTTTGTGACTATTGGAATAAAGTAGTATTTTCGGGCTCTTATGTTGGGATTACTTTAGAATACCACTAGGGATACTAGGCTAAGGTATTTGGGATAACAACAACACTTGAAGAATTTTTCTACACAAAGGGGGGTGTTGGTAGAGCACAAAGAGGGGGTATTATTTTTCTCTTGGAATTTGTCTAAGTGATGAAGAATCTTGCAAGCCTTAAGGGGGTATTTATAGGCCAACCAATGGCTAGGATTTAAGCATGTGTGTGGTCTAGATTGGGACATGTGTGTGTGGGCCCCACAAACCACATGTCCACACAAACTTGGAGACAAGTGGCTTGCCACTTGTCCACCACAAAAACGGCCAAGGACACTTGTCAAGGCAATTCGGCCACAAGGGCCACATGGGGGTGCCATGTGTCGCCCTCCTACTCGTCCAAAATATTTCATCTCCCGAAAATATCCATAATGTCCAAAATCTCGAAAACAAAGTGGGCCCCACAAAACCGTAAATTTCCTCCCGTGGGCCCCACGTGATCATTTCCGGAAAATAAAATCCATAATTTTATTATAATCCAAGAAGTCCAAATACCAAATCTGGGAATCCAATTCCCATTAACGAACCTTTTTCCTTCACAAAATCCGGAAACTTTTCCGTCGAAAAATCACATCATTCTTCCTTTCCAATCTAAATGTCGTATTCTCGTACGTACGTCCCCACATACATGCCCTGGAACTACGGGGTCTAACATTCTTCCCCCCTTAGAATCATTTGTCCCGAATGTTCCTTCTAAGTCTCAAAAACACACATGCGCCGGTATAGTCTTCACTATTATACTTACGAAACCAATCATGCCACCAATGGCCATAATATAACATACGCGCAAAACTCAAATCCAAGCCAACAAGGAAACACCTCTAAAGTGTATAACAACACTATAACTCTCCCTCATGGTCCAAAGGATACTCTCTTCGCACCTTCACTTCACAAAAATGATCACTTCCATTCACTTAACACATGTTCGCTTCTTTTCTTACTCGTCATAACCTTCTCGTATACCCGAACTCTTTCTATTACACGTACTATATTTTAGTCATCGCTTCTGCTTTCAAACTCTTGGGGTTTCTACTATCCAACTTGGTCACCTTACTAGCTTCGATTTCCTCTAAGGCCATTCCCGGCCTTCACGACCCGCTTCTGGTCGAACGCGTCTACGAACTCGTACAATGATTACCTAAACTTGGGCCTAGCACCCTCGTGACCCTATCACATAGCGGGACCACAACAAAATTACCTCACTTCATTCCGGGCTGCGGGTTGACCCGCAATCTGGCCTCAACCCGACCCATTATCGCGCCAAACTCTCTCGTTCCCCGATCCGGAACAATCTTACTAATTCACGTCATGAAAGCTACCACTTCTATCTCAAACTACCCATGGAATTATCACACAAATACTCCACGTATACTATGCACTCTGACAAAGATTAACTGTAAATCTTCTACTTAAGACGGCCTCGCATCTAAGATCTCAACTGTTATCAAAATTCTAAGGCTCACAATCTCTATGTACCCAACTTCCCATTTACTAACCAGGCCTCTAAATCACAATTTATACCAAACTACCCATACATAACACTCAACATGTAATCACTATAACAACACATGTTAGTCTCTACAGGGTTAAAAATATACCTGAAATCAAATAGGCGGTTCCAAGGACCGCTAAAACTGGGAACTTCCACCACGACCTCTGCCCTGGCCTGCCGGTGTATGAACATCATGCCTAGATATTGAAGGTGAAGAACCCACAACTGATCCAGTATACTGTGCTATCCCATTAGTGTCACCTCTAGTCGTACAATCTCTTACCAAATGGCCCTGTTGGCCGCAAGCATAACAAGTTGTCGAAATAGTACGACACTCCCCAAGATGGGGTCTACCACATCGACCACACCGAGGTAGGGGTGGCTTCATCTGGCTAACACCCCTCCTCCCCTGGAAACCTGAAGCCCTGGAGCCCTGACCTGCTCCTGAACATCCCGAACGTCCCGAAGACTGTGGAGGACCACTCTGTACTGGCGGAGGCGCATAACTAGCCTGCTGCTGAGGCGGTCCGCCTCGAAAGTTACCAAAGGACCCTGCTGTCCTGGCCTTCTTCTGCTGGTATCTGTCAACCCGTCGGCCTCTCCGTTCCTCACACCCAAGTGCATAAGCCTGCATGCGGGCAATGTCCATGCCCGGCTGAAGAGCTACACCCGAGCAACTCTCTGCTAAGTAATCATCGAGCCCTGTGACATAGCGGTGCACTCTGTCCTCCATGTCTGCCACTAAAGCGGGGACGTACCGAGCCAATGAGTCAAACTCTACATTGTACTCCCGAACCGTCCGCCCGTTCTGCCTCAACATCAAAAATCTATCGGCCCGAGCCCTCCTCATCCGCGGAGGCAAGAAATGGCTAAGAAATGCCTCTGAGAACTCGTTCCAAACAGCTGGAAGCGCATGCTCCCCCCGGGATAGTTCCCATGAATCAAACCAGTCGACTGCAGTATCACGCAGACGATGTGTTACACCCCTTAGTTCTAGGGTATGTATGTAAGGACGTACGTACGAGAATACGACATTAATATTGGAAAAGAAGAAAGATGTGATTTTTCGACGGAAAAATTTCCGGATTTTGTGAAGGAAAAAGGTTCGTTAATGGGAATTGGATTCCCAGATTTGGTATTCGGACTTCTGGGAATATAATAGAATTATGGATTTTATTTTCCGGAAATGGTCACGTGGGGCCCACGGGAGAAATTTACGATTTTGCGGGGCCCACATTATTTTCGAGATTTTGGACATTATGGATATTTTCGGAAGATGAAATATTTTGGGCGAGTAGGGGGGAGACACGTGTCACCCCCATGTGGCCATGTTGGCCGATTTGTTGTGGACAAGTCCTTGGCCGAAATGGCTTGCCAAGTGTCTAGCCACTTGTCTTGATTTTTGTGTGGACATGTGGTGGGTGAGACCCACACACACTTGTCCCCCAATCTCACCACACACTTGCCTTGATCTTGGCCTTTAATTTCTCTATAAATACCCCCCTTGAGTGCAAGACTTATTCATCCCACACTTGAAATAATTTCCAAGGCAATTCTCCCTCCCTCTCTTTGTGTTAGCCTCGGCATACCACCCCCCCCCCCCACTTTGTGTAGAAAATTCTTCAATGGTTGTTGTATAATCCCAAATACCTTAGCCTAGTATCCCTAGTAGTATTCTAAAGTAATCCCAACATAAGAGCCCAGAAATACTACTTTATTCCAATTGTCGTAAATGAAACCCTAGGAAATTCTTCATAGCTTGGATGAAGTGTTAAGAGAAGTTGTTTAGAAACTTCTAAGGGTTGCTTGGAGCGGATTGGAGCGTAAGGAATAGGAGCTAAACGTTGCTCAGGATCGACTTATAAATCTTGGATAATTTTGGGCTTATCGAGGTAATGATCTTAGTCCTTCTATTGTAATTGGATATTACATGTTGTTGTAGTTTATAATTGAGTATATGATATATGGAAGGAAGATTGATAAGGTAAGGATTGTATATTATATTGTGGGGCAGAATTTTACACGTCCAGTTAGGCGTGTAATCCCCTTTAAGTTGTTATACTACTGCGCCTTAAATGTGGCATGTTGGCTATTTGTATCGGGCCTTGAAAGAGGTGGTGGTAGGTGGTTGCAGGGGAGGTGCTGCCAAATTTTCCGTAGAATAAGGAACCTTGTACTTAGAAATGTTATACGAAGAGATCTAGAAGTTAATAAACGTTTTATGGCCGTTATAGGTTGAAGTACTACAAGTAGCGTATTCTACTTGAAGGGTGGAAAAGGCTAGCAAGGGTATAGTACTTTGGAGCGTTTTACTATTTATCGATAATCGTCGCGAGGTATGTGAACCTCTTTCTATCATTTCTAGCATGATTGTTGTGAACTATGTAGTACGGTAGACGTACGTGTGCTAAACAAATTTGGTTGATTTAAAACATAAAGTGTTATAATGGCTTTATGAGAAGTTAGTTATAACGACTTTATGTAGGTAAAAGAATGGTTTATTGATTTTAAAAGATAAGAGACTTGACTTGATATGAAATGTTAAGAACTTGAATTGTGTTAAAAAGTGGTGAAACCTCATTCGTGAGTAATGAGTACTTGGTCTAAAAAAAAGAATAAGTTATATTGATTTCAGAAATGGGAATAAGTATCGAACAAGTCATTGCAGCGTTAATAAAGGAAAAATGTAATGACAAATAATTATATTAAAACAAGTAGATTCCTCCATCTGCATAGAAGCTAAGATAAGACAAAATTGTATTACATTTTATAGATCATGGCTGCTATAATAAGAATCATTATAAACAAGTATTGATTTTCGTAAATTCCAAAGTAAGGAACTTGATTTCTAAAAGAAAAGAGACTTGAGGAATTGAAGTGTTTTTGTTGGTTTAAAAGGAAGGCATGGTTTTGTCTTAAATTGATTTAAAAAGAAGGCATGGTATTGTCTTGGTTTATTTAAAAAGAAGGTATGGAAATTGTTTTGGTTTACTTAAAATGATAGTTACTCTATTTTGATACTACGGGTATCGTGTGACCTTCGTAAAAGAAATGGATCTTTTTGAAAGAATTAAAGTACGTAGTACCTTGGGGTTAAAACCCGGATTTGTTGTCATAACAATGAAAGTCTATGAGTACGTTAAACTTGCCTATGCTTGTTGTGATAGCCTTTGTTGTGCAAGTGTTTTGATTTTGTGCTACCGAGTCTCTCGATGGAGGGCCGGCTATCTGGTTGATGGACATACTGACACATTGGGTGGCCCACGGGTATGCTTCCACTATATCGATCCTTTTGGACATACTGACACGATGGGTGGCCCACGGGTATGCTTCCACTAGGAGTGTTATCTTGTTATTTGCGTTGGGCATACTGACTCGATGGATGGTCCACGGGTATGCGGCCATGATGAGGGTTCGTTCCCTGTTGATAGTGTTATTCCATGGACTAGCTCTACATGAGGTTTACTGATACGGCTTGGTATCTGGTAGTTGTTTTCGTACTTGCCCCCGTCATTGGCATGACGTAGGAGGTATCTGGTAGTTAGCCTTCGTACTTGCCCCGTTCAGTTTTGTGGCGAAGTCTCGTGATTACGGCTTGGTATCTGGTAGTTGGTCTTCGTACTTTCCCCCGTCAGCTACGTGGCGCAGGTGGTATCTGGTAGTTGGTCTTCGTACTTGCCCCGTGTCAGCTTCGTGAGTTAATTTTATAGTAGTGTTAGGACGAAGTTTCGTGATGCATGGTGGATCTGGTGGTTAGCCTACGTACTTGCCCCGGTCAGCGACGTGATGCAGGGTGGATCTGGTAGAGGCTATCGTACTTGCCCCGGTCAGCTTCGTGATACAGTTATTTAATATTGTTGGTACGGTAGGTTCTGGTAGTTGGCTTTCGTACTTGCCCCGGTCAGTTGATGATGCAGGGTGGATCTGGTAGCTATGCGCCGTCTTGCCGTCACGGTTCTTATGACACAGGTGGGACCTGGTGTTCATGTGTACTCCTTGGTGTTGTTATATCATAGACTGTCGGCAGCGAGGAAGGAATTCCACGGGCATGATTGATATTGTAGGCGTGAGACCCATGGTTATATTGGAGTGATGACTTTGAGGGCGTGAGTCCCTGACTTGACATGACTGCTTATATGTTGTGTACTGTAGTTTGGCTATCATACATGTCTCCTGCTTTATATATAGACTGCTATGATTTCATTACAGTATTTTCAGTTTCACATACTTGGTACCTGTTGTACTGACCTCCTTCGGGGGGCTGCGTTCATGCCGCAGGTAGAGGTACACCGGTCGTTGGTCCTCGCTCTTAGGATCACAGTTCAGCGTTTTGGGAAGCTCCGTTTCTCCGGAGGCTTATCTTTTGGTATGGTCCCCTGTCGTTGTAGGTACTTACATTCAGGGGTATGGCGGGGCCCTATCCCGTCATAGTTGTGGTTACATTCTTAGAGGTCTGTAGTACTGTTGTGGGCAGGGTTTGTAAAGGATGTAACTGTTCAGGTTTAATTATTTATATATGCAGAAAGGTGACCGTTTTGGTTAGCCTGTTTTCGTGTATCACTATTTATCTTTTATGAGTTTTTATTTCCGCTGATTTTCTCTGATGTTGTATCACTAGGGTGCCCGGGGTAAGGCACCAGTCGCGGGCCCAAGGTCGGGTCGTGACACGATGTGCACCCAATACCACCGACTCTGTCTCCGAGGCTTTGATCACTCTCATGATCCGCTGTAACTGTCGAATAAACTCCTGAGGATCATCCTCAGTCCTCGACCCATAGAACTCTGGTGGACTGCAACTCAAAAAGTCCCGAAGTCTCAAACTATCAGATCTAGGGTGAACTACGGGTACAACCGGAACGCTCACGCCTCCGTCCCTCATTCCTCGCCACAATCCTAGCTAGTAACTGGGCCATCTCCTTGTAACCCATATCCTCTGTTCCTGGCCGTGGGACTGAAGTCTCAGGTATTGTGGCCTCAGTAGCTACCTTGCTGCCTCTAAACTCTGCTTTGAAATTTGCGGAGTCGCAAAACTCGCCAGATGAAGCACCACTCGTCGATGGAGTGCGTGCCTCGCAACCCTCTGTGCTCTACTCGCAGTTCTCTCTACTGTCTTGCCCTTCTAGGCTCTGATTGCCTTCCGTAGAGGCATAACTGGTAAAAAGAATACGTCAGAGGGAGTCCAACTTATAACACAGCTCTAAGGCACGATCTCAGAGTGAGAAGAATGGAAACCAATCCTAAATATCTCGTAGCCTCCTGATTATAGGTGTGGTGCACAACACGCCGATAATCAAGACTCTACTATATACGGTCTGTAGACACTTTCCGAGGATTAACTGCTCTGATACCACTTTTGTCACGACCCGACCTCGGGCCCGCGACTGGTGCCTTACCCGGGCACCCTAGTGATACAACATCAGAAAAAATCAGCGGAAATAAATGTCACGACCGTTCGGGCGTGATCGTGCCTTACGCACCCAAGCGATCATATATCGAGAAAATCGTGAAATATAAAACAAGACAAGAAACATTATTAAAAAGGAGAAAGCGGTTTATCTGAAGAAAAGCACGCCTTTCGCATATATATATAAACATAGTTTTGCGATTACATCCCAACTGCATAATAGGACTACGCACCTCTAGGAAGTAAACCACTATGGCGACGGGGCCCGCGCCATACCCTGAATGTACAAAACTATCTACAATACAGGGAGATCATACCCAAAAGTAGAGCCTCCGGAGAAGATGGAGCTCCTGACACCAACGCAAAGATCCTAAGGATGTGGATCTAGCACCTACTTGCCCTTACCTGCGGCATGAACGCAGCCCCCCGAAGGAGGTCAGTACAACAGGTACTAAGTATGTGAAACTGTAAAGTACTTAAATAAAATCATATCATTTTAAAACCAATTTTATAAATATGCACGAAACAACCAATGTAACCGCACATAGTGCCACGTCATAAACAAGAGCAACAATAGGTAAACTGTAACAGGTCTTTTCTAGGCTGCGAATGACCGGAGCAGGGCCAGTTGCCCGTAGTATCACTATGCAAGCCTAATCCTGGACTCCCGTAGTCCGCATAGGCCACTCACATAGGCCCGCATAGGGTATAACCCCGCATCGAGGGTAGCTACTCCTCGGCATCGTCCTGGACTCGTAGTCCGCATGGCCACATAGACCGCATGAGGTATAACCCCGCACACTAACCTGGAACTCTCGTAGCTCCGCATAGGTCCCCTGGACCCGCATGAGGTATTCTCGAATCATGGTCCTGCATCACCGAAGTCTACCCGCATCGGAGGCGACTTAACCCCAGAACATGTCAAGAGGTGAGTGATATAATACTAACATAACAGCTTATCGTTAAACAACATAAGCACAACAAGAATACCCTCTTATACAAACGTTACAAATCACTACCACACATAGCATCATATCATGTCTACTTATCAAACCATTTTATTATTCTTTCATAACTCAATATAAGTCTGTTATAAACACATAAGTAAACTGTTCCTTTTATAAACCTTAAGTTGTTATACCTAACTTCCCATAAAGCTAGTATAACTCTTAAGCTTTTTGTTTAAAAACCAATTAGTTCTCTTCTGTAAGAAAATGATTCAATATTCTTTTGAAATGCTTTAAGATCCTTATTATTCAGGCTTAAGTCGCAAGACATTGCCGTAAGTATTATTCAGGCTTAAGTCAAAAGACATTGCCGTAAGTATTATTCAGTTAACACGTGTACGTCTACCGTACTATATATATATTTTAAAATATCATGCTTTAGGAAGAATCACATACCTTCTCGGCGAAAACCACCTGCCAAGTTGAATATGTCGCGCGCAGAGAATCAACCTATAATAGTCAGACACGTCTATCAACGTCTAGACTACTCGTAACGATTCTAAGCGGAGGGTCCTTTATTCTACGGAAAAATCGGGCAGCACTTCCTACCCATGAGCTACTCAAGTCTATCGTGAAAACAAATTCCTAAGTAAGTATAGTTCAATTATTCTTCTTTTAAACCCTTCTACTGTGATAACAGTTCAATTCTATTCTGTAATATTCTTCTAAGTATTTAATACTTATTCTTATACTTCTACAGTATGTATTCTCTAATTACAAAAGAAGGACAAGATTATTTACCTCGGTAAGCCCAATAATATCCTAGATAATACGTCGATCCTGAGCAAGGTTTAGCTCCTAAGTTGTACGCTCCGATAGCTCCAAGAAAACCTTAGAAGTTCTTCACAACTTCTACTAAGTACTAAGGGATTTGGGCTAGGGTATTTTGGGCATTATAACAATACTAGAAGACAACTTTTCTACCAAGGGAGGGGGGTAGGTTTCGGCTAGGCTAGGGGGGGTTGCCTCGGCCAAGCTCACTCAAAGGGGGGGGGTGTGTTGGACGAAAAAGGCTCAAGGGAGAGGAGAGGATTTCAAGACTTGGAAAGCTTGTTTGTGGATGAAGAACTCTTCATCACAAGAGGGGTATTTATAGGTCAAGGGATGGCCAACCAATGGCCAAGATTATGCCAAGTGCAAGGCAAGTGTAAGGTCAAGATTTGGGCAAGTGTCCTTAGCCAACTTGCACACAAAATATCCTACCAACTACTTGACAAAAATGGCCATCCAATTCGGCTCACTTCCGCCACACATCCACCAATGAGAGGGTGACAAGTGTCGCCCTCTCGTTGGTCCAAAGTGTTTCGTCTCTCGGAAAAATCCGCAAAAATTAGAAATGACATAGCCGGAATTTATCCTACGCGAGTTGTGTAAAACGTTTCGTCGGAAAACGATTCTTTTAATGAGTTGTGCCCAAAAAACGTCCCATTGCCTACTTTAAGGCTAAACTTTCGTACGTACGCCCTCACGTACATACTCTGGAAATACGGGGTATAACAATAAAACTTAAACATGAAACAAGATATAAAATAAGAAACAGGCTAACCAAAACGGTCACCTTTCTGTATATAAAAACCGAACAGTTACATACTTTACAAACCCTGCCCACAACAGTACTACAGACCTCTAAGAGTTTTATAACAACTATGACAGGACAGGGCCCCGCCATACCCCTGAATGTACAAGTACCTACAATGACAGGGAACCATACCAAAAGAGAAGCCTCCGGAGAAAGAAAGCTTCCCAAAAGAAGGACGGTGATCCTATGAGCGAGGACCCACAACCGATGTACCTCTACCTGCGGCATGAACACAGACCCCCAAAGGAGGTTAGTACAACAGGTACCAAGTATGTGAAACTGAAAATACTATAATGAAATCATAACAGTCTATATAAAACAGGAGACATGTATGATAATCAAACTACAGTACACCATATATAAACAGTCATGTCAAGTCAGGGACTCACGCCCTAAAAGTCATCACGCATGCCCGTGGAATTCCTTCCTCACTGTCGGCAGTCTATGACACAAATCGTACTCATGTGACGCGCCCGTGGCATCCTACCTCACTGTCGGCGTACACATATACAATACATATATATATACCTCCTGCCCGTGGAATCATCCATCACTGTCGGCAGCCGTAGGTGTAACATATAACCAGGTGACGCGCCCATGGCATCCTACCTCACTGTCGGCATACACATATACAATACATATGTATATATAACATGCCCCCGGAATCCCACATCGGTGTAGACACGTCTTCATGGGGAGCTAGCCCATTGAGTAATAATCGTATATAACATGTGTTACACCCCGTATTTACAGGACATGTTTTAAGAACGTACGTAAGAACTCGCAAGTGTTAAATTTGAGACTTGTAAAAATTTAACGGAATTATGGAATTGTCGGAAAACGTATTATTGTGACGAATGGGAGGGCGACATGTGTCACCCCCCTTATGTTGTCTTGGACGAATTGAAGCATGGACACAATGGTCATTTGACCCTTGTTTGGAAGACTAGTCTTGCTAGTAGTCAAGCTTGAGAAGGTTGACTAAGTCAAAGGGTCCAAGTCTTGATATTTTATAAGATTTCATCCAAATCACCCATTTGTCCACACCTTGACCCTCCATGTCCCTTATAATACTACTAGTAGTGTGAGAGAGCCCAACACTTAGCAAAAATTTACAAAAAAATTGGATGAACATAGGCATAAGCTCTCGGGTTCACCATTAGGAAGAAGGAAAAATTTTCGTTTCTTGTTCATTCAACTCCACACTTTAAACCAAGGTTCATGAGTGTTATGTAAGTGTAACTCAATAGAAAAATCCCAGAAAAAGAGAGTTTACGTATTAGTCGCAAAGTGAAAACCTAGTGGCTTTCTAGGTTTTGGATTGGACGTTTGAAGGAAAGTTGTTGGTATGGTGCTAAGGGTCTCAACAAGCGGATTGAAGTGTCTTGGAGAGGTTCTAAACTACTAAGGAGCGACTTCGGATTGGAATTTGGATTAAGGATCGTCGAGGTATAATCTTGTTCTTTGAAAGTGTTACAAGATTATTTATTGTTGTTGTTAGCTTTACATGTTGCTAGCATGAAGTTGATATGTAGAAGTTTATAATGATTATGGATCGATTTTAGCCTTGGAAATCCGATATGTAATGTAAGCCATGTTAAGTTGGATTACTAATTGATCGTCTATTAGAATAGTCGCATGTTAAATTACTTGAAGATTACGGTTTATATAATCAAATACGACTTGATATCATGTTATGCTACCAATTCGGATTGAAATGGAAATTTGATAAGAATTGGTAAGGTTGAACTCAAGGTGGCCGAATTTGGACTTTTAGTTTGTTTTTCATTTGTATTGGACTACTTTCCAAAATGTGAGCCAATTGGGGCTGTTTAGTTTTTATTTGTATTGGAGTACCTTATAGAAATTGTGAGCCAATTGGGGCTGTTTGGTTATTGTATTCGGCCTTGAAAAAGGTGGCAAAGTAAGTAGAAACAAAGGAAGTGCTGTCCGATTTTCCGTAGAATTTGGCGACTTAGCACTTAGAATATTCTACGTTTGAAGTAAGAGGTTAATGGACATATTGTGACCATTATAGGTTGAAGTACTAAGTATAGCGTATCCTACTGGGAGAGTGGAATAGCTATCAAGGTTGAAGTACTTTGGAGCATTTTGCTACGTGTCGATAATCGTCGCGAGGTATGTGAACCTCTTCCTTTGGCATGATCCTATGTATGGAATATACTTGTGGTATCATTTCATGTTTCCTTCTACTCTTAGAAGTTAAGAGGTAGTTATGTGATTTACTCTATGTAGAACTTTTCCTATCTTTTGAGCATGACTAGTTGCATTATGTAGTGCGGTGACGTCTGAACTATGATATTCTTTACTTGTTTTATGTAATGTCAAGTCGGGTGGGTTAGAGATTAACTCACTTCTTTGAAAATAGTAAGGATGTCTTAAGTTGATTTTAAAGTTAAGGGACTTGAAGAGTTTTAAAGTATGTGATACTTGTCCCGCTTTAAGCGTATAAGTCCCTTGGATAGGAAATTGTTTATGGCTAAGGTATAAAGTGAATATAACGGCTTTATGGGAAGTTAGTTATATTTGCCTTATGGAAAGATAAATGACTTGACTATGTAAAAGGCAACTTGATTTTACTGGCATCAATTGCCTAAGGTTTTATAATAAAAAGTCGAGTTGATTTGGCTAATTTACTGACAAATGAGAATAAGTATCGAACAAGCCATGCGGCGTTAATAAAGGAAAATGTAATGACAATCCATTATGTTAAAACAAGTAGAAATCCTCCATCTGCATAGAAGCTAAGATAAGACAAAATTGTATTACATTTTCTAGATCATGGCTACTTGAATAAGATCGTTATAAATAAGTATAACTTATTCACGACGCACCAAAGATTTGTTACTAATTTTAAAAGAGTTTACGTATGAAGCTTTTAAGACTTTGAAACTTGTTTTCTTAAAAGTTAAGAGACTTGAAGTATTTTGAAAGTTAAGAGAATTGATTTGAAAGTATAAATCTCTTGGTTATAAAAGGAACGTGTTAGTCTAAACCATAAAGGGTTATAACGGCTTTATGGGAAGTCGGTTATAACGGCTTTATGGAAGATTAAGAGAATGGTTTTCTCTAGTAAAGTAATCAAAGGAATAACTTGTATTAGGTAAGGGAAAATTGGTTTAAAGGTACCAATTGCTTAAGGTTTTTAATAAAGAAGTCACTTGATTTAGAAGCCGGTAATTGTATTTCTAAAAAGGTATTGTGACTTGTCTTGAAAGGTGGATAGGACTTGATACTACGGTGGTTAGTATTAGGGAAGTTTTATTTGGAAAGGAGTCTTTTGAAAAGAATGTACGTACGTAGTACTTTGGCTTGGTTAATTGAGATTTAGCCTATATGTGCTGGTGATAGCCTTTGAGTGCAAGTATTATGTTTTATTACGTTGCCGCGACTCTCGGTTGGAGGGCCGGCTGTCTTGTTATAAGTTACTTGGACGTACCGACAGTGATGTGGGATTCCACGGGTATGCTTCCGTTATTTGTAGCACTTGGGTTAAATTCCCGGATTTTATAAGAGACATGGTAGTGCTTATGTCTTGTTTGATGGTCGGTCGAGCTAGGGTAAGAGTATAAATGAGGCAAGCCCAAGACGTTATACCACCTTCTCCAGGGTAAGAGTATAAGTGAGGGGTAATCCCCCAGTACGCTGTACCACGTGGTTTATGGGTTGTTTGCGGACCGGTCGAGATAGGGTAAGAGTATAAATGAGGGGTAAAGCCCCAAGACGTTATACCACATTCTCCGGTAAGAGTATAAATGAGGCAAGCCCATGACGTTATACCCCCTGCTTTACCACCTTCTCCAGGGTAAGAGTATAAATGAGGGGCAAGCCCCAAGACGTTATACCACCTGTTTTGATTGATATTATGGGCGTGAGACCTATGGTTATGTTTTACACTTTTAGCTGTTGACAGTGATGGGGGATTCCACGGGCATGCTTTGATATTGGTGTGACTTGATCGCGTCCCAGTTTGGGCCGGGTAGTATATGTGTCCTCGTAGTGGGCGGACTATGTTATGAAAGATAAGTAAGTTAGATAGAAATGAACTTAATGACTTCTCTAAGTAAGTCGTAAGATATGGCTATAACTCTTGTGGAATGGAAAAGATATTGATGTGAAATTAAGTTCATAAGTGGTAATGACACGGCGAGATCAGTATGTATTTTTTATACTTGTCCTTGTCATTCTTTTGTCTGATTATGATCTGTTTCTTGACGTTATTTACATTCCATATTAAATTTTTGTTATCGACCCCTTGAAGCTGCGTTCATGCCGCGAGTTTTAGGTACGAGTTGGTGATCCTTGCTCTTAGGATCTCGGTTGATTTTGAGAGAAGCTCCATTTGCTCGGAGGCTTAGCTCTTGGTGCAGTTTTCCCTAAGGTAGATTCATGTATATTCGAGGTATGGCGGGGCCTGTCCATACGATGGTTATGTTAAAACTCTTAAGTGCAGTAGTCACCTATTTGTGGGTCGATTTGTAAAAGAAATGAAAGCTGCTTGGTTGTATTTATATATGTTCGGGAAGGTAGCCTATCGGCTAACCTATTGTTTTACTTAGATGTTTTATTTATAAGTTTCATGTATGTTCCGCTGATTTTTCTCTGATGTTTACCTGTAAGGGTGCCCAGGTAGGGCACCAGTCGCGGTCCCGGGGTCGGGTCGTGACAAAAGTGGTATCAGAGCAGTTAGTCCTCGGAAAGTGTCTGAGGCAGGTCTGGTAGAGTCTTGATTATCGGTGTGTTGTGCACCACATCTATAATCGGGAGGCTGCAGGACATTTAGGATTGGTTTCCATTCTTCTCACTCCGAGATCGTGCCATAGAGCTGTGTTGTTAGGGTCGTCTCTCCCTAACGAGTTATGTTGATTGCATTCTGAGAAAGCGATAACCGGGGAAGGACTATGTGGATTGCGTATCCAGGTTGGTAATGATTATAGTATAGTTGGTATTGTGACATACATCTATACGGAGTTATGTATGAGGGTCAGACGCGTGTTGCCTAGAATGATTTTAGATTTCCAGGGATTGGTAAAGACTAACTAGATACCAGGAAGGTATGGGATAGTTAATGAATTCTCGCCAAGATCTTATGTTTTATTTGAGATAATTGGGAAAGGATGAGGTACATGCGATAGGGTAGTGAACCCTAGAAGCCATGTTAAGGAACCTAACGGAATGTCATGTTAATAGATTAAGCTGCGTAGTAGGCTTAAGAGAATTGTACGGATGAGGTCCGTATAGAGTAAGTAATGGTTGTTGTGATCGACAACATGGTTTTGGTTTTATGAGAAGTTTTGTACCCGTTTGCAGAGGGTGATAAGGTAGGCTTGGGCATGGAAATTGCGAGCCTAAGAATATTGATTCTTGTCGAGACCTTAGGTATATAAGGCTTTCTCGCAATAAGATTTTAAGTCGGACGAGGATAAGAGTTAAGTGCGGCGTTGAGTCGGGTTGAGGACTGTTACGGGTCTCCCCGGCCTGGAATGGAGTGGGATCAGTTGGTAGTAGTTCCACGTGGCGAGTCACGAGGTGCAAGGCCAGTCTAGTTAATTGTTTTACGGGTTCGTGGACACGTTCCACCAGAACAGTCGTAAGCGGAAATGGTCGTATTTTGTCTTATAGAGTGACTCCAAAGATTAGAGGCCAGAATTTGTAGGTATGTAGGTATGCTAGTATGAGTTGGAAATGCGAAAAGAAAATCTCTTTTGGGCTTATGATGGACAAGTATGCGTGTGCGAGTATTAGGGCCATGTGTGGCATTGTTAGCATGTCGGGGTTGTGAAAGGAAACTATGTCGCTAATTATAAGTTTGACTCAAAGAACATTCGGGACGAATGTTTCTTAGGGGAAGAATGTTACACCCAGTATTCTGAGGACATGTTTTAGAACGTGCGTAAGAACTTCATGAAGTGTTAAATTTGAGACTTGTAAAAATTTAACGGAATTATGGAATTGTCGGAAAACGTATTATTGTGACGAATGGGAGGGCGACATGTGTCACCCCCCTTATGTTGTCTTGGACGAATTGAAGCATGGACACAATGGTCATTTGACCCTTGTTTGGAAGACTAGTCTTGCTAGTAGTCAAGCTTGAGAAGGTTGACTAAGTCAAAGGGTCCAAGTCTTGATATTTTATAAGATTTCATCCAAATCACCCATTTGTCCACACCTTGACCCTCCATGTCCCTTATAATACTACTAGTAGTGTGAGAGAGCCCAACACTTAGCAAAATTTACAAAAAATTGGATGAACATAGGCATAAGCTCTCGGGTTCACCATTAGGAAGAAGGAAAAATTTTCGTTTCTTGTTCATTCAACTCCACACTTTAAACCAAGGTTCATGAGTGTTATGTAAGTGTAACTCAATAGAAAAATCCCGGAAAAAGAGAGTTTACGTATTAGTCGCAAAGTGAAAACCTAGTGGCTTTCTAGGTTTTGGATTGGACGTTTGAAGGAAAGTTGTTGGTATGGTGCTAAGGGTCTCAACAAGCGGATTGAAGTGTCTTGGAGAGGTTCTAAACTACTAAGGAGCGACTTCGGATTGGAATTTGGATTAAGGATCGTCGAGGTATAATCTTGTTCTTTGAAAGTGTTACAAGATTATTTATTGTTGTTGTTAGCTTTACATGTTGCTAGCATGAAGTTGATATGTAGAAGTTTATAATGATTATGGATCGATTTTAGCCTTGGAAATCCGTTATGTAATGTAAGCCATGTTAAGTTGGATTACTAATTGATCGTCTATTAGAATAGTCGCATGTTAAATTACTTGAAGATTACGGTTTATATAATCAAATACGACTTGATATCTTGTTATGCTACCAATTCGGATTGAAATGGAAATTTGATAAGAATTGGTAAGGTTGAACTCAAGGTGGCCGAATTTGGACTTTTAGTTTGTTTTTCATTTGTATTGGACTACTTTCCAAAATGTGAGCCAATTGGGGCTGTTTAGTTTTTATTTGTATTGGAGTACCTTATAGAAATTGTGAGCCAATTGGGGCTGTTTGGTTATTGTATTCGGCCTTGAAAAAGGTGGCAAAGTAAGTAGAAACAAAGAAAGTGCTGTCCGATTTTCCGTAGAATTTGGCGACTTAGCACTTAGAATACTCTACGTTTGAAGTAAGAGGTTAATGGACATATTGTGACCATTATAGGTTGAAGTACTAAGTATAGCGTATCCTACTGGGAGAGTGGAATAGCTATCAAGGTTGAAGTACTTTGGAGCATTTTGCTACGTGTCGATAATCGTCGCGAGGTATGTGAACCTCTTCCTTCCTTTGGCATGATCCTATGTATGGAATATACTTGTGGTATCATTTCATGTTTCCTTCTACTCTTAGAAGTTAAGAGGTAGTTATGTGATTTACTCTATGTAGAACTTTTCCTATCTTTTGAGCATGACTAGTTGCACGTATGTAGTACGGTGAGCGTCTGAGACTATGATATTCTTTACTTGTTTTATGTAATGCCAAGTCGGGTGGGTTAGGAGATTAACTCACTTCTTTGAAAATAGTAAGGATGTCTTAAGTTGATTTTAAAGTTAAGGGACTTGAAGAGTTTTAAAGTATGTGATACTTGTCCGTTTTAAGCGTATAAGTCCCTTGGATAGGAAATTGTTTATGGCTAAGGTATAAAGTGAATATAACGGCTTTATGGGAAGTTAGTTATATTTGCCTTATGGAAAGATAAATGACTTGACTATGTAAAAAGGCAACTTGATTTTCACGGCATCAATTGCCTAAGGTTTTATAATAAAAATTCGAGTTGATTTGGCTAATTTACTGGCACAAATGAGAATAAGTATCGAACAAGCCAGCTGCGGCGTTAATAAAGGAAAATGTAATGTCAATCCATTATGTTTAAACAAGTAGAAATCCTCCATCTGCATAGAAGCTAAGATAAGACAAAATTGTATTACATTTTCTAGATCATGGCTACTTGAATAAGATCGTTATAAATAAGTATAACTTATTCACGACGCACCAAAGATTTGTTACTAATTTTAAAAGAGTTTACGTATGAAGCTTTTAAGACTTTGAAACTTGTTTTCTTAAAAGTTAAGAGACTTGAAGTATTTTGAAAGTTAAGAGAATTGATTTGAAAGTATAAATCTCTTGGTTATAAAAGGAACGTGTTAGTCTAAACCATAAAGGGTTATAACGGCTTTATGGGAAGTCGATTATAACGGCTTTATGGAAGATTAAGAGAATGGTTTTCTAGTAAAGTAATCAAAGGAATAACTTGTATTAGGTAAGGAAAATTGGTTTAAAGGTACCAATTGCTTAAGGTTTTAATAAAGAAGTCACTTGATTTAGAAGCGGTAATTGTATTTCTAAAAGGTATTGTGACTTATCTTGAAGGTGGATAGGACTTGATACTACGGTGGTTAGTATCGGGAAGTTTTATTTGGAAAGGAGTCTTTTGAAAGAGATATGCGTACGTAGTACTTTGGCTTAGTTAATTGAGATTTAGCCTATATGTCTTGGTGATAGCCTTTGAGTGCAAGTATTATGTTTTATTACGTTGCGCGACTCTCGGTTGGAGGCATTTGTCTTGTTATAAGTTACTTGGGCGTCACAGCGGTGATGTGGGATTCCACGGGTATGCTTAGTTATTTGTAGCACTTAGGTTAAATTCGGATTTTATAAGAGACATGGTAGTGCTTATGTCTTGTTTGATGGTCGGTCGAGCTAGGGTAAGAGTATAAATGAGGCAAGCCCAAGGCGTTATACCACCTTCTCGGGTAAGAGTATAAGTGAGGGTAAACCCCGAGGCTGTACCACCTGCTTTATGTGTTGTTTGACGACCGTCGAGATAGGGTAAGAGTATAAATGAGGCAAGCCCCAGGCGTTATACCACCTTCGGGGTAATAGTATAAATGAGGGCAAGCCCCAAGGCGTTATACCACTGCTTTACCACCTTCTCGAGGTAAGAGTATAAATGAGGCAAGCCCAGGCGTTATACCACTGTTTTGATTGATATTATGGGCGTGAGACCTATGGTTATATTTTACACTTTTAGTATTGTGATGATGGGGATTCCACGCATGCTTTGATATTGGTGTGACTTGATCGCGTCGATTTGGTAGGGTAGTATATGTGTCCCTCCGTAGTGGGCGGACTATGTTATGAAAGATAAGTAAGTTAGATAGAAATGAACTTAATGACTTCTCTAAGTAAGTACGTAAGATATGGCTATAACTCTTATTGAAATGGAAAAAGATATTGATGTGAAATTAAGTTCATAAGTGGTAATGACACGGCGGGATCAGTATGTATTTTTTATACTTGTCCTTGTCATTCTTTTATGCTGATTATGATCATTTCTTGTCACGTTATTTACATTCCATATTTGTTATCTTGACCCCGCCGAGTGCGTTAAATGCCGCGAGTTTTAGGTACCAGGTTGGTGATCCTTGCTCTTAGGATCTCGGTTGATTTTGAGAGAAGCTCCATTTGCTCGGAGGCTTAGCTCTTGTGCAGTTTTCCTAAGGTAGATTCATGTATATTCGGGGTATGGCGGGGCCTGTCCATACGATGGTTATGTTAAAACTCTTAGAGTGCAGTAGTCACCTATTTGTGGGTCGGTTGTAAAGAAATGAAATGGCTACTTGGTTGTATTTATATATGTTCGGAAGGTAGCCTGTCGGCTAACCTATTGTTTTACTTCCGATGTTTTATTTATAAGTTTCATGTATGTTCGCTGATTTTCTCTGATGTTTACATGCGGGTGCCCAGTAGGGCACGATCGCGATCGGGTCGGTCGTGACAAAAGTGGTATCGAGCGATTAGTCCTCGGAAAGTGTCTACGACCGTGTGCAGTAGAGTCTTGATTATCGGTGTGTTGTGCACCACATCTATGTCGGGAGGCTGCGGACATTTAGGATTGGTTTCCATTCTTCTCACTCCGAGATCGTGCCATAGAGCTGTGTTTTTAGGGTCGTCTCTCCCTAACGAGTTATGTTGATTGCAGCTACGAGAAAGCGTGATAACCGGGAAGGACTATGTGGATTGCGTATCGGGTTGGTAATGATTATAGTATAGTTGGTATTGTGACATACATCTATACGGAGTTATGTATGAGGGTCAGACGCGTGTTGCCTAGAATGATTTTAGATTTCCAGGGATTGGTAAAGACTAACTAGATACCAGGAAGGTATGGGATAGTTAATGAATTCTCGCCAAGATCTTATGTTTTATTTGAGATAATTGGGAAAGGATGAGGTCATGCGATAGGGTAGTGAACCCCAGAAGCCATGTTAAGGAACTAACGAAATGTCATGTTAATAGATTAAGCTGCGTAGTAGGCTTAAGAGAATTGTACGGATGAGGTCCGTATAGAGTAAGTAATGGTTGTTGTGATCGACAACATGGTTTTGGTTTTATGAGAAGTTTTTGTACCCGTTTACGGGGGGACTGATAAGGTAGGCTTGGAGCATGGAAATTGCGAGCCTAAGAATATTGATTCTTATCGAGACCTTAGGTATATAAGGCTTTCTCTGTGATAAGATTTTAAGTCGGACGAGGATAAGAGTTAAGTGCGGCGTTGAGTCGGGTTGAGGACTGTTACGGGTCTCCCGGCCTGGAATGGAGTGGGATCAGTTGGTAGTAGTTCGCTCGTGGCGAGTCACGAGTGCAAGGCCAGTCTAGTTAATTGTTTCTGGGTTCGTGGACACGTTCCACCGAACAGTCGTAAAAGCCGGAAATGGTCGTATTTTGTCTTATAGAGGGACTCCAAAGATTAGAGGCCAGAATTTGTAGGTATGTAGGTATGCTAGTATGAGTTGGAAGTACGAAAAGAAAATCTCTTTTGGGCTTATGATGGACAAGTATGCGTGTGCGAGTATTAGGGCCATGTGTGGCATTGTTAGCATGTCGGGGTTGTGAAAGGAAACTATGTCGCTAATTATAAGTTTGACTCAGAAAGAACATTCGGGACGAATGTTTCTTAGGGGAAGAATGTTACACCCGTATTTACAGGCATGTTTTAGAGCGTGCGTAAGAACTTCATGCAAGTGTTAAATTTGAGACTTGTAAAAATTTAGGAATTATGGAATTGTCGGAAAACGTATTATTGTGACGAATGGGAGGGCGACATGTGTCACCCCCCTTATGTTGTCTTGGACGAATTGAAGCATGGACACAATGGTCATTTGACCCTTGTTTGGAAGACTAGTCTTGCTAGTAGTCAAGCTTGAGAAGGTTGACTAAGTCAAAAGGGTCCAAGTCTTGATATTTTATAAGATTTCATCCAAATCACCCATTTGTCCACACCTTGACCCTCCATGTCCCTTATAATACTACTAGTAGTGTGAGAGAGCCCAACACTTAGCAAAAATTTACAAAAAATTGGATGAACATAGGCATAAGCTCTCGGGTTCACCATTAGGAAGAAGGAAAAATTTTCGTTTCTTGTTCATTCAACTCCACACTTTAAACCAAGGTTCATGAGTGTTATGTAAGTGTATCTCAATAGAAAAATCCCGGAAAAAGAGAGTTTACGTATTAGTCGCAAAGTGAAAACCTAGTGGCTTTCTAGGTTTTGGATTGGACGTTGAAGGAAAGTTGTTGGTATGGTGCTAAGGGTCTCAAAGCGGATTGAAGTGTCTTGGAGAGGTTCTAAACTACTAAGGGCGACTTGGATTGGAATTTGGATTAAGGATCGTCGAGGTATAATCTTGTTCTTTGAAAGTGTTACAAGATTATTTATTGTTGTTGTTAGCTTTACATGTTGCTAGCATGAAGTTGATATGTAGAAGTTTATAATGATTATGGATCGATTTTAGCCTTGGAAATCCGTTATGTAATGTAAGCCATGTTAAGTTGGATTACTAATTGATCGTCTATTAGAATAGTCGCATGTTAAATTACTTGAAGATTACGGTTTATATAATCAAATACGACTTGATATCATGTTATGCTACCAATTCGGATTGAAATGGAAATTTGATAAGAATTGGTAAGGTTGAACTCAAGGTGGCCGAATTTGGACTTTTAGTTTGTTTTTCATTTGTATTGGACTACTTTCCAAAATGTGAGCCAATTGGGGTTTAGTTTTTATTTGTATTGGAGTACCTTATAGAAATTGTGAGCCAATTGGGGCTGTTTGGTTATTGTATTCGGCCTTGAAAAAGGTGGCAAAGTAAGTAGAAACAAAGAAAGTGCTGTCCGATTTTCAGTAGAATTTGGCGACTTAGCACTTAGAATATTCTACGTTTGAAGTAAGAGGTTAATGGACATATTGTGACCATTATAGGTTGAAGTACTAAGTATAGCGTATCTCTTTGGGAGAGTGGAATAGCTATCAAGGTTGAAGTACTTTGGAGCATTTTGCTACGTGTCGATAATCGTCGCGAGGTATGTGAACCTCTTCCTTCCTTTGGCATGATCCTATGTATGGAATATACTTGTGGTATCATTTCATGTTTCCTTCTACTCTTAGAAGTTAAGAGGTAGTTATGTGATTTACTCTATGTAGAACTTTTCCTATCTTTTGAGCATGACTAGTTGCACGTATGTAGTACGGTGAGCGTCTGAGACTATGATATTCTTTACTTGTTTTATGTAATGCCAAGTCGGGTGGGTTAGAGATTAACTCACTTCTTTGAAAATAGTAAGGATGTCTTAAGTTGATTTTAAAGTTAAGGGACTTGAAGAGTTTTAAAGTATGTGATACTTGTCCGTTTTAAACGTATAAGTCCCTTGGATAGGAAATTGTTTATGGCTAAGGTATAAAGTGAATATAACGGCTTTATGGGAAGTTAGTTATATTTGCCTTATGGAAAGATAAATGACTTGACTATGTAAAAAGGCAACTTGATTTTACGGCATCAATTGCCTAAGGTTTTATAATAAAAAGGAGTCGAGTTGATTTGGCTAATTTACGGCACAAATGAGAATAAGTATCGAACAAGCCACTGCAGCGTTAATAAAGGAAAATGTAATGACAATCCATTATGTTAAAACAAGTAGAAATCCTCCATCTGCATAGAAGCTAAGATAAGACAAAATTGTATTACATTTTCTAGATCATGGCTACTTGAATAAGATCGTTATAAATAAGTATAACTTATTCACGACGCACCAAAGATTTGTTACTAATTTTAAAAGAGTTTACGTATGAAGCTTTTAAGACTTTGAAACTTGTTTTCTTAAAAGTTAAGAGACTTGAAGTATTTTGAAAGTTAAGAGAATTGATTTGAAAGTATAAATCTCTTGGTTATAAAAGGAACGTGTTAGTCTAAACCATAAAGGGTTATAACGGCTTTATGGGAAGTCGGTTATAACGGCTTTATGGAAGATTAAGAGAATGGTTTTCTCTAGTAAAGTAATCAAAGGAATAACTTGTATTAGGTAAGGAAAATTGGTTTAAAGGTACCAATTGCTTAAGGTTTTAATAAAGAAGTCACTTGATTTAGAAGCGTGGTAATTGTATTTCTAAAAGGTATTGTGACTTGTCTTGAAGGTGGATAGGACTTGATACTACGGTGGTTAGTATCGGAAGTTTTATTTGGAAAGAGTCTTTTGAAAAGAATGCGTCACGTAGTACTTTGGCTTAGTTAATTGAGATTTAGCCTATATGTCTTTGGTGATAGCCTTTGAGTGCAAGTATTATGTTTTATTACGTTGCGCGACTCTCGGTTGGAGGGCTTGTCTTGTTATAAGTTACTTGGGCGTCTGAAGCGGTGATGTGGGATTCGGGTATGCTTCCGTTATTTGTAGCACTTAGGTTAAATTCGGATTTTATAAGAGACATGGTAGTGCTTATGTCTTGTTTGATGGTCGGTCGAGCTAGGGTAAGAGTATAAATGAGGCAAGCCCCAAGACGTTATACCACCTTCTCGGGTAAGAGTATAAGTGAGGGTAAACCCCAAGACGTTGTACCACCGCTTTATGTGTTGTTTGTGGCCAAATTCGAGATAGGGTAAGAGTATAAATGAGGCAAGCCCAGACGTTATACCACCTTCTCCGGGGTAAGAGTATAAATGAGGGCAAGCCCAGACGTTATACCGCTTACCACCTTCTCGGTAAGAGTATAAATGAGGCAAGCCCCAAGACGTTATACCACTGTTTTGATTGATATTATGGGCGTGAGACCTATGGTTATGTTTTACACTTTTAGTATTGTGATGATGGGGATTCCACGCATGCTTTGATATTGGTGTGACTTGATCGCGTCGGTTGGGCCGGGTAGTATATGTGTCCCTCCGTAGTGGGCCGGACTATGTTATGAAAGATAAGTAAGTTAGATAGAAATGAACTTAATGACTTCTCCTAAGTAAGTACGTAAGATATGGCTATAACTCTTATTGGAATGGAAAAAGATATTGATGTGAAATTAAGTTCATAAGTGGTAATGACACGGCAGGATCTGGTATGTATTTTTTTTATACTTGTCCTTGTCATTCTTTTATCTGATTATGATCATTTCTTTATGCGTTATTTACATTCCATATTCGGCACTGTTATCGACCCCGAGGCTGCGTTCATGCCCGCAGGTTTTAGGTACCAGGTTGGTGATCCTTGCTCTTAGGATCTCGGTTCAGTTTTTGAGAGGAAGCTCCATTTGCTCCGGAGGCTTAGCTCTTGGTACGGTTTTCCCTGAGGTAGATTCATGTATATTCAGGGGTATGGCGGGGCCCTGTCATACGATGGTTATGTTAAAACTCTTGAGGTGCAGTAGTCACCTATTTGTGGGTCGGTTTGTAAAAGAAATGAGGCAACCGCTTGCCAGTTGTATTTATATATGTTCAGGAAGGTAGCCCTATCGGCTAACCTATTGTTTTACTTCCGATGTTTTATTTATAAGTTTCATGTATGTTCCGCTGATTTTCTCTGATGTTTACCTGTAAGGGTGCCCAAGTAGGGCACCAGTCGCGGTCCCGGGGTCGGGTCGTGACAACATGCCCCCGGAATCCCTCATCGGTGTAGACACGTCTTCATGGGGAGCTAGCCCATGGAGTAATAATCGTATATAACATGCCCCCGGAATCCTTCATCGGTGTAGACACGTCTTCATGGGGAGCTAGCCCATGAAGTAATAATAATGGACGCATGCCCCCGGAATCCCTCATCGGTGTAGACATGTCCATGTTACAACAACAATGGAAGCATACCCGTGGAATCCTCCGTCACTGCCGGTACGTCCAAGTAAATCCACAACAAGTCCGTCGGCCCTCTACCGAGAGACGCGGTAACATAGTAATACCACCCTTTCACCACAAAGGCTATCACAACTAGCATAGGCAAATTTAACATACTTTTAGGCTTTTATTTTATGACAACAAATCCGGGTTTTAACCCCAAGGTACTACGTACTTAAATTCTTTCAAAAGATCCATTTCTTTTACAAAGGACACACTGTTATACCCCGTAGTTCCAGGGTATGTATGTGAGGACATACGTACGAGAATACGACATTAAGATTGGAAAGGAAGAAAGATGTGATTTTTCGACGGAAAAGTTTCCGGATTTTGTGAAGGAAAAAGGTTCGTTAAAGGGAATTGGATTCCCAGATTTGGAATTCGGACTTCTGAGAATATAATAGAATTATGGAATTTTATTTTCGGATTTGGTCACGTGGGGCCCACGGGGAAATTTTACGGTTTTGTGGGGCCCACTTTGTTTTCGGGATTTTGGATATTATGGATATTTTCGGGAGATGAAATATTTTGGACGAGTAGGGGGCGACACGTGTCACCCCCCCACCCCCCCATGTGGCCATTTGGGCCGAAATGTGTTGCCAAGTGTCCATCTTGGCGGATTTTTGTGGACATGTGGCTAAGCCACTTGTCTCAAGTTGGTCTTGCTTGTACAAGTGGCTTGTGGGCACACACTTGTCCCCCAATCTCACCACACACTTGCTAAGATCCTAGCCCTTGATTTCCCTATAAATACCCCCCCTTGTAGTGAAGACTTCATCATCCCACACTTAGAGATTTTCCAAGGCAAAATTCTCCATCCCTTCCTTGTGAGCTCTCAGCCATAGGCTGAAATTGTGAGCTAAAGTTGTCCAAAAATCCTTAAACTTTTAAATGTTCTTCCTTAGGGTGTTAGGAAGATTGTGAACCAAGATTTGGAAAAGATTTCACACCCCTAGCCTAGAAAGCTTGCCTTGGCCGAAAGTTGCCATAGTTTGAGCCTAAGTGTTCTTCACTTTTTGGAGTTGGATCTTGGAGAGGAGTTGGTTAGGAGCTTCTAAGGGTCGCTTGTAGCAGATTGGAACATAAGGATTTGGAGCTAAACGTTGCTCAGGATCGACTTATAAATCTTGGATAATTTTGGGCTTATCGAGGTAATGATCTATGTCCTCCTATTGTAATTGGATATTACATATTGTAGTAGTTTATAATTGAGTATAAGGTATATGAAAGGATGATTAAAAAGAATTGAATTGTATTTACATTGGACTGTATTTACAGTAGACTGTAGTATTACTGTGGGGCAGTTTTGTACACGTCCTGTAGGCGTGTAATCCCCTTAGAGTTGTTGGCTTGGTAGCGGGTCGTGTTATAGGAGGGTATTTATGTGATTGCAGGGGGGGTGGGAGGTGCTGCCCATTTTTCCGTAGAATAAGGAACCTTGTACTTAGAAATGTTCTACGAAGAGATCTAGAAGTTAATAGACGTTTTATGACCATTATAGGTTTAAGTACTACGAGTAGTGTATTCTACTTGAAGGGTGGAAAGGCTAGCAAGAGTATAGTACTGTGGAGCATTTTGCTATTTGTCGATAATCGTCGCGAGGTATGTGAACCTCTTCCTATCCTTTCTAGCATGATTGTTGTGAACTATGTAGTACGGTAGATGTACGTGTGCTAAACAAATTTGGTTGGTTTAAAACATAAAGTGTTATAATGGCTTTATGGGAAGTTAATTATAACGACTTTATGTAGGTAAAAGAATGGGTTGTTGATTTTAAAAGATAAGAGACTTGACTTATATTTGACTTTTGTGAAAGAAATGGATCTTTTTAAAGAGTTAAAGTACGTAGTACTTTGGGGTTAAAACCCGGACTTTTGACATAAAATGAAAGTACCTTGAGTGTGAGTAACTTGCCTATGTTTGCTTGTGATAGCCTTGTTGTGCAAGTATTGTATCCTTATGCTACCGCGTGTCTCGATGGAGGGCCGGTCATGTTATTCTTGATCACTTTGGCCATACTGACTCGATGCATGGTCCACGGGTATGCGGCCATGATGAGGGTTCGTTCCCTGTTGATAGTGTTATTCCATGGACTAGCTCTCCATGAGGTTTCTTGCGATGCAGTTGGATCGGTAGCTAGCCCTCGTACTTGCCCCGGTCATTGCTGATGCAGGCTGGTTCTGGTAGTTGGCTTTCGTACTTGCCCCGGTCAGTGTTAGGATGAAGTTTCGTGATGCTGGGTGGATCTGGTGGTTAGCCTACGTACTTGCCCCGGTCAGCGACGTGATGCAGGGTGGATCTGGTAGAGCTATCGTGCCAGCGATCGACCGTGATCTGATTATTTAGTGTTGTTGGTGGCGCAGTGGTTACGGTAGTTGGCTTTCGTGCCCGGTCGGATGCGCGACACAGGTTGGTTCTGGTGGCTATGTCTTCGTACTTGCCCCGGTCAGTTTTATAGCATAGTTGGTACGGTAGGTTCTGGTAGTTGGCTTTCGTACTTGCCCCGGTCAGTTGATGACGCAGGTTGGTTCTGGTGGCTATGCCTTCGTACTTGCCCCGTACGGTTCTTATGACACAGGTGGGACCTGGTGTTCATGTGTACTCCTTGGTGTTGTTATATCATAGACTGCCGGCAGTGAGGAAGGAATTCCACGGGCATGATTGATGTGGTGGGCGTGAGACCCATGGTTATATTTGAGTGATGACTTTGAGGGCGTGAGTCCCTGACTTGACATGACTGCTTATATGTTGTGTACTGTAGTTTGACTATCATATATGTCTCCTGCTTTATATAGACTGTTATGATTTCATTTACAGTATTTTCCGTTTCACATACTTGGTACTGTTATCGACCTCCTTGAGGCTGCGTTAAATGCCGCGGTAGAGTACCGGTTGTTGATCCTCGCTCTTAGGATCACGGTTCTGCGTATTGGGAAGCTCCATTTCTCCGGAGGCTTATCTTTTGGTATAGTCCCCTGTCATTGTAGGTACTTGTACATTCAGGGGTATGGCGGGGCCCTGTCCCGTCGTAGTTGTTGTTACATTCTTAGAGGTCTGTAGTACTGTTGTGGGCAGGGTTGTAAAGGATGTAACTGTTCAAGTTTCTATATATATATGCAGAAGGGTGACCGCTTTGGTTAGCCTGTTTTTTTTTATATTTCATTGTTTCATGTCTTTGAGTTTTTATTTCCTCTGGTTTTTCTCTGATGTATTATCACTAGGGTGCACGGGGTAAGGCACCAGTCGCGGGCCCGAGGTCGGGTCGTGACACACACGATACCCGTAGTATCAAAATAGAGTGACTATCATTTTAAGTAAACCAAAACAATTTTCATACCTTCTTTTTGAATAAACCAAGACAATACCATGCTTTCTTTTAAACCAAAAACACTTAAATTCCTCAAGTCTCTCTCTTTTATAAATCAAGTTCCTTACTTTGGAATTTAAGAAAATCAGTACTTGTTTATAATGATCTTATTAAAGCAGTCATGATCTAGGAAATGTAATACAATTTTGTCTTATCTTAGCTTCTATGCATATGGAGGATTCTACTTGTTTTAATATAATTATTTGTCATTACATTTTCCTTTATTAACGCTGCAATGGCTTGTTCGATAGTTATTCCCATTTCCGAAATCAAATAAAACTTTATTCTTTTAAAGACCAAGTACTCATTACTCACGAATGAGGTTTCACCACTTTTTAACACCATTCAGGTCAATTATAAGTCAAGTCTCTTATCTTTTAAAATCAACAAACCATTCTTTTACCTACATAAAGTCGTTATAACCAACTTCCCATAAAGCCATTATAACACTTTATGTTTTAAACCTACCAAATTCGTTTAGCACACGTACGTCTACCGTACTACATAGTTCACAACAATCATGCTAGAAAGGATAGGAAGAGGTTCACATACCTCGCGACGATTATCGACAATTAGCAAAATGCTCCAAAGTACTATAACGCGCTAGCCTTTTCCACCCTTCAAGTAGAATACGCTACTCGTAGTACTTCAACCTATAATGACCATAAAACGTCTATTAACTTCTAGATCTCTTCGTAGAATATTCTAAGTACAAGGTTCCTTATTCTACGGAAAATTGGGCAGCACCTCCCCCCTCGCAACCACATAAATATCCTCATATATCAAGGCCCGCTACCAAGCCAACAACTCCAAGGGGGTTACATGCCCCACAATAATACTACAAGTCTACTGTAAATACAATCCAATGTAAATACAGTTCAATTCTTTTTAATCATCCTTTCATATATCATATACTCAATTATACATTACTACAACATGTAATCTCCAATTACAATAGGGGGATAAATATCATTTGTTATACCCCGTATTTCTAGAGTATGTACGTAAGGGAATACGTACAAAAAGATTGGCCTTAAAGTTTAGGCCTTGGACGTTTTTTTGGGCACAACTCACAAAACGAATAGTTTTCCGACGAAACGTTTCCACAGCTTTCGTAGGGTAAATTCCGGCTATGCCATTTCTAATTTTTGCGGATTTTTCCGAGAGACGAAACATTTTGGACCAACGGGAGGGCGACACTTGTCACCCTCCAATTGATGGACTTGAATCGTCCATTGGACGAATTGGACTAGGATGGCACGTTTTTTGTGCCTTTGCACAAGTCAAGGAGTTGGTAGGATATTTGTGTGTAGTAGATAGAATGGACACTTGCCTAAATCTTCACCCTACACTTGCCTTGCACTTGGCATCATCTCGACCCTTGGTTGGCCATGGCTTGACCTATAAATACCCCCTTAAGATGAAGAGTTCTTCATCCACAAATTCCTTTCCAAGTCTTGAAAATCCTTCCCTCTCCCTTGTAGCCTCTTTCGTCCAACACCCCCTTTGAGTGAGCTTGGCAGGCAACCCCTCCCCTAGCCTGGCCGAAATCTACCCCCCCTTGGTAGAAAAGTTGCCTTCTAGTATTGTTATAATGCCCAAAATACCCTAGCCCAAATCCCTTAGTCCTTAGTAGAAGTTGTGAAGAACTTCTAAGGTTTCTTAGACTCTGGAGCGTACAACCTAGGAGCTACACCTTGCTCAGCGACTTTTATCTAGGATATTATTGGGCTTACCGAGGTAAATAATCCTAACCCTCTTTTGAATTAGAGAATACATCTTGTAGTAGTATAAGAATAAGTATTAAATACTTAGAAGAATATCACGAATAGAATTGAGCTATTATCACGATGAAGGGTTTAAAGAAGAATAATCAAATTGTACTTACATAGAATTTGTTTTCACGAGAGACTTGAGTAACTCACGGGTAGGAAGTCTTTGCCCAATTTTCCGTAGGATATAGAACCCTCTGCTTAGAATTTCTGAGTAGTCTAGACATTGATAGGCGTGTCGACTATTATAGGTTGATTTCTCTGTGCGACATATTGACTTGGCGGTGGTTTTATTTGAGAAGGTATGTGATTCTTCCTAAAGCATGATATTTTAAAGTATATATGTAGTACGGTAGACGTACGTGTGTTAAGCCTGAATAATAATTACGGCAATGTCTTTTGACTTAAGCCTGAATAAAACTTACGGCAATGTCTTGCGACTTAAGCTGAATAATAAGGATCAAAGCATTTCAAAAGAATCTTGAATCATTTTTAAGCGAAGAGAACAAATTGGTTTTAAAGCGAAGCTTAAGAGTTATACTAGCTTTATGGGAAGTTAGGTATAACCACTTAAGCATGATAAAAGAAGCAGTTTGCCTAAGTGTTTATAACGGACTTATATTGATTTGTGAAAGAATAATAAGATGGTTTGATAAGTAGACATGATATGATGCTATGTGTGTTAGTGTCTTGTAACGTTTGTATAAGAGTATTCTTGTTGTGCTTATGTTGTTTAACGATAAGTTGTTATGTTAGTATAATATCACTCACTCTTGACATATTCAGGGGTTAAGCGCCTCCGTCGGGGTAGACTTCGGTGATGCAGGACCGTGATTCGAGAATACCTCATGCGGGTCGGGGACCTATGCGAGCTACGGAGTTCAGGTTAGTGATGCGGGGTTATACCTCATGCGGTCTATGTGGCCATGCGGACTACGAGTCGGGAAGATGCAGGAGTAGCTACCCTCGATGCGGGGTTACATACCCTATGCGGGCCTATATGAGTGGCCTATGCGGACTACGGAGTCGAGTTAGGCTTGCATGGTGATACTACGGGCAATTGACCTGCTTGATCATTCGCGGCCTAGAAAAGACACATTACAGATTTACTGTTGTTGCTCTTGTTTATGATGTGGCTATGTGTGGTTCCCTTGGTTGTTTCATACATCTTGCAAAACTGATTTTAAAATGATATGTTTTCATTTAAGTACTTTCTGATTTCATATACTTAGTACTGTTGTCTTGACCTCCTTGAGGCTGCGTTCATGCTGCGGTAAGAGGCGGCAGTGCTAGATCCACATCCTTAGGATCTCTTGCGTTGGTGTCGGGAGCTCCATCTTCTCGGAGGCTCTACTTTTGGGTATGATCTCCTGTTGTAGATAGTTTTATGCTGATCGAGGTATGGCGGGGCCCTGTCCGCCATAGTTGTTTATTTCCTTAGAGGTTTGTAGTCATGTTATGCAGTTGGGATGTAGCTGCAAACCTTGGTTTATGTATATATCGAAAGGCAACCCTTTTCTCGAAGCGTATCATTTACAATTATTTCATGTCTTGTTTTGAATTCCGCTGATTTTCTCTGATGTATGACTACTTGGGTGCCCGGGTAAGGCACGATCCACGAACCGGGCAGTCGTGACAAAAGTGGTATCAGAGTAGTTAATCCTCGGAAAGTGTCTACAGACCGTATCTAGTAGAGTCTTGATTATCGGTGTGTTGTGCACCACACCAATAATCAGGAGGCTATAGAATATTTAGGATTGGTTTCCATTCTTCTCACTCTGAGATCGTGCTTTAGAGTTGTGTTAAAGTTGGACCCCTCTAACGTATTCCCTTTCTGTAACAGTTATGCCTCCACGTAAGGCAATCCGGGCCCAGAAGGGCAAGGCAGCCGAATGAGCTGCTAGTATGGCACCGAGAGTCACGAGGGCTCGGGCCCAGTCTATACCAGAGACGGCGAGTTCTCAGCGCGCCCGATCCAGCGAGACTACGATACCTACACCTCGTCCACGGCACAGGCGGATGAGATAGGTTCTGAGAGAGATGGCGATTCTCGGCGGGATCGTGGCGAACATGAGGCGGTGAATCTGGCGATTCGATCCAGCCCGATCGTACCGTGGTTCACCGAGGCGAGAGTTTGAGGCTACGAGACTTCCGAGTTGTAGCCGCGAGTTTTACTGGTCGGCGGAGGATGATCGCGAGAGTTCATCCGTCGGCTCTGAAGGATTTTGAGAGTGATCGGGCGTCGGAGACCGAGTCCGTGATCTTTGGTTCACATAAATGCGTGATACCGCGATCGATTGGTTTGATTCGTGGGAGTTATCCGGGAGAGCACGCGTCCCAACTACTTGGGATGAGTTCTCGAGGCTTTCCTCACTCACTTCTTGCCTCGCGGATGAGAGGCGCGGTGATAGATTTTTCTTTCTTTGGCAGAGAGGGCCTTGTCGGGAGTACAATGTCGAGTTTGATTCATTGGCTCGATATGTCCCAGCGTTAGTAGCGAATATAGAGGATAGGGTGCACCGCCACGTCAGGGCTAGATGATTATATGGCGAGTCATGTGCGGGTGTTTCTCTTCAGGGTATGGACATTACCCGCATGCGAGCTCATGCTCTTGGATGCGAGGCGCGAAGCGAGTTGTGAGCGGCGAGAAGAGGGCGGGGCGGGAGGTCTTCGGTGGCTATCGTGGTGGCGGCCTCGGCGGCAATCTAGATTTGCACCACGGCTCGAGCACTCACTGCACCGTCCTCAAGGCCGAGTATTCGAGGCGGACGAGGGCCTGTGGCTTGGGCGTCGAGTAGCGAAGTGCGGCGATCGGGACCACCCCCGGTGTGGCCGATCGGTAGATCCCATTCGGGAAGTGTGGTGCTGCTTTGGGAGCTTATTACGATTATAGCGGCGAGGTCACTGCGAGGTGTCCGACCGGGAAGCGGCGGTGGTAGGGCTCGGCCGAGGTTACGTTGCGCTTCATCATCTCCTACGATTACTCGCCCGGGCGAGTACTCGTGGGTCGGCCAGTCGCGGCAGGTCGTGGCTCGGGTCCCGATTCTAGCGGTCCTCGAGCGCATTTATGCTTTGTCCGGCCAGCGGGATCGGAGGCCTCACGATGTCGCCGCGGTACCTTATCGGTTCGGGTTTGATGTGTATGCTTTGATAGATCCGGTTCTACTGCATCCTATATATCTCCCTTGTTGCTAGTAGGATAGGGATGAGCACGAGTCCATAGACCCTTTCGAGGTAGCTACGCCGATGGGTGATTCGGTGGTAGCTCGGCGGGTATATAGAGCTTGTCCTGTGACCATTCTGATCGTCGGACCTGGCCGACTTGATAGAGTTGGAGATGATTGACCGGCGTGATCATGGGGATGGATTGGCTAGCTTCTGCTACGCCAATGTAGGCTGCAGAGAGTGTAATGCGGTTCCAGTTTCACGAGGCGGTTGTTGAGTGGGAGGAGCACGGTATCGCCGGTGGTAGGTTTATTTCCTACCTCAAGGCTAGGAAGATGGTGCGAAGGGTATATCTACCATCTCGTTGGGTGTTTGATCTGAAGGCTGCGGTACCAGATTTTCCGTCGATTCGATGGTGAGAGAGTTCCCGAGCGTGTTTCAGACGACCTCGGGTATCCTCACGAGAGGAGATCGAGTTTTGTATAGATGTGTTGCGGACACTCGGCTATTTCCATTCGCCATCTGAATGGCACCCCGAGTTGAGAGAGTTGAAGGATCGGCAGGGATTTCTTTGGAGAAAGGGCTTCATCGAGCCTAGTGTTTCTCCCCGGGAGCGCCGGTATTGTTCGTGAAGAAGAAGGGCGGGGCCGCATGTGTGTTGATTCTGACGGTGAACAAGGTGACCATTAAACGAATACCCTTCCCGTGATTGATGATTTGTTCGACCGGTTGCGAGTGCGAGATGTTTCTCAAGATTGATTTGCGATCGGGCTATCATCAGTGCGAGTCGAGAGGTGGATGTCCTAGATCGCATTCGGACGATGCGGGCATTATGAGTTCGTGGTCATGTCTTTTGGGTTGACCAATGCTCGGCGATATTCATGGATTTGATGAACCGAGTGTTCAAACCATTTTGGACACGTTTGTGATAGTGTTCATTGATGATATCTTGGTTTATTCTCGCTCGAGCGAGAGCACGCGGGCATTTGAGGCTGTCGGCGATTCTCGAGACCAGCGATTATGCGCCAAGTTTTCCAAATGTGAGTTTTGGTTGACTTCGTGGCTTTTCTTGGGAATATTGTCGGGCTGATGGCATTCGAGTGAATCGGCAAGATCGGCGATCGAGACTTGGCCTGAACCTACTACTCCGGCAGAGGTTCGCGATTTTACGGGCCTTGCGAGAATATTATCGGCGGTTCGTGGAGAAGTTTGCTTCTATCTACGCACCATTGACTAGGGTGACTCGGAAGGCAGCCAAGTTTGATGGTGATGCTTGTGGCGGGGTTTCGATTCTTTGAAAAGAGGCGGACCGCCCGTTCTTACTCTTCCGCAGGTCGGATGGTTATGTCGTGTATTGTGATCGTCGGGCATCGGGTTGGGATGTGTGTTGATGCGGCATGGCGGGTTATAGCATTTGCATCCCGACGGTGAAGAAACATGAGAGAACTACCCACCATGATTTGGAGTTGGCGGTGTGATTCACGCTTTGAAGATCTGTAGGCACTATTTGTATGGGGTTCACGTGGATATTTTTACAGACCACAAGAGCCTCCAGGTATATCTTGACGGAGGAGTGAACTTACGGCGAGAGGCGGTGGTTATAGTTTCTTAAGGATTAAGATGTTGATATCCTGTACCACCAGCGGAAGGCCAATGTTGGGGCAGATGCTCATAGTCGTATGTCGATTTGGAGCCTATCAGATGTGCGGCTAGAGGAGGGCATGGTTCGTGATTTGCATCGATTAGCGAGCCTTGGTGTCCGTTTGATTGATTACGATAGCGGTGGGGTTAGAGTTCGTGAGGTTGCGAGTCTTCCATCGTCGGCGAGGTGAAGAGGCAGCGATTTGAGATCGATTCGACACGTTATCGTGATCTGACTCTTCGTGATGGCAAGGGTCCTTTTGAGGTAGCACGATGGGGTGCTAAGGTTTGAGGCGAGTTGTGTGTTCGGATGTTTGAGGACTTGGCGGAGTTCTTGGGGAAGCACACGTACGGCGTTACTCTATCCATCGGTCGACCAAGATGTACCACGACCTTAGATCGTATATTGGTGGGATGGCTTGAAGAGGGGCGTTGCGAGTTCGTAGCTCGGTGCGTGTTGTCGGCGGTAAAGGTAGAGCACGAGGCACGGTGGTTTATTCTGACGATAGAGATCCCGACACGGAAGTGGGAGGTGATCAACATGGACTTCATCACGGGATTACCTCGCACTCGGAGGAGACATGATTCTATATGGGTTATCGTCGACAGCTAACGAAATCAGCCCACTTTCTTCCGTCGGGGCGACTTTTTGGTGAGGATTATGCGGACTTTACATCCGAGAGATCGTCGACCGCATGGAGTCCCTATTTCGATCATATCGCATGAGAGCCCGGTTTACGGCTAACTTCGGAGGTCTTTCGAGAGAGGTTTAGGGGCGGTGAGCACAATCGTGCATTCCATCCACGAGTGACGGACAGGCGAGCGCACTATCCGGACTCTTGAGGATATGTTGCGAGCTTTGTGTTATCGACTTCGAGGTAGTGGGAGGATCATTTGCCTCTAGTTGAGTTCGCGTACAATAATAGCTACCACTCCAAGTATTCGGATGGCGCGCATGAGGCCTTGTATGGGAGGAAGTGCAGATCGTCTATAGGTTGTTCGATGTGGGCGAGTGCGGCTAGTGGGACCAGTTGGTGCGTGCAGCGATGGATAAGGTGAAGCTTATCCGAGGCGGCTATTGATGGCTCGAGTCGGCAAGTCGTATGCAGATCATCGTCGTCGGCATCTGGAGTTCGCAGTTGATGATTGGGTTTTCCTGAAGGTGTCACCCATGAAGGGTGTGATGAGATTCGGGAAGAAGGGGAAACTCAGCCCAAGGTACATTGGGCCGTTTCAGATTGTCGCGAGGTAGGCAAGGTTGCCTATGAGTTGAATCTGCCGTCCGATCGGAGGCGGTCATCCGGTTTTTCACGTATCTATCTTTGAGGAGATGTATCGGGGATCCATCTAGGTACACCGATTGACGATGTCGGTGTGAGGGGTTATCGTATGAGGAGATTCCCATAGCGATAGTCGATCGTCAGGTTAGGCGTCTGCGGACCAAGGATGTGGCTTCCGTCAAAGTCTTGTGGCGGAACGAGCTTAGGGAGGAGATGACGTGGGAAGCTGAGGAGGACATGAGGCGGAGGTATCATCACTTATTCCCCACACCTCCAGGTAACTTACTTTCCTATTAGCTGGTTTAATTTTCATAAATTGTTAAGTGTTATATTGTGGCCATGTGTGGCACTTGCAAACTGTTTGAGCTTTATCGATAACTGTCTTGGGAAGGAACATTCGGGACGAATGTTTCTAAGGAGGGGAGAATGTTATACTCCGTATTTCTAGAGTATGTACGTAAGGGAATACGTACAAAAAGATTGGCCTTAAAGTTTAGGCCTTGGACATTTTTTTGGGCACAACTCACAAAACGAATAGTTTTCCGACGAAACGTTTCCACAGCTTTCGTAGGGTAAATTCCGGCTATGCCATTTCTAATTTTTGCGGATTTTTCCGAGAGACGAAACATTTTGGACCAACGGGAGGGCGACACTTGTCACCCTCCAATTGATGGACTTGAATCGTCCATTGGACGAATTGGACTAGGATGGCACGTTTTTTGTGCCTTTGCACAAGTCAAGGAGTTGGTAGGATATTTGTGTGTAGTAGATAGAATGGACACTTGCCTAAATCTTCACCCTACACTTGTCTTGCACTTGGCATCATCTTGACCCTTGGTTGGCCATGGCTTGACCTATAAATACCCCCTTAAGATGAAGAGTTCTTCATCCACAAATTCCTTTCCAAGTCTTGAAAATCCTTCCCTCTCCCTTGTAGCCTCTTTCGTCCAACACCCCCCCTTTGAGTGAGCTTGGCCGAGGCAACCTCCCCTAGCCTAGCCGAAATCTACCCCCCCTCCCTTGGTAGAAAAGTTTCCTTCTAGTATTGTTATAATGCCCAAAATACCCTAGCCCAAATCCCTTAGTCCTTAGTAGAAGTTGTGAAGAACTTCTAAGGTTTCTTGGAGCTACCGGAGCGTACAACCTAGGAGCTACACCTTGCTCAGGCGCGACTTTTATCTAGGATATTATTGGGCTTACCGAGGTAAATAATCCTAACCCTCTTTTGAATTAGAGAATACATACTGTAGTAGTATAAGAATAAGTATTAAATACTTAGAAGAATATCACGAATAGAATTGAACTGTTATCACGATGAAGGGTTTAAAAGAAGAATAATCAAATTGTACTTACATAGAATTTGTTTCCTGATGAACTTGAGTAGCTCAGGGTAGGGAAGTGCTGCCCAATTTTCCGTAGGATATAGAACCCTCTGCTTAGAAGCATTTACGAGTAGTCTAGACATTGATAGGCGTGTCGACTATTATAGGTTGATTTCTCTGCGCGACATATTGACTTGGCGGTGGTTTTATTTGAGAAGGTATGTGATTCTTCCTAAAGCATGATATTTTAAAGTATATATGTAGTACGGTGAGCGTACATGTGTTAAGCGAATAATAACTACGGCAATGTCTTTTGACTTAAGCCCGAATAATACTTACGGCAATGTCTTGCGACTTAAGCTGAATAATAAGGATCGAAAGCATTTCAAAAGAATCTTGAATCATTTTTAAACAAGAGAACAAATTGGTTTTTAAAGCGAAGCTTAAGAGTTATACTAGCTTTATGGGAAGTTAGGTATAACCACTTAAGCATGATAAAAAAGCAGTTTGCCTAAGTGTTTATAACGGACTTATATTGATTTGTGAAAAGAATAATAAGATGGTTTGATAAGTAGACATGATATGATGCTATGTGTGTTAGTGTCTTGTAACGCGTTTGTATAAGAGAGTATTCTTGTTGTGCTTATGTTGTTTAACGATAAGTTGTTATGTTAGTGTAATATCACTCACCTCTTGACATATTACCGGGGGTTAAGCTGCCCTCCGATGCGGGGTAGACTCGGTGATGCAGGACCATGATTCGAGAATACCTCATGCGGGTCGGGGACCTATGCGGAGCTACGAGAGTTCCAGGTTAGTAATGCGGGGTTATACCTCATGCGGTCTATGTGGCCATGCGGACTACGAGTCCAGGACGATGTCGAAGAGTAGCTACCCTCGATGCGGGGTTACATACCCTATGCGGGCCTATATGAGTGGCCTATGCGGACTACGGAGTCGAGATTAGGCTTGCATGGTGATACTACGGGCAATGGCCTGCCGATCATTCGCGGCCTAGAAAAGACACTGTTGTTGCTCTTGTTTATGATGTGGCACTATGTGCGGTTCCATGGTTGTTTCATACATACTTGCAAAACTGATTTTAAAATGATATGTTTTCATTTAAGTACTTTACTGATTTCATATACTTAGTACTGTTGTTGACCTCCTGCGGGCCGCGTCATGCCGCAGAAGGGCAGTGTGCTAGATCCACATCCTTAGGATCTCTTGCGTTGGTGTCGGGAACTCCATCTTCTCGGAGGCTCTACTTTTGGGTATGATCTCCTGTTGTAGATAGTTTTGTCTGATCAGGTATGGCGGGGCCCTGTCCGCCATAGTTGTTATTTCCTTAGAGTGCATGTCGTATTTATGCAGTTGGGATGTAGCGCAAACCTTGGTTTATGTATTTATGCGAAAGGCAATCCTTTTCTCGAAGCGTGTATCATTTACAATTATTTCATGTCTTGTTTTATATTCCGCTGATTTTCTCTGATGTATGACTACTTGGGTGCCCGGGTAAGGCACCAGTCACGGGCCCCGGAACGGGTCGTGACATCATTACCTCGATAAGCCCAAAATTATCCAAGATTTATAAGTCGATCCTGAGCACCGTTTAGCTCCAATTCCTTACGCTCCAACCCGCTCCAAACAACCCTTAGAAGTTTCTAAACAACTTCTCTTAACACTTCATCCAACTATGAAGATTTCTCTAGGGTTTCATTTTGCGACTATTGGAATAAAGTAGTATTTCCGGGCTCTTATGTTGGGATTACTTTAGAATACCACTAGGGATACTAGGCTAAGGTATTTGGGATAACAACAACACTTGAAGAAATTTTCTACACAAAGGGGGGTGTTGGCCGAGAGCACCACAAAGGGGGGAGTATTATTTTTCTCTTGGAATTTGTCTAAGTGATGAAGAATCTTGCAAGCCTTAAGGGGGTATTTATAAGCCAACCAATGGCTAGGATTTAAGCATGTGTGTGGTCTAGATTGGGACATGTGTGTGTGGGCCCCACAAACCACATGTCCACACAAACTTGGAGACAAGTGGCTTGCCACATCGTATGCGACGAGGACAACATCGAGGCAATTCGCCCTGAGGGCCACACGTGGGGTGCCATGTGTCGCCTCTGCTACTGATCAAAAAATTTCATCTCCGAAAATATCCATAATGTCCAAAATCTCAAAACAAAGTGGGCCCAAAACCAGTAAATTTCCTCCGTGGGCCACGTGATCATTTACGGAAAATAAAATCCATAATTTTATTATAATCCAAGAAGTCCAAATACCAAATCTGGGAATCCAATTCCCATTAACGAACCTTTTTCCTTCACAAAATCCGGAAACTTTTCCGTCGAAAAATCACATCTTTCTTCCTTTCGAATCTAAATGTCGTATTCTCATACGTACGTCCTCACATACATGCCCTGGTACTACGGGGTGTAACATTCTTCCCCCCTTAGAAACATTCATCCTGAATGTTCCCTCTAAGTCTCAAAAACACACATGCGCCGGTATAGTCTTCACTACTATACTTACGAAACCAATCATGCCACCAATGGCCATAATATAACATACGCGCAAAACTCAAATCCAAGCCAACAAGGAAACACCTCTAAAGTGTATAACAACACTATAACTCTCCCTCCTGGTCCAAAGGATACACTCTTCGCACCTTCACTTCACAAAAATGATCATTTCTATTCACTTAACACATGTTCGCTTATTTTCTTACTCGTCGTAACCTTCTCGTATACCCGAACTCTTTCTATTACACGTACCATATTTGATCATCATCGCTTTGAACTCTTGGGGTTTCTACTATCCAACTTGGTCACCTTACTAGCTTCGATTTCCTTTAAGGCCATTCAGGCCTTCACGACCTTACAGTCGAACGCGTCTACGAACTCGTACAATGATTACCTAAACTTGGGCCTAGCACCCTCGTGACCCTATCACATAGCGGGACCACAACAAATTTACCTCACTTCATTCCGAGCTGCGGGTTGACCCGCAATCTATCCTCAACCCGACCCATTATCGCGCCAAACTCTCTCGTTCCCCGATCCGGAACAATCTTACTAATTCACGTCATGAAAGCTACCACTTCTATCTCAAACTACCCATGGAATTATCACACAAATACTCCACGTATACTATGCACTCTATCACGACCCGATCTCGGGCCCGAGACTGGTGCCTTACCCGGGCACCCAAGTAGACCTACATCAGAGTAACCAGCGGAATATAAAAACAAGACATGAAACATATGTAAAATGAGACACAGTTTATCCAAGAAAAGATTGCCTTTGGGAACGTATATATACATCAAGAGTGAACAGTTACATCCCAACTTACAACAGGACTACAGACCTCTAGGAATGTAAACAACTATGGCGGGACAGGGCCCCGCCATACCCTGAATGGACATAAAGCTATAATGACAGGGAGATCATACCCAAACGATAAGCCTCCGGAGAAACGGGGCTTTCCCAGCAACGGTGATCTAGGGCGGGGATCAACAACGGGTACCTACTGCGGCATGACGCGGCCCGAAGAGTCGATACAATTGCAAGTATGTGAAACTGTAAAGTACTTAAATGAAATCATATAATTTTAAAACCAATTTTACAAATACGTATGAAACAACTAATGTAACCGCACATAGTGCCACAACATAACCAAGAGCAAAATAGATATAACATAACTGGTCTTTTCTAGGCCGCTAATGATCGAAGCAAGGCCATTCGCCCATATTATCATTATGCGAGCCTAATCCTGGAACTCCATGATCGCGCATGGGCCACATAGGCGCGTGAGGTATTCTCGCATCGGGGTAGCTAACGCGGAATCATCCTCGACCCCGAAGTCGCGATAGTCACCGGATCGCATGAGGTATTGCTCGCGTTGGCGTAACACCGGAGTGATCAATCACGAACTCCGCGACTCGCGTAGGTCGCGTGGACCGCATGAGGTATTCCTCGCATCGAGGGTGGCAAATCCTCGGCATCATAACAAGTCATGGGGGTATGTGATATAATACAGTACAACGGGCTTATCGTTTAACAACGTGAGCACAATAAGAATAACCCCCTTACACAAACATCACAAGACACTAACACACGTAGCATCATAACATGTTTACTTATCAAACCAACTTACCACACTTTCTAGAAATCATTACAAGGCTTTCATAAGCAAATAAGTAAACCGTTTCTTTTATCTTTCTTAAGTCGCTATACCTAACTTCCCATAAAGCTAGTATAACACTTAAGCTTTTAAAACCAAGTATTTCTTTTCTTTCAAAATGATTCATAACTCTTTTGAAATACTTCAAGATTCTTATTATTTAAAACTCAAGTCAAAAGACATCAAAGTAAAACCAAATTTAGTTAACACACGTACGTCTACTGTACTATATATATTTCACAAATATCATGCTCAAGAGTATAGAAAGGATCACATACCTCCTCGTCCCAATCCACCTGCCAAGTCGAGTATGTCGCGCGCAGAATATCAACCTATAATAGTTAAATACGTCTATCAACGTCTAGACTACTCTGTAGAATATTCTAAGCAGAAGGTTCTTAATTCTACGGAAAATTGGGCAGCACTTCCCTACCCGTAAAACTACACAAGTCTCATAAATACATTGATGTAAGTACAGTTCAATTCTCTTCTTTTATACCATCCTTCTATATATCTTATACTTAATTCTAAACTACTACAATATGTAATCTCCAATTACAATAGAAGGACAAAGATTATTACCTCGATAAGCCCAAAATTATCCAAGGTTATATGTCGATCCTGAACAACGTTTAGCTCCTATTCTGCACGCTTCAAAAGCTCCAAGAAACCCTTAGAAGTTTCTAAACAACTTCTACTTAATACTTCAACCAACTATGAAGATTTCCCTAGGGTTTCATTTTGTGACTAAAGGAAATAAAGTAGTATTTCCGGGCTTTTAGTATAGAGGTAACTTGGGAATACTACAAGGGATTTAGGCTAAGGTATTTTGGAATAGTAACAATACTTGAAGACATTTTTTACCAAAGGGGGGGGGGGGTGTTTCGGACGAAAGCAACTAGAAGAGGGGAGGGAGTTTTTGGACGAGACTTTACTACAAAGGGGGAAGGATTTTGAGACTTGGAAATTGTTAAATGGATGAAGAGTCTTGCAACTTAAGGGGGGTATTTATAGGACATTCAAGGGTCAAGATTAAAGCATGTGTATGGTGAGGATTTGGTTGCTTGTTTGAGTGGAGTCTTCCACCAAGTGTCCACCACAACATTGGGACATATGTCCACCACAACTTTGGGACATATGTCCCCCACAACAATGAGACATGTGGCTAGCCACTTGCACCTAAAAAAACGTCCAAGGCACCCTTCCCACTTGCCCACAAAATATCTTCCAAGACTTGACTTCTTGACTTGGCCACTTGCCCACTTGTTTCATCCAACATGCCACCTAAGGGTGCCACATGTCGCCCTCCTATTGGTCCAAAATATTTCATCTCTCGGAAAAATCCGTAATTGGTTAAAATATTAAACACGTAAAATTTCCTTCACAAGGTTCGGAATCTTTTCCGTTGGAAGTTCACAATTTCATCCTTAACCTAATTAGGGCTTACACAATTGTACGTACGTCCTCACATACATACTCTGGGACTTCGGGGTATAACACACTCCGACAAAGATTAACCGTAAATCTTCTACTTAAGACGGCCTCGCATCTAAGATCTCAACTGTTATCAAAATTCTAAGGCTCACAATCTCTATGTACCCAACTTCCCCTTTACTAACCAGGCCTCTAAATAACAATTTATACCAAACTACCCATACATAGCACTCAACAAGTAATCACTATAACAACACATGTTAGTCTCTACAGGGTTAAAGATATACCTGAAATCAAATAGGCGGTTCCAAGGACCGCTAAAACTGGGAACTTCCACCACGACCTGCGCCACGGCTGCGTGTATGAACATCCGCTTAGCTATTGAAGGCGAAGAACATGGCGATCCAAAGATATCTTGTGTTATCCCATTAGTGCCACCTCTAGTCGTACAGTCTCTTACCAAATGGCCCTGTTGGCCGCAAGCATAACAAGTTGTCGAAATAGTACGACACTCCCCAAGATGGGGTCTACCACATCGACCACACCGAGGTAGGGGTGTTTTCATCTGGCTAACACCCCTCCTCCCCTGAAAACCTGAAGCCCTGGGGCTAACACCCCTCCTCACATGGCTTCATCTTGCTATGGGGTCTACCACATCGACCAAGCATAGCAAGTGTGTTTATTTATGCATGATCCGAAAGACGAACACATGCACGCTCTCAAACGCATTTTGTGTTAAATTCAGGGTACTCTTGATTATGATTTGCACTTATATCCATCCTCCGTATCTACTCTCATGTATTATACAGTTGCTGATTGGGGTGGATGTCTGGATGCCAGACGTTATGTTTCTTGGAGATAACTTGGTCTCTTGGTCGGCTAAATGTCAGGCTACTTTATCACGATCAAGTGCGGAGGCCGAGTATCGAGGGTAGCCAATGTGGTGTCTGAGCCCTGTTAGCTGCGTAATCTCTTATTAGAGCTTCACTTTCCTATTCAGAAAGCTACATTGGTCTACTGTGATAATGTTAGTGCGGTCTATCTCTCTGAGAATCCGGTCCAACATCAGTGCACTAAACATATCGAGATTGATATTCACTTTTTTCGAGAAAAGGTAGCTCGTGGACAAGTACACATCTTGCATGTCCCGTCACGGTACAAAATTGCTAACATCTTTACTAAGGGTCTTCCCTTAGTTCTGTTTGAAAATTTTAGGGACAATCTCGGCGTACGACAACCGCTCGCTATGACTGCGGGGGTGTGAAAGAAAATACACGGTAACGTGTATATTGGCCATGTATATGGCCATGTAAATTGTATATTTACTTACCATAATTATTAGAATTCTTGTACATGTATAATTATGATAGTAGTCTTGTATTAAGAAAAGATAATAGTCTTGTATTAGGAAAATGTATATTTATTTTCCATAATTAAATATTATATATTATGTATATAAATATTTTTATTAATGAAAATAATTAAGAAAACTATTCATGAAAAGGAGATTATTCTCTTTTATCAAATTCTGACTATGATAGCTAAAGTTTTAGCAGTAGCGCCATATATTAATAGTAGGCCTCCAATCTCCACCACTATTTTGATCCAAATAGATGGAGATCTTAATCAATCCCTTTCTTTCCACTCTTGGGGCACTACTATTTCTTGCAAATAGTATCAATTATTAGTCTTGGAATGTCCGTTGAGAAAGAGGTGTAATGTAATAAACTTACAAAATATATATATATACCTACAAAATTATATATTATAGATACTCATTCATAAAAATACTATAATAATCTAAAAAATAAAACAAATTACTGACTATTATAGATTAAATATACTACTAATCTAAAATTTTGTGCATGATCAATATATATAAATTAAATCCTTCCGATTAATTAGTATTTTATTTAAATTTTATCAGACTGTCCCTTGACCCGTAGGTTCTGACACAAGGTTAGAATTCTAGCCCTATATTGATTGAATTTTAAGTAGAGACAATTTTTATGCATTCAAAATTAAGAAAACAGTTTGAATCGTTTAATATTCAAATTTTAATATAACATCTTAATATTCAAATTCAGGCGCCCTTAGTTTAATATACATCTTAATATTAAAGTTTAGGGGTGATTTGCATCTTTCACGTAAAATTAATCTCGAAACTGGTCATTCTATTAGGTTGTGACCAAATGGCAGCTGAGCTGCTGGGTCCCAAATGAATCTAGCAAGGAAAATGTGCAATTATTAGAAAAATGTACTCCATCACTGGTGAAGATATGTTTGCTTGCTTCAAACCGACCAAAGTGCTAAAAGGCACTGTAAAAGTAAGTCATTATAACATGCACATTTTTGTTTATAATTGAGTTAGTAACTACTATATTGTAAGTTCTGTGCCTTTTTGCTCCACTGGCTTCATCAGTTGAGCGTGCCTCTAATATATATATTTAGGGATGGCAATTGGGGTAGAGTAGGGCGAGCCAGGGCAAGCTCTTAATGGGATAGGGTAGAAAAGACTTAAACGGTGTAGGGCAAGGCGTGATGTGATAAAATTAATTTTGTTAAAAATTGAAATGGGGCAGGGTAGATGGTGAATTTTGATGAAACAAATTAATCATTTTTTGTTTCAACAAGTCAGTGACAATATTTACCGTTCATAAGTAAAACAAAAGGTATAGAATTAATCTCTACATTTTGGCTGAAAGCATTGGTTCCTACTTCCTACAAAGGAAATGTCATTTTAATAATATTAATGTCATTTTGTAATGTTAAGTAGTACTAATAATTAATATTTTATTCTTACAATGATATACCTAAAAAAAAAGGAAGAAAAGGCAAAGTCAATATGAGAATTGTTCAATAAGAATGATTTTATAATTAATGCACTTGTTTGTTACCTTGATAATTTATCTATGTCTGTAAAACGAGACATAAGTAGTAGCAAAATGACGCATATCATTATTAAAACACAAATGGAGCAGGGTAGGGCAGGGTATTCTTTTGGCCAAAGCTAAATGGGGCAGGGCAGGATATTTGTTTGGCTAAAGCTAAACGGAACAGGACGGATCAAAATCTGAAAAGGTCAAAGCTTGTACGACCCTAACCCGCCCCTATTACCATCCCTACATATAATATAGAATGAGATGACTATCAAAGGTAATAGTGGAGCATAACTATTCTTCCATTCTTAATTAGAGGTCTATATTCTAAAATTAGATATGAAAATTGTAAAAATATGACATTTGAGCCTAACTCAACTCCTAAAACTAGCTCATGAAGGAATGATTGTTCAAGTTCATATAAGAAAATCACCATTCAATTCTCTAACTAATGTGAGACGCTAATCCACTCTAATACCACCTTACACGCCCAGACAAGACTAGATCGTGGACCAGGAGCGCAAACAGGGATGGACATGTCTTCAATACCATGTAAAAATATGATATTTGGGTCTAATTCAATTCCAAAAGTTAGTATTGAGATTAGGAGTGTACAAAGAAAATCAACAAACCGCGCCAAATCGATAATCCGAACAAGACCGAGAAAAAATACGACTAGTGATTTGATTTGACTTGGTTTTGTATTGGAAAAAAAAATCCAACAATAATTGGTTTGATTTGATTTTAACTAAAAAAAGTCAAACCGAATCAAAACAACCCCGACATTATATGTATACAATTTTAAAAAATATTTATACATTTAAAATAATTATTTGAAATGTAATTTCTAAATATTTTTTAAAACTTTTTCATAGTTTTAATCTTTTAACTAATTATTTCAAACTTGGACTGAGAATTTGAATTATCAAATAAGTTTTACAATCTATAGATGTTAGTAACTCAAATAAAATCCAAACAAAAACCAAAATGGTAATAAAAGATCCATATTTTGTCGATTGAATAATCATTCATAATCACACGAAATTACATTCACTCTTTCAATCTGCTATGAGTCTTTCTTTACAAAAATATTTTTTTACTGTCATATCGAGAGAGTAAAAAGCTAAACTACATTGGCCATACAAGCTACATCATGCCTTAACCTTTCAAAATATAAAATATACTAAAGAGTAAATTGGAACAATTACATTCATTACTCCAAAATCTGGCTTTAACCTTTCAAAATAAAATTTTGAACTCATGCGAGCTCCCAGGGTCACTTGATCTTATGCGATTTCATTATCATTTTTCTTGAATATTTTAGTGTAATCTCATCACTCACTTCACATTTAATGTTGTTTTCTTAAAAAAAAAAACATATTAGATAGTTGTATCTTACTAGGACTAAAGAAATATTTGAAGCACAAATTATATGTTCTGTTTTGTATGACTTTACAGGAAAAAAATCGAAAACCCAAAAATTCAAGGTTGAAAAACCCGACTTTTTTTTGTTTGGTTTGATTTTTAAATTTAAAAGTTCAACATAATTGATTTTGTTTGATATTTGAAAAAATCGAACCAACTCGGTCCATGTACAATCCTAATTGAGATTATATAATTGTGACCCTATTCTAGTTCTAGAGTAACTGTAAAAGCTTTAGTTTATTTATGATACAATTGTAACTAGGGTAAAATAGGATTTGAAATCCTATTAGAATAGGGTTACCTTATTAGACTTGGTTAAGGATGTGGCTTACCTCTATATAAGGAGGTGGTTTACCTCTATATAAGGAGATTATTATGATGAATGAAAAGTAGAAATTCTCTCATTATTTTTGTCTCTCAAAATTTTCGTACATGTCTCAATTTTAAGATGGTAATAGAGACACGTTAGAAATAACACAAAAACTCTAAAATAATGGCAGGTGACGATAAAGAAATCGATGATGACTGCAAAGGAATTGTTGTCACGATCCCCTTTCAGGGGAGAAAGTGGGTACGAAACTAAAAAGGAAATCAAAAAGAAGGAAAATGAGTTGAATGAAAAGTGCTTATGGTATGTAATTGAGCCTAAATGTCTATTTTTACCTACCCCTGCCTAAGCCTACATTACAACCCTTGAAAGTCCTGATGATCTTTAATATGTATGTCTATGATTAGTGGAGAATAGCAAGTAAACAAGTCTATAGCATTTGGGAAAGATGGAATGAAATTGACATGCATAGGTTAGATGTTTGTATTTTCATTGAACATGATCTAAGTGAATTTGCGAAATATCTAACTTGAAATTCTAGATTGCTGATTATGCATGCTATATATGTTCTAACATATTATCTCATCTTTCATCCATGATTTTGAAGAAGCATCGCTATAACTACTTGATCCATTTCATAGAGTCTTTGTTCGTTTTGTTTTGTCTTTGTTTAGTGCCTTACTCGAGGACGAGCAAAGTTTAAGTTTGGGGTATTTTTTAGGTGTATTTTATATACACTTTTTGAGTCATTTTTAGTTAGTATTTTATTCATTTCGTTTATTTTTAGTATAGTATTAGGTGCGTTTTTCTTTCTTTTGAGTCACAGTGGTTTAAAATGGCACATTGGCGAAAAGAAGCAAAAAGATGGCAGAAACAGAGGTTCTAGAGCCAAAAGAGACGAAAAGTTGGCACCCCGGACGAAGGACAAGGCGCCGCCGTGGCGCCACTCTATCAGCGAAAGCAGCGCCACAGCGCCCAAAGATCTGACGAGTTGCAAGAGTTTCGGCGCCACGACGCCGGTCTCAGGGCCGTGGCGCCGACGCGGGTTTTCAGCCAAATCCGAATGGGAATGGGCCAAGACCAAGAGGGAAAAGTTGGGAACATTTTTGGAGGATTTAAAAAGGCCTTAGGGCAGATTTTTGAAGGGTTCCACAATCCCTAACTCTACACAACACATAGTTCTTAAAAGCTTCAAGATTGGAGGTTTGTTCTTGAGTAATTCTTTTTCTTACTTTATTTATTTTTCAATTTATGTTGGATAATCTTTTAGTTCTTAGCATGTCTATGGCTAGGAGCTAAACTTTAATTAGGAATTTCCATTCGAATCACTTGAACCTCGTTTTATGATTTAATGCATGGTTTTGGTTTCTTCTTTATATAGTTGAGATTTATTCAATAATTGTTTTGATTGCTTGATAATTAATTGATCACTAATTATCATCACATATATGATTTCTAACCGAGATCCGAAAGGGGAGATTGTGAATATGCTATAGTTGAATAAACATAGGTTAAAATCGTGGACGAAAGTACCCGATACTTGTGTAGTTTAATAGGTTATTGTTCTTAATTCTCCTTTGTGGTAAATCTTATCATCGAAAGATAGAAGGGTTCTGCATCGGGGTTGAGTGTTTATATATCATAACTGGAATATAAAACGGCTTAGTTAACCTGCTATCTCAATATAGAAGAAGAACATTTATCATTGCATTAAAGATTAAAGCGAGCGGATAGTTGAGGAGATTGGAAGCCCTATTTCCACCATCTGATTTAAGTAAAATAATTTAGTTAACTTTTATAATTATTTAGTAGTCATAGATACAAACAACCATGAAAATATCGATCACCAAATAGATACCATAGGATAGAAATTGGTAATTGAACACTAATCCCTGATGACGATATTCGGTCTTACCCAGACTATATTACTTGTCACGATACGTGCACTTGCGTTAAGCGTGTGGATAAATAACTAACAAGTTTTTGAACCGAATATAAAACGGCTTAGTTAACCTGCTATCTCAATATAGAAGAAGAACCTTTATCATTGCATTAAAGATTAAAGCGAGCGGATAGTTGAGGATCTTGGAAGCCCTAATTCTCCATCATAACTGATTTATTTTCATAATTAGTTTATTCCCCGCATTAGTTTTAATTATTAGTCTAAAAACACAAACAAATTAACGTTAACCAAATAGATATCATAGAATAGATAACAGGTACTTGAAAACCAGTCTCTGAGGACGATATTCGGTCTTACCTAGACTATATTACTTGTAACGATACGTACACTTGCGTTAAGCGTATGGATAAATCGCTAACACTTGCCTAATCAGAAGTATTTTATGATTGCAGTGTTATGCTGCCAGATTTTATATTGTCTTTAGTGTAAGCCTGGTTACGTGACAGGTTAGTATAATGACGTCATTAGGGCGCTTAGTCGCGGCCAGTCGGGTCGGGTCGTGACAATAATCATACCACTCCAATACCAATATCACAGAGTCATGAGTGTATGAATGCAAATGACAATTTATGAAAAAATATCATGATACAATGAGATGCAATCAAATAAGAGATGAAATATCACATGCTTTAAAAAATTCAATACACCAATACAAATCCAAGTACAATTCGGGATATAATGTCGAAAGCATATGTGATGAGTCAACATATCAAGCAACTATGGTGACAAGCCGACATATGGCGACAACCCCAAATAATCATCAGTCAGAACTAGCACAAGGTTGATTCTCCTAAACCCATCATTATAGTTCAACACCGGTATCCACTCAGACGTTCATCATAATCGCCTGAGTGAAATCCTTAAATATGCCTAATACCCCTCAATATTTATAACTAATTATGCACTTCTATCGAAGTCTCGCAAAACTAAACCATAACCTACCTCTGTGCCGAACATGTGGGCCAACAATCAAGCCCAGTGATATATTTACCCTTCCTTCGCGCCTCATGACGGTTGAAGTCTATCCACGCATATACCATTCATTAATATAAAGCTTATGCAACATACAATAATATAAACCTTTAATAAATCAAGACCATAAATATCAACCCCGGGTCCACTTCACTAAGACTCAAACTTTAATACCCAAAAACCATTAATATGTACTAGGTAGTCATATCCTTAAGTTAATTTAAAAACTACTCACAATTTAACCCCCAAATGGACAATAATAAAAAAGCTCTAATTTGAAACACTAAAATTGTTCACCAATTGAAAAATAGGTTTCTACAACCAAATTAAGACTTACAACATAATAATCTAACATAATTCCATCCTATTTAATGATATTAACACAATTTAATCCATAAACCTACATTAAAATCAATAGCATAGCTCTCTTATTCTCATAAAAACTTGAAATTATTATTCCCTAACTTAATAACACACTACATCACCATTAATGAACTTAGAATCATAAACTTAAGCCATGAAAGGGAAGAATCTATTACCTTAAGGATGAATTGCTCATAGGGTTCTGAAAATACTCGAAGGCAACACTTGATTCGAGGTTTTCTATATGGGGAAAAGAAATTCTGACCTAAAGAATATATAGGACACCTAAATAGTTCTTGCGTCCCAGCGGTGTAGACTCTACTTGAGTGCACCCGCTACGACGAACAAAATCCACGTTGAGGCGGTGATAATTGACACCACACCTCAACACCACGGTGAGCTCGACTTCGCAGGAGCGGACAAACCCTCCGCCAAACCAGAAATCCACAATTCCTAAGACCTGACTTCGGCGAGCCAACCTCCTGCCGAGGCGAACATACCAGAGCAGAAACAAGTTCCGCTGGAGCAGACACCAGAATAGAGAAAATAGTCCAAACTTCCATCCAACACCCGAAACACTCCCGAGACTCCCCTAGACAAAAAAAAGATATGCTCATCTATGGTAAACAGTGCTAAAAACTGGCTCATACCATCGGATTTCACATTTAACCAAGCTAAGACATACTTTCAAATAATTGTCTGGGAAAACCAAAAATCTAAATTTCACAAACAATTTCACAAAATACATCTGATTGCTTCATGAAGCGAACCAATGACTCGACCAAGTCATAAATGATCCTCCGAACTACTAGATGTGATGAAACCCGGAAACAAACATATCTAGTTAAAAGTAAACTTTGAGTCAAACTAACCAACTTTATGTTTTTAGATTTTGGGTTTTTCATCTGAAACTCACATAAATGGACCTTGATATCCTTACCACCCATTCCCGCGCATCACAAACCCCATTAGAGTCTACGAGAAGGATCAAACAAGAAAATAAGGGTCTTTAGCTAAAAATGACCAGACGGGTCGTTACAATCGTCGATGAAAAAAACAAAATCCAAAGAAAAATAATATTTCCCTACAATATTACGTCGAATGATAAATCTAGAATTGTGGTGACACAAGTCCAATTGAAGGGTGAGAATTATGAATATGGGCTAGATCCTGAGGATAGCCCTAAGAGTAAGAAAGATGTTTGGTTTCATCGTTGGTACAATCAAGAAGTCGAATGAAGAGTCATCGGACTTAGAAGATCGGTGGGCTATAAACTCATTGTTGGTGTCGTGGATTCAGAACAACATAGAATCAATGCTTCTCTCAATGATTTCACATAAAGAGGAAGCGGAAAAACTGTGGACGAACGCATGAGAGCGGTTCATAATTATTAACGACCCTCGAATGCAACAACTAAAGGCGTAACTTGCAGAGTACATGCATAAAGAAAGGACCATAGTGGATTATTATGGAAAACTCACTACGTTGGGGGATGAATTGATAAATTATAAACATATTCCAACTTGTACATGCGGAAATTGCACATGAAATCTAGGAACGGTCATAGAAGCCAAAAGAGAAAGAGAAAAATTGTATCTTTTCCTCATGAGATTGGATGAGACAACGTATGGTATGGTGAGGTCGAACATAGTGGACTAAGAACCATTGACATCATTGAAGAAGGTCTATTCGAAACTAGAGCAAGAAGAACATGAGAGATGAATCACACAAAATACGGAGGACTGGAGTGAAATCGTGGCTTTTGTCGTACAAGGAAAAAAACCTTAGCGTGACCACGGTAAAGGAAAGAAATGATGGTGCATTATGCACACACTGCAAGAGATCCATACATGTTGTGGATGGATGTTTTTACTCATTGATGATTCGGATTGATGGCCAGAAAATAAAGAAGGAGCCAAAAAAACTGGAGGAAGAAGATGAGGACAACAACAACAACAAAGGGTTGGATCAGGATCAGTTCGTGGAAGAGGCAACTACCGGGCTAACAATGTAGTTGTCAAAGAAGGAACGCAGGCGGGGACGAAATCAATGAACACAAGTGAGACATGACCTCATAATTTGAGAAATGAGACCCGAAAGACTGTGATTCACGTGTTGAATACCCAAGGAATAAAATTGAATGGAATTATTGATAGTAAGACTAAAACTCATCGTGGATTATTGACTCTGGAGCTACCAATCACGTGATAGGTAATACAGAGGAATCGAGCGATCAGTTGGACATTCCTAAGTGTCCGTTTGGGCTTCTGAAGTAGTTCGGTGGCCATGAGAAGAGGAACAATCAGGCTAAATAATAGGATATGATTGAAGTGTGTCCTTTACATTCCAGATTTAACATGCAATTTAATTTATGTATCATAACTTGTTGATCATTTAGATTGTGATGTAAAATTTAACAAATTATGTGTGCTATACAGGACCCCACCATGAGGAAGTTGCTTGGAAAGGGTAAGTGTCGAGGTGGACTTTACTATTTCTGGAATGTGCCATGACTATAAGTTATGAAGGCGGAAGCAGTTGATTGGTTCGATCTTTGGCAGAAACAATTAGGTCAACCTTCAGCACAAGTAGCGAAGTCCATTACGACATTAGGCCTAAAAGAGAGTAATATTGGATCAGATAAAGAATGTGATATACGCCAAAGGACAAAGCAAATAAGAAGTGTTTTTTCCCTAAGTGATAGTATAGCTTCAGATATCTTTGAAATGATTCATTGTAATTTACGGGAACCATAGAACCCATTATTCTTATCATGCTTCATATTTTTTACTATCATGGATGATCGTTCGCGAGCCATGTGAATTTCGGTGTTAGTCGGTAAGAAATAAGTGTCCCAAATCCTGAAGAATTTATTTGCCTTCGTGCATAGGCAATTTGGTAAGAGGGTGAAGATTGTTAGAAGTGATAACAGAACTGAGTTCACATATATGAAAACATACTTCTTCGAAAATATAATTATTTTCCAAACTTCTTGCACTGGGACACCACAGCAGAATGGAAGAGTCGAAAGAAACACCGCCACATTCTTAATGTGGCCCGGACATTGAGAATTCAAGGTCTTTGTCACGTCCCGAACCCCTGTGTTACACCCCGTAGTTCCAGGGTATGTATGTGAGGACGTACGTACGAGAATACGACATTTAAATTAAAAAGGAAGAAAGATGTGATTTTTCGACGAAAAAGTTTCCGGATTTTGTGAAGGAAAAAGGTTCGTTAAAGGGAATTGGATTCCCAGATTTGGTATTCGAACTTTTTGGAATATTAGAGAATTATGGAATTTTATTTCCGGAATTGGTCACGTGGGGCCCACGGGAGAAATTTACGATTTTGAAGGGCCCACTTTGGTTTAGAGATTTTTGGCATTACGGATATTTTCGAAAGATGAAATATTTTGGACAAGTGGGGGGGGAGACACGTGTCACCCCCATGTGGCCATGTTGGCCGAATGTTTGGTGGATGTCGCGGGCGATTTGTGGGGGACAAGTGGCAAGCCACTTGTCCCATTTTTGTGGTGGACATATGGTTGGTAGATTACCCACACACATGTCCCCAATCCTCACCTTACACTTTCTTTAATCCTAGCCATTGGTTGGCCTATAAATACCCCTTGTTTGCAAGACTTTATTCATCCACTTAGAGAGTTTCCAAGGCAAAAATTATACTCCCTCCCCTTAGGTGTTCTCGTCCAACTCCCCCTTTGTGTAGAAAAATTCTTCAAGTGTTGGTATAGTCCCAAATACCTTAGCCTAAATCCCTTGTAGTATTCCAAAGTTATCCCAACATAAGAGCCCGGAAATACTACTTTATTCCAATAGTCGCAAAATGAAACCCTAGGAAAATCTTCATAGTTGGTTGAAGTGTTAAGAGAAGTTGTTTAGAAACTTCTAAGGGTTGCTTGGAGCGGGTTGGAGCGTAAGGAATTGGAGCTAAGCGTTGCTCAGGATCGACTTATTAATCTTGGATAATTTTGGGCTTATCGAGGTAATGATCTTTGTCCCCCTATTGTAATTGGATATTACATATTGTAGTAGTTTAGAATTGAGTATAAGATATATTGGAAGGATGATTATAAAGAATTGAACTGTATTTACATTGGGTGTATTCTGATGAGACTTGTAGTATTATTGTGGGGAAGTGTTGTACACGTCCGGTTAGACGTGTAACCCCCTTGGAGTTGTTGGCTTGGTAACGGGCCTTGATAGAGGAGGAGATTTATGTGGTTACGGGGGGGGGGAGCTTTGAATTGTGCTACAAAGAGATCGAGAAGTTGATAGACGTTTTATGGCCATTATAGGTGGAAGTACTACGAGTAGCGTATTCTACTTGAAGGGTGGAAAAGGCTAGCAAGGTTATAGTACTTGGAGCATTTTGCTAATTGTCGATAATCGGCGCGAGGTATGTGAACCTCTTCCTATCCTTTCTAGCATGATTGTTGTGAACTATGTAGTATGGTAGACGTACGTGTGCTAAACGAATTTGGTTGGTTTAAAACATAAAGTGTTGTAATGGCTTTATGGGAAGTTAATTATAACAATTTTATGTAGGTAAAAGAATGGTTTATTGATTTTAAAAGATAAGAGACTTGACTTATATTTGACTTGATATGATATGTGAAGAACTTGAAATTGTGTTAAAAAGTGGTGAAACCTCATTCGTGAGTAATGAGTACTTGGTCTTTAAAAGAATAAAGTTTTACTTGATTTCGGAAATGGGAATAACTATCGAACAAGCTATTGCAGCGTTAATAAAGGAAAATGTAATGACAAATAATTATATTAAAACAAGTAGAATCTTCCATCTGCATAGAAGCTAAGATAAGACAAAATTGTATTACATTTTATAGATCATGACTACTTTAATAAGAATCATTATAAACAAGTATTGTTTTCTTAAATTCCAAAGTAAGGAACTTGATTTCTAAAAGAAAAGAGACTTGAGAATTTGAAGTGTTTTGGTTTAAAAGAAAGGCATGGTTTTGTCTTAAATTGGTTTAAAACATAAAGTGTTATAATAGCTTTATGAGAAGTTAGTTATAACGACTTTATGAAAGCAAAAGAATGGTTTTATTATTGGATTTAAAATGGTAACTTGATTTTGGGAAAAGAGAAGTAACTTGAGTTTAAAAGTATAAGTAACTTATTTTCAAATATCGAACTTTTCTTGATGAGAAAAATATAAGTGGCTTGGTTTTAAAAGGTAGGAGCACCTTGATCTTAAAAGAGTTAGTTACTTGGGTTTTAAAAGTATACTTGACGTTGTTTTAAAAGTGTAAGCCACGTGGTTTAAAAAGTGTAAAGTACTTGATTTAAACATGAACGTGTTTGGTACTACGGATAATAGTATCGAGTTGTTTTTACGTAAAAAGAGATCTTTTTGAAAGGATTAATGTACGTAGTACTTTAGGGTTAAAACCCGGATTGTTGTCATAAAATGGAAGTCTAAGAGTATGTCAATTTGCCTATGCTAGTTGTTATAGCCTTCGGTGATATTACTATGTTACCGCGTCTCTCGGTTGGAGGGCCGGCTGACTTGTTGTGAATTTGTTGGACGTACCGGCAGTGATGGAGGATTCCACGGGTATGCTTTCATTTTGTTTGATCTTGGCCATGCTTATACGATGAGGGATGCCGGGGCATGCGACCAGGATGCGGGTTAGATGCCCGGACGTTTCATTGGACGTACCGGCAGTGACGGAGGATTCCACGGGTATGCTTCCATTGTTATTATCACATGGACATGTCTACACCGATGAGGGATTCCGGGGGCATGCGGCCATGCAGCGGGTTAAACTCTCGGTATATTATTATTGTCACATGGGCATGTCTACACCGATGAGGGATTCCGGGGGCATGTGACCATTACTATCATTCCATGGGCTAGCTCCCCATGAAGACATGTCTACACCGATGAGGGATTCCGGGGGCATGGTATATACGATTATTACTCCATGGGCTAGCTCCCCATGAAGACCTGCACCTACGATGAGGGATGTCGAGGGCACGTTATGGCCATGCTACACCGATGAGGGATTCTGGGGCATGCGGCCGCGTATTATATACATATATATGTATTGTATATGTGTACGCCGACAGTGAGGTAGGATGTCACTGGTGGGTCACATGGTTATATGTTACACCTACGATCACAGCGATGCAGGATTCCAGGCGGGAGATATATATATGTATTGTATATGTATACGCGCAAATGTGAGGTAGGATGCCACGGGCGCGTCACATGATTATGATTTATGTCATAGACTGCCGGCAGTGAGGAAGGAGTTCCACGGGCACGATGACTTTGAGGGCGTAAGTCCATGACTTGACATGACTGCTTATACATTGTGTACTGTAGTTTGGTTATCATACATGTCTCCTGTTTTATATAGACTATTATGATTTCATTATAGTATTTTCAGTTTCACATACTTGGTACCTGTTAGATCGACCTCGCCGGGGCCTGCGTTCATGCCGCAGGTAGAGGTACACCGGTTGTTGATCCTCGCTCATAGGATCACAGTTCAGCGTTTTGGGAATCTCCGTTTCTCCGGAGGCTTATCTTTTGGTATGATTCCCTGAGATTGTAGGTTCTTGTACATTCAGGGGTATGGTGGGGCCCTGTCCCATCATAGTTGTTATAAAATACGTAGAGGCCTGTAGTACTGTTGTAGGCAGGGTTTGTAAGGGATTAACTGTTCGATTTTGATATATATATACAGGAAGGTAACCGTTTTGGTTAGCCTGTTGCTTATTTTATGTCTTGTTTCATGCTTAAGTTTTTATTTCCGCTGATTTCTCTGATGGTTGTATCACTAGGGTGCCCGGGGTAAGGCACCAGTCACGGGCCCGAGGTCGGGTCGTGACAAAAGTGGTATCAGAGCAGTTAATCCTCGGAAAGTGTCTACAGACCGTATCTAGTAGAGTCTTGATTATCGGCGTGTTGTGTACCACACCTATAATCAGGAGGCTACAGGATATTTAGGATTGGTTTCCATTCTTCTCACTCTGAGATCGTGCCTTAGAGTTGTGTTATAAGTTGGACTCCCTCTGACGTATTCTTTTGTACCAGTTATGCCTCTACGCAAGGCAACCAGAGCCCAGAAGGGCAAGGCAGCAGAGGGAGCTGCGAGTAGAGCACAGAGGGTTACCAGGGCAGAGGCCCAGTCTTTACCTAAGGTGGTACTTCAGATGGGGAGTTCTGCGACGCCGCTAGCCCCAGGGGAGTTTAGAGCAGCAACAGTAGCTATTGAGACCACGATACCTGAGTCTCCAGTTCCACGACCAGGAGCCGAGGATATGAGTTACAAGGATATGGCCCAGTTACTAGCTAGGCTTGTGGCTAGGAATGAGGACAGACGAGAGTCGGAGGTTCCGGTAGTACCAGTAGTTCACCCTAGATCCGATAGTTTGAGACTTCGGGACTTCTTGAGTTGCAGTCCACCCGAGTTCTATGGATCGAGAACTGAGGAAGATCCTCAGGAGTTTATTCGACAGCTGCAGCGGATCATGAAAGTGACCAGGGCCTCAGAGACAGAGTCGGTGGTATTAGGTTCACATCGGTTGCGTGATACTGCCGTCGACTGGTTTGATTCATGGGAACTATCCCGAGGGGAGCATGCGCCTCCAGCTGGTTGGGACTAGTTCGCAGAGGCATTTCTTACACATTTCTTGCCCTCGCAGATGAGGAGAGCTCGGGCAGATAGATTTATGATGTTGAGGCAGAATGGGCGGACGGTTTGGGAATACAGTATAGAGTTTGACTCGTTGGCTCGTTATGTCCCCGCTTTAGTGGCAGACATGGAGGATAGAGTGCACCGATATGTCACAGGACTTGACGATTATCTAGCAGAGAGTTGCAGAGTAGCTCTTGGTAGGGCATGGACATTGCCCGTATACAGGCTTATGCACAGGGGATTGAGGAACGTAGAGACCGACGTAGGGACCAGGATCAGCATAAGAGGGCCAGGACAGCAGGGACCTTTGGTAACTTTCGAGGCGGACCGCCTCAGCAGCAGGCCAGTTATGCGCCTCCGCCAGTACAGAGTGGTCCTCCAGTCTTCGGGACGTTCGGGATGTTCAGGAGCAGGTCAGGGCTCCAGGGCTTCAGGTTTCCGGGGGAGAAGGGGTGTTAGCCAGATGGAGCCACCCCTACCTCGGTGTGGTCGATGTGGTAGACCCTATCTTGGGGAGTGTCATACTATTTCGACATCTTGTTATGTTTGCGGCCAACAGGGCCATTTGGCGAGAGACTGTCCGACCAGAGGTGGCACTGGTGGGATAGCACAGACTACGGGATCAGTTGCGGGTTCTTCACCTTCCATAGCTAGGCAGGATGTTCATACACCGGCAGGCCACGGCAGAGGTCGCGGTGGAAGTTCCCAGTTTTAGCGGTCCTTTGAACCGCCTATTTGATTTTCAGGTATATCCTTAACCCTCTAGAGACTAGTTTGTATTGATGTTATGATGATGTGTTAAGTGTTATGTTCGGATGGCATGGTGATAAAATATGATTTAGAAGCCTGGTTAGTGAAAAGGGTAAGTCTGGGGATGAGGAAATTTTGAGCCTTAGAATTTATAACAATAGAGACCTTAGATGTAAGGCCGTCTTGAGTAAAAGACTTTACGGTTAATCTTTGTCGGAGTGCATAGTATACGTGGAGTATTTGTGTGATAATTTCATGGGTAGTTTGAGATAGAAGTGGTAGCTTCCATGACGTGAATTAGTAAGATTGTTCCGGATCGGGGAACGAAAGAGTTTGGCGCAATAATGGGTCGGGTTGAGGCCAGATTGCGGGTCAACCCGCAACCCGGAATGAAGTGAGGTAAATTTAAGGTAGTCCCTCTAGGTGATGGGGTCACGAGGGTGGAAGGCCCAAGTTTAGGTAACCGTTGTACGAGTTCGTGGATGCGTTCGACCAGAATCGGATCGTGAAGGCCAGGAATGGCCTTAGAGGAAATCGAAGCTAGTAAGGTGACCAAGTTGGATAGTAGAAACCCCAAGAGTTCGAAAGCAGAAGCGATGACTGAAATATGGTACGTGTAATAGAAAGAGTTCGGGTATACGAGAAGGTTACGACGAGTAGAAGAAAAAAAGCGAACGTGTGTTAAGTGAATGGATGTGATCATTTTTGTGAAGTGAAGATGCAAAGAGAGTATCCTTTAGACCTTGGGTGGGAGCTGATGCGCGAAAAGATGCACACACTTTAATGCAAGTGCACGTTATCGTGACAAGTAATATAGTCTTGATAAGACCGAATATCGTCCACAAGGATTAGGGTTCAAGTACCAACTATCTATCTTTTGGTATCTATTTGGCAATTGATATTTGATTTTGTGGTTTATAACTAATAATTATAAAAGCTAATTAACTATAAGTTTACTTCAGTTGTGATGGGAATAGGGCTTCCATGTCTCCTCAACTATCCGCTTATGTTATTTATTAATGCAATGAATTATGGTCTTCTTCTCTCGGAGCTAGCAGGTTTACGAAATCGTTTTATATTCCCGTTAAGGATATATAAACACTCAACCCCAGTATTGCACCTTATCTACCTTTCGGTGATAAGGATAACTCTATAGGAGGATTAAGAACAAAAACCTAGTTAACCGTCACGCACCATGCGCAAAATTAGGGTTGTTAAGCCTCTCATTAACGCTACATAAATAATTGAGGTATTTTCATCCCCAATCCAAAATATGTCTACCCAACTTACAGCATATTCACAACCTCCTCCTTTCGAAGTTTGATTAGAAATCATATAATGATAATTAGTTGTCAATTAATTACCAAGCATTCAAAGCAATTATTGGATAAATCTCTCAAAGAAGAATAATAACCATAGACATGCATTAATTCATAACATAAGTTTCTAGTGAATCAACATGGAAAACCCTATAAAAGAATTAGTTCCTAGCCATTGACATGACAAGAACTAATTCAAAGTTCATCATACAAAACTGAAATAAAAAAAAGAAAAGAAAAGAAAATTACTAAGTTTAGGGTCTCCAATCTTCAATCCAAGAAAACCTTGTGTTGTGCAAGAAAGGGAACCCTTTAGAACTGCCTAGGGTTTCCCTTTTATAGGCTGAAAACCGCCTCAAACTTTTCCTTCAAAGCCTGGCCCAGAAAATCGTCATTAACGTGATTTTTCCCGCCGGCGCTGCTCGCCAGCCGCGGGCGCGAACTGCAGCACGGGTGATTTGGCGCCGCCTCGATCTCGCTGTGGCGCGCGGGCGCTGGAACCTCTGCAGCCTTCGATGATTAGCGCCGCGCCGCTTCGATCGCAGGAGGCCGCGCGCCGTTCCTCTGCAGCCTCTCTGATGATTAGGCGTCGCGCCTCGCTTCGATCGCAGGAGGCCGCGCGCTGCTCTGGGTTTCTGCCTCGTTCGCCACTTTCTCGTCTTTTAAGCTCTGGAACCTCCTCTTTTGCCCTCTTTTAGCTCCTTTTCCGCCCTTTGGCCATTTTAACCACTTTGACTCAAAAGAAAGGAAAACTATCCTAATACGACACTTATTTGTACAAAAAGGGACAAAAGACTAACTAAAACTGACTCAAAAAGTGTATATAAAATACACCGATCAAATACCCTCAAACTTAACCTTTGCTCGCCCTCGAGCAAATATAGAAAGAAAGCAATAAAGACTCAAAGAAACGAAAAATAAAAGATTCACTGACATTGATCACTTTTGCTGCATTAGTGTTATCTAGAAAAATATGAAGGTTAGCAGAATAATATGCAGGAACATATAGCATGAAATTTCAGCACACTAAACACATTAAGCTAGATATTTCGCAAACTCATTTTTATCATGCTTAATGGAAGTCAATATACTAAATCATGCTTGAAAAATAGAAAATTCCTATGGCATGTTTACTTGCTATTCTCCACTAATCCTGGATATGCATACAAGAGATCTTCAGGACTTTAAGGGTTGTAATGTAGGCTTAGGTATAGGTAGGTAAAAATAGACATTTAGGCTCATTTTTTTGTGTACCATAAGCTCTTTAGCTTTTCCATTTTTCCCTTTTCTTTTGATTCTTTTCTTTACTTCAATTCTATCTTTTCCCTCTTTTGTTTTGGGAGAGTGAAGAGTATTATAATAACAAGCACCCCCAAACTTAGGCTTTTGCCTATTTCTTATTACTTTTTTTTATTGGGGTGCAACAAGCTCATTCACTCTTTTTGTCTCTTTTTTAACACAATTTATTCCACTACTTCACATTTTTACTTATGGCAAAATTTGTGGGAATGTAGGGTGTCAAAGAAGAAGTTTCAATGTTTAGGCTCAATGGGGCTGACTAGGGATACTTTTAAAGTCCGAGATAGAAAAGAGTGGTAAGAATTGGCTATCAAAAAAATGTCTGAGTCATCTCCCTAACATGCATATCCTAACTATTTCGTCTCAAATAACAAGCAATCATAACACATAAGTATTCATCATTTAGCATGCATAATTCAAGCAAGAAACTCCAAATAGACAGATTTTGTGAGTGTTTGGCATATCTAACCTAGGTGTTTAGATAGTTGCTTCTAATTCCATTACATTATTCCACCTTACTTCACTAGGTGTTTCTAGTAACTACAACATACATGATCTTTTGACAGACAGTTATGACTTAAAAGAAAAAATTTGTGACTCAAAAATACATAAAAACAACAAAAACGACTTAAATGAAACATAACAAGACACAAATAAAACACCCCCAAACTTGAATCACACATTGTCCCCAATGTGTGTAGACTCAAAGACAATAAAAGAAATAAGACACTTACAGACTTGGCTAAAATGGTGGTGCTGGCGGTGGATAGTACTTTGAATTCCGTGAGGGGGTGAGAGTTCTGGATTTTTGATTTGGCGACAGGGCCTTTGGATCGGAGCGTCTAAAAGAATTTCGGTTTTTCCGTCGTGGCGCCGCGGCTCTGCAAATTGGCGCCGCGGCGCCCAAATTTCTGCGTTCTCTGACTCTTACTGCGCGGCTATCGCTGCGCCAAGGCCTCGCGATTTTCTGAAATCTTGGCTTCTTCGCCGCCTTCCAAGTTCTTGGCTTTCACCTGTCACACAACACAAACACTACCTCTGTGAGACTGTTCTAAAAAAAGTATAATTGCATTTAAACTAAATAAACGAAAATACCTTGGGTTGCCTCCCAAGGAGCGCTGTCTTTAACGTCTTTTAGCCGGACGCAAGTTCCTTATTATTCTAAGGTATGAGAGGTTACTAAGTTCATGTATTCCATTTCATTGATCAAATAGGGTTTTAACCTCTGTCCGTTTACTTTGAAGGAAGCTCCCTCTCTCCCTTTTATTTCAATCGCACCATATGGGAATACTCTTACCACCGTGTATGGTCCTGTCCAACGTGATTTTAACTTGCCTGGAAATAATTTCAACCTTGAGTTGAATAACAACACTTGTTGTCCTTCTTGAAAGTCTTTCGGTATCAACTTCTTGTTGTGCCATGCTTTCGTTCGTTCCTTGTAGATCTTTGCATTCTCATAGGCATTGTGCCTAAATTCATCCAACTCGCTCAGCTGTATTAGCCTCCTATGTCCTGCTGCGTGGCGTCCATGTTTAACTTCTTCATTTCCCAATACGCTATGTGTTCCAACTCTACTGGCAAATGACATGCTTTACCAAAAACTAATTTATAAGGTGACATACCAATCGGTGTTTTAAATGTTGTCCGGTATGCCCATAATGCGTCATCCAATTTGATAGACCAGTATTTCCTTGAGTCGTTCACCGTCTTTTCCAATATGCTCTTTACTTCTCTATTTGACACTTCCGCTTGCCCATTAGCTTGAGGGTGGTAGGAGGTTGTAGTGCGGTGGTAGACTCCATATCGGGAAAGCAACGAATTCAGCTGCTTATTGCAAAAGTGACTTCCTTCGTCACCGATGATGGCTCTTGGAGTGCCGAACCTTGTGAAAATATTCTTTTGAAGGAATTTTTGAACAGTCTTACTGTCGTTTTATTTTGTGGCCACTGCTTCTACCCATTTGGACACATAGTTAACTGCCAGAAGGATATATTGATTTCCAAAGGATGGCGGGAATGGTCCCATGAAATCGATTCCCCACAAATCAAAGAGTTCCACTTCCAATATCCCTTGCGAAGGCATTTCGTTTCGTCTTGAGATGTTCCCTGTTCTCTGACAACTATCACATCTCTTCACAAAGGTGTGGGCATCCTTAAAAAGTGTTGGCCAATAGAATCCGCATTGCAGTACCTTTGCCGCTGTTCTTGATGCCCCAAAGTGTCCACCACATGATAGGGTGTGGCAATGGGTGAGAACCTGGTGCATCTCTTCCTCTGGTATACACCTCCTGATGACTTGGTCGGCACAATGTTTGTATAACATAGGTTCCTCCCAATAGTAATGCTTTACTTCTGAGTAAAAGCTCTTCAATTGTTGTCTTGTCAATTCTGGGGGTAGTACCTTAGCTGCAAGAAAGTTAATAAAATCAGCGTACCAAGGTAATTTAGAATTCATACTTACTTGAAACAGTTGTTCGTCTGGAAAGTGATCATTTATTTGCACATCCTTGGTGTTCTGGCTCTCTGTGTTCTCCAGTCTTGACAAGTGGTTCAGAATCAATTCTCTGTTCCTTTCTTATCACGAATCTCCACGTGGAATTCTTGTAGAAGCAGGACCCATCGAATGAGGCGAGGCTTTGCATCCTTCTTTGTCATCAAGTACTTTATAGCAGAGTGGTCAGTGTATACTATCACCTTATTCCCAATCAAGTATGGCCTGAATTTCTCAAATGCATATACTATTGCTAGTAGTTCCTTTTCGGTAGTTGCATAATTTAATTGTGCGTCATTTAGAGTTTTATTAGCATAGTAAATGTATCTAAATACCTTGTCGATTCTCTGTCCAAGCACTGCTCCTGCTGCATAATCGCTTGCATCACACATTAGTTCAAATGGGAGCTCCCACTTTAGTGCAATGACTATGGGTGCTGAAATAAGCTTCTCCTTGAGCGTCTGAAATGCGGATAAGCATTCTTTATTGAAGTCAAAGGCAACCCCCGTCATTAGCAATGTGGAAAGAGGCTTTGAGACTGTTATACCCCGTATTTCCAGAGTATGTACGTGAGGGCGTACGTACAAAAGTTTAAGCCTTGAGTAGGCATAAGGGACGAAATTGTGCACAACTAGCGAAAAGAATTGTTTTCCGACGAAAAGTTTTCCGGACCTTGCGAAGGGAAAATTACGGTTGCGACATTTATAATTTTTGCGGATTTTTCCGAGAGATGAAATATTTTGGACCAACGAGAGGGCGACAAGTGTCACCCTCAAGTGGGCGGTCAAGTGGCCGAATTGTTTGGCACGTTTTTTTCATTTTTGTGGCCTAAAACATTTGGTCAATGTTTGCTAGATATTTTGTGTGTAGATAGATAAGGTGGGACCCACACAACACTTGTCCAAATCTCCACCATGCACTTGTCCTCCACTTGCCTTAATCTAGACCATTGGTGGTTCTATAAATACCCCTCAAGTGCAAGACCAAATCTTCATCCCTTAAACATTTTTCCAAGTCTCAAAACCCCTCTCCCCTAGTGAAGTTCTCGTCCCAACTTCCCCTCCCCCTTTGAGAAGCCCTCGGCCGAAACTACCCCCCCCCTTCCTAGTAGTACTAGCCGAAATACCCCCCCCCTCTTGGTAGAAAAGTATTCTCCAAGTGTTGTTACTATTCCAAAATACCTTGACCCAAATACCTTGTAGTATTCCCAAAGTTACCTCTATACTAAAAGCCCGGAAAATACTACTATACTTCATTTAGTCACTAAACGAAACCCTAGGGAAAATCTTCATAGTTGGTTGAAGTATTAAGTAGAAGTTGTGTAGAACTTCTAAGGGTTTCTTGGAGTGAATTGGAGCGTACAGAATAGGAGCTAAACCTTGCTCAGGATCGACTTTTAAACTTGGATAATTTTGGGCTTGTCGAGGTAAATAATCTTGTCCTTCTATTGTAATTGGAGATTACATATTGTAGACTTGTGTAATTTGATGGGTAGGGAAGTGCTGCCCAATTTTCCATAGAATAAGGAATCTTGTATCTAGAATTATTCTACAGAGTAGTCTAGACGTTGATAGACTTATATGACCGTTATAGGTTGAAGTACTGCGAGTAGCGTATTCTACTCGAAGGGTGGAAAAGGCTAGTAGGATTACAGTACTTTGGAGCTATTTGCTAATTGTCGATAATCGTCGCGAGGTATGTGATTCTTCTTATCCTCTTGAGCATGATATTTTAAAAGAATATATATAGTACGGTAGACGTACGTGTGTTAACTGAACGTGATTTTACTTTGATGTCTTTTGACTTGAGTTTTAAATAATAAAGAATCTTGAAGTATTTCAAAAGAATTAAGAATCATTTTTGAAAGAAGAGTAATACTTGGTTTTGAAAGCTTAAGAGTTATACTAGCTTTATGGGAAGTTAGGTATAACGTCTTAAGAGAGATAAAAAGAATGGTTTATTGATCTTAAAAGATAAGAGACTTGACTTAATTGAATTGATATGAATTTTATTAATAAGTGTGAAACCTCATTCGTGAGTAATGAGTGTTTGGTCTTTAAGAGAATAATGTTTTACTGATTTCGGAAATGAGAATAAGTATCGAACGAACCACTGCAGCGTTAATAAAGGAAAATGTATTGACAATTAAGTAATTATATTAAAACCAGTAGAAACCTCCATCTGCATAGAAGCTAAGATAAGACAAGATTGTATTACATTTCCTAGATCATGGCTGCTTTAATAAGATTGTTATAAACAAGATTAACCTACTCACAATTAAGGCATATGTTACTCAAATTGTTTTAAAAGAGAATTATGTTATTAAGTGATTAAGACTATGAACTACGAAACCTTTCGAAAATAAGAGACGTGAATATTTGAAATTAGGCAAACTTGAACTTTGGAAAAGAATGTTGTAACTTGACTTTAAAAGGAGAAGTGTTTTGGTCTAAAAAGAAGGCATGGTATTGTCTTAATTTGGTTTAAAAAGGAAAGTATGGAAGTGTGTTGGTTTACTTAAAAATGTTAGTCCTTCTATTTTTAATACTACGGGTATCGGGTGACCTTTGTAAAAGAAATGGATCCTTTAAAAAGAATTTAATGTACGTAGTACTTTGGGGTTAAAACCTGGACTTTGGCATAAAATGAAAGTACCTTGAGTTGTGTGTAACTTGCCTATGTTTGCGTGTGATAGCCTTGTCGTGCTAGTATTGTATTTCTATACCACCGCGTCTCTCAATGGAGGGCCGACTGATTTATTATGATCTTACTTGGACGCACCGACAGTGACAGAGGATTCCATGAGTACGCTTCTGTTGATAGTGTTATTCCATGGACTAGCTCTCCATGAGGTTATACTGATTCGGCTTTGGTATCTGGTAGTTGGCTCTCGTACTTGCCCCGAAGTCGTGGCTGATTCGGCTTTGGTATCTGGTAGTTAGCCTCAGACTTGCCCCGCTCGGTTTAGTGGCGAAGTCTCGTGATACGCCTTGGTATCCGTAGTTAGCCTCGTACTTGCCGGCCACCACGTGACACGACTTTGGTATCCGTAGTTGGCTTTCGACTTGCCCGACGCCTTCGTGGTTTGGTTGTGTAGTATTGTTAGTACGGCTTTGGTATCTGGTAGTTGACTTTCGTACTTGCCCCGGTCAGTTGATGATGCGGCTTTGGTATTTGGTAGTTAGCCTTCGTACTTGCCCCGTACGGTTTTATGACTCAGGTGGGACCTGGTGTTCATGTGTACTCCTTGGTGCTAGTATATCATGATCACGGCGATGAGGAAGGTATTCCACGCATGATTGATGTTGTGGCGTGAGACCCATAGTTATATTTGAGTGATGACTTTGAGGCGTGAGTCCCCGACTTGACATGACCGCTTATTTATCAGGATCGTAGTTTGGTTATCATACATGTCTCCCGCTTTATATAGACTACTATGATTTCATTTACGTGATTTCGCCACATACTGCAATTGGCCAGATCGACTCTCGGCCGCGTTCACGCCGCAGTGAGGTACACCGTTGTTGATCCTCGCCTAGGATCACTTCAACGTATTAGGAAGCCCGCTTTCTCCGAGGCTTATCTTTTGGTATGTTTCCCGAGTTGTAGGTTCTTGTACATTCGTGGTATGGCGGGCCCCGTCCGTCATAGTTGTTATAACATTCTTAAGGTCCGTAGTAATCGCTGGGCGAGTTTGTAAAAGGGATGTAATCGCTCAAACATGTATATATACATGCCAAAAGCGATCTTTACTTGGATAAACTGTTCTCATTCTATATTGTTTCATGTCTTGTTTTATATTCCGCCGTTACTGCGATGTATGTCTACTGGGTGCCCGGGTAGGCACGATCACGGCCCGGTTCGGTCGTGACAAAAGTGGTATCAGAGCGATTAATCCTCTGAAAGTGTCTACGTGCATCGTCTAGTAGTCTTGATTATCGATGTGTTGTGCACCACATCTATAATCGTGAGGTCGCAGGACATTTAGGATTGGTTTCCATTATTCTCATTCGAGATCGTGCCTTAGCCGTGTTATAAGTTGGACCCTCTCGACGTATTTCGTTTTACCGATTATGCCTCCGCAAGGCAACCCGGGCCCAGATGGGCAAGGCAGCCGAGGAAGCTGCTAGTAGGATACAGAGGAGTATGAGGGCGCAGGCCCGGTCATTACCTGAGATAGTGCTTCAGACGGCGAGTTTTGCGACGCCGCCAGCCCCAGCAGAGTTTAGAGTCGTAGCTGTGGCTGCTGAGACCACAGTACCTGAGCCTCCAGTCCCACAGCCTGGAGCAGAGGAGTTGGGGTACAAAGAGATGGCGCCATCGCCGTGATCGTGGTCAGACATGAGGATAAGATGGATGCAGCAGTTCCAGTTCCAATAGTACCCATGGTTCACCCGAGATCGGATAGTTTGAGGCTACGTGACTTTCTGAGTTGTAGCCCGCCAGAGTTCTACGGGTCGAGGCCTGAGGATGATCCGCAGGAGTTCATTCGACAGTTACAGCGGATCATGAGAGTGATCAAGGCTTCGGAGACCGAGTCGGTGGTCTTAGGTTCACATCGGCTGCGTGATACTGCAGTCGACTGGTTTGATTCGTGGGAGCTGTCCCGGGGAGAGTATGCACTTCCAGCCGTATGGGACGAGTTCTCAGGGGCATTTCTTGCACATTTCTTGCCTCCACAGATGAGAAGGGCTCGGGCCGACATATTTTTGACATTAAGGCAGACCGGGCGTACGGTTCGGGAGTACAATGTGGAGTTTGACTCATTAGCTCGGTACATCCCCGCATTAGTAGCCGACATGGAGGACAGAGTTCACCGCTACGTCACCGGGCTCGATGACTACTTGGCAGAGGCTTGTTCGGGTGTAGCTCTTCAGCCGGGCATGGACATTGCCCGCATGCAGGCTTATGCACTTGGGTGTGAGGAGCGGAGAGGTCGGCGGAATGACCGGGATCAACAGAAGAGGGCCAGGACAGCAGGGTCTTTTGGCGACTTTCGAGGCGGACCGCCTCAGCAGCAGACTAGTTATGTACCTCCGCCAGTACAGAGCGGTCCTCCACAGTCTTCGGGACATTCGGGATATTCGAGAGCGGTCGTGGCTGTGTTTCGATTTTCGGTGAGTAGAGTGCTCGCCGGATGAGGCCACCCTTGTCTCAGTGTGGCCGTTGTGGAAATATTCATAAGGGTGAGTGTCGTACTAATTTGGGAGATTGTTATTCTTGCGGCCAACAGGGCCATTTGGCGAGAGACTGTCCGACCAGAGGTAGCACTGGTGGGATAGCACAGACTACGAGATCAGTTGCGGGTTCTTCACCTTCCATAGCTAGGCAGGATGTTCATATACCGGCAGGCCACGGCAGAGGTCGCGGTGGAAGTTCCCAGTTTTAGCGGTCCTTTGAACCGCCTATTTTTTTCAGGTATATCCTTAACCCTCTAGAGATTAGCATGCGTGATACGATGATTATATGTTGAGTACTATGTACAGATAGCGTTGTGTATATTGTGGTTTAGAGACATGGTTAGTTGAAAGGATAAGTATGGGGACAGGGAAGGTATGAATCTTAGAATATTACACGTTGATACCTTAGATGTAAAGTCGTCTTGAATAAAAGATTTTACGGTTAGTCTTTGTCAAAATACTTGGTATGCGTAAATATATATTGTGGGATAATTCCATGGGTTGTGTAAGATGAAAGTGGTAGCTTTCAGGACTTGAATAGGTAAGATTGTTCCGGATCGGGGAACAAGAGTTTGGCGCGATTATGGGTCGGGTTGAGGACCATTCGCGGGTCGACCCGCAGCCCGGTTTGGGGTGGGGTCGATTCGAGTGGTCCCGCCAGTGGTAGGGTCACGAGGGTGCTAGGCCCAGGTTTAAGTAACCATCGTATGAGTTCGTGGATATGTTCGACCAGAATCGGATCGTGAAGGCCGGGAATGGCCTTAAAGGAGATTGAGGCTAGTAAGGTGACCAAGTTTGGAGGTTGTGACTCCAAAGTTTTGGAAACTGAAGCGATGACTGGAGTATGGAATGTGTACTAGGGAGAGAGTTCGGGTGTACGAGAAGGGTACAACGAGTAAGGAAAGAAGTGAACGTGTGTTAGGAGAATAAAAAAGATCATTTTGTGGTGAAGTGGAGATGCGAAGGGAGTATCCTTTAGACCAGGGTGGAAGCTTTTGTGATGTAGGAGTGACTCCTCGTTGACTTGGGTTAAGTATTTGCGCGTGTGTTATTCTGTGGCCAGGTGTGGCATTGGCAACTTGTTTAAGTTAAGAGGAACTTTATCGTTATCCGTCTTGAGAAGGAACATTCGGGACGAATGTTTCTAAGGAGGGGAGAATGTTATACCCCGTATTTCCAGATTATGTACGTGAGGGAGTACGTACAAAAGTTTAAGCCTTGAGTAGACATAAGGGACGAAATTGTGCACAACTAGCGAAAAGAATTGTTTTCCGACGAAAAGTTTTCCGGACCTTGCGAAGGGAAAATTACGGTTGCGACATTTATAATTTTTGCGGATTTTTCCGAGAGATGAAATATTTTGGACCAACGAGAGGGCGACAAGTGTCACCCTCAAGTGGGCGGTCAAGTGGCCGAATTGTTTGGCACATTTTTTTCATTTTTGTGGCCTAAAACATTTGGTCAATGTTTGCTAGATATTTTGTGGGTAGATAGATAAGGTGGGACCCACACAACACTTGTCCAAATCTCCACCATCCACTTGCCCTCCACTTTCCTTAATCTAGACCATTGGTGGTTCTATAAATACCCCTCAAGTGCAAGACCAAATCTTCATCCCTTAAACATTTTTCCAAGTCTCAAAACCCCTCTCCCCTAGTGAAGTTCTCGTCCCAACTTCCCCTCCCTGAGAAGCCCTCACTAAAACTACCCCCTTCCTAGTAGTACTAGCCGAAATACCCCCTTGGTAGAAAAGTATTTTCCAAGTGTTGTTACTATTCCAAAATACCTTGACCCAAATACCTTGTAGTATTCCCAAAGTTACCTCTATACTAAAAGCCCGGAAAATACTACTATACTTCCTTTAGTCACTAAACGAAACCCTAGGGAAAATCTTCATAGTTGGTTGAAGTATTAAGTAGAAGTTGTGTAGAACTTCTAAGGGTTTCTTTTAGCGAATTGGAGCGTACAGAATAGGAGCTAAACCTTGCTCAGGATCGACTTTTAAACTTGGATAATTTTGGGCTTGTCGAGGTAAATAATCTTGTCCTTCTATTGTAATTGAAGATTAAATATTGTAGACTTGTGTAATTTGACGGGTAGGGAAGTGCTGCCCAATTTTCCATAGAATAAGGAATCTTGTATCTAGAATTATTCTACAGAGTAGTCTAGACGTTGATAGACTTATATGACCGTTATAGTTGAAGATCATGCAGTAGCGTATTCTACTCGAAGGGAGGAAAAGGCTAGCAGGATTACAGTACTTTGGAGCTATTTGCTAATTGTCGGTAATCGTCGCGAGGTATGTGATTCTTCCTATCCTCTTGAGCATGATATTTTAAAAGAATATATATAGTACGGTAGACGTACGTGTGTTAACTGAACGTGGTTTTACTTCGATGTCTTTTGACTTGAGTTTTAAATAATAAAGAATCTTGAAGTATTTCAAAAGAATTAAGAATCGTTTTTGAAAGAAGAGTAATACTTGGTTTTGAAAGCTTAAGAGTTATACTAGCTTTATGGGAAGTTAGGTATAACGTCTTAAGAGAGATAAAAAGAATGGTTTATTGATCTTAAAAGATAAGAGACTTGACTTAATTGAATTGATATGAATTTTATTAATAAGTGTGAAACCTCATTCGTGAGTAATGAGTGTTTGGTCTTTAAGAGAATAATGTCGTACTGATTTCGGAAATGAGAATAAGTATCGAACGAACCACTGCAGCGTTAATAAAGGACAATGTATTGACAATTAAGTAATTATATTAAAACCAGTAGAAACCTCCATCTGCATAGAAGCTAAGATAAGACAAGATTGTATTACATTTCCTAGATCATGACTGCTTTAATAAGATTGTTATAAACAAGATTAACCTACTCACAATTAAGGCATATGTTACTCAAATTGTTTTAAAAGAGAATTATGTTATTAAGTGATTAAGACTATGAACTATGAAACCTTTCGAAAATAACAGACGTGAATATTTGAAATTAGGCAAACTTGAACTTTGGAAACGAATGTTGTAACTTGACTTTAAAAGGAGAAGTGTTTTGGTCTAAAAAGAAGGCATGGTATTGTCTTAATTTGGTTTAAAAAGGAAAGTATGGAAGTGTGTTGGTTTACTTAAAAATGTTAGTCCTTCTATTTTTAATACTACGGGTATCGGGTGACCTTTGTAAAAGAAATGGATCCTTTAAAAATAATTTAATGTACGTAGTACTTTGGGGTTAAAACCTGGACTTTGGCATAAAATGAAAGTACCTTGAGTTGTGTGTAACTTGCCTATGTTTGCGTGTGATAGCCTTGTCGTGCTAGTATTGTATTTCTATACCACCGCGTCTCTCAATGGAGGGTCGGCTGATTTGTTATGATCTTACTTGACGCACTTACAGGACGGAGGATTCCACTGCACGCTCATTGATAGTGTTATTCCATGGACTAGCTCTCCACGAGGTTATACCGATTCGGCTTTGGTATCCGTAGTTGGCTCTCGTCTTGCCCCAAGTCGTGGGCTGATTCGGCTTTGGTATCCGGTAGTTAGCCTTCAGACTTGCCCCGCTCGCTTTAGTGGCGAAGTCTCGTGATACGGCCTTGGTATCCGTAGTTAGCCCTCAGATTTGCCGGCCAACTACGTGACATGGCTTTGGTATCCGTAGTTGGCTTCGTACTTGCCGTGACGCTTCGTGGTTTGGTTGTGTAGTATTGTTAGTACGGCTTTGGTATCTGGTAGTTGGCTTTCGTACTTGCCCCGGTCAGTTGATGATGCGGCTTTGGTATCTGGTAGTTAGCCTTCGTACTTGCCCCGTACGGTTTTATGACACAGGTGGGACCTGGTGTTCATGTGTACTCCTTGGTGCTAGTATATCATAGACTGCCGGCAGTGAGGAAGGTATTCCACAGGCATGATTGATGTTGTGGGCGTGAGACCCATAGTTATATTTGAGTGATGACTTTGAGGGCGTGAGTCCCTGACTTGACATGACTGCTTATTTATTGTGGACTGTAGTTTGGTTATCATACATGTCTCCTGCTTTATATAGACTACTATGATTTCATTTACGTGATTTTCGGGCACATACTTGGTTCTGTTATGCCGACCTCTTTCGGGTGCGCTCACGCCGCAGTAGAGTACACTTTGTTGATCCTCGCCATAGGATCACAGTTCAACGTATTAGGAAGCTCCGTTTCTCCGAGGCTTATCTTTTGGTATGTTTCCCGAGTTGTAGGTTCTTGTACATTCGTGGTATGGCGGGCCCCGTCCCGTCATAGTTGTTATAACATTCTTAGGTCTGTAGATCGTTGTGGGCGAGTTTGTAAAAGGGATGAATCGCTCAAACATGTATATATACGCCGAAAGGCGATCTTTACTGATAAACTGCTCTCATTCTATATTGTTTCATGTCTTGTTTTATATTTCACGTTACTCGATGTATGTCTACTTGGGTGCGGGTAAGGCACGACCACGCCCGGTTCGGTCGTGACAGACCTTTGAAAAATCCTTGATGAATCTTCTATAGAAACCGCGTGTCCAAGGAAACTTCACTCTTTTGTTGATATCGAGGTGGTAGATTTTCGATCACTGAAATCTTTGCTTTGTCCACCTCAATACCTTGGCTTGATATTTTGTGTCCCAAGACAATTCCCTCTGTTACCATGAAGTGACACTTCTCCCAGTTTAGCACAAGGTTAGAATATTCGCACCGGCTTAACATTGCTTCTAGATGCCTTAAACACTCATCGAATGATGCTCCAAAGACCGAAAAGTCATCCATAAAGATCTCTATAGTCCTCTCTACCATATCTGAGAAAATTGCCATCATACACCTCTGAAAAGTTGCAGGTGCATTGCAGAGTCTGAATGACATCCTTCTGAATGCAAATGTACCAAAAGGACAAGTAAATGTTGTCTTTTCCTGATCTTCTGGTGCTATTGCAATCTGGTGATACCCTGAGTATCCATCCAAAAAGCAGTAGTAGTTATGCCCTGCAAGTCTGTCCAACATTTGATCTAGAAATGGCAACGGAAAGTGGTCTTTTCTGGTTGCCTTGTTCAACTTGCGATAGTCAATGCAGATTCTCCATCCGCGATCGCTCGAGGAATGAGTTCGCTCCTCTCGCTGGTCACCACCGTTATTCCACCCTTTTAGGCACCACTTGTACCGACTCACCCATGGCCGCCGATATAGGGTAAATTACTCCTGCGTCGAGCCATTTTAGGATTTCCTTCGACTACCTCTTTCATGTTTGGGTTTAGTCGCTTTGGGCTTCATGGATGGTCCGCTTCTCCTCATCTAGACGGATCTTATGCATTACCGCTGACGCTTATCCTTTTATGTCCGCATGTCCATCCAATGCCCGCCAGCTTGTGATTCTTCAGATTTTAGCGCTTTATCAATCTCTTGGTGGATAGGTGGCATGAAATGATCACCGTAAGGTTTTCTCTTCACCTAGGTATTGGTATTGTAGATGATTGGGTAGGGTTTTTAACTCTAACTCGAGCCTTCTCGTGGATGGTAATGATCTTTCCGCATCCGCCCAAGCTCTTCATACTTCCTCGTATCCCATTTTTCATAAACATTCATCCAATTTGTATACTCTATCGATCTGGATCGCTTTACTATCATCATCCCATGTGGTCGATTTCTTCAAGCGTATCATCATGTCCGAACTCCTTGGTCGACATCGCTTTCTTCGATAAGATCAATGGCCGAGCGCTTATCCTTGGCATCCGGAAAAGTTGCTTTCAAAAACATTGAAAATCACCTCTTCTTCATCTACTCAAGCTTCAACTCCCTTGTGAACATCAACGAGAGCTCACATGGCTAAGACGGTCCGCAAGTATGATGGGGATTCCATCGTTATCTTGTATGTCTAAGATAACGGTCGGGCGAAAGATGAACTTGTCCACCTTCACTAATACATCTTCGATGACTCCTCTAGGATGAACTATTGAGCGGTCAGCTAACTGCAAAGTGATGTTTGTAGGTTTGACTTCTCCCATTCCTAGTTTGCAGAAAACTAGATAAGGCATCAGATTTATGCCTGCTCCCAAGTCGCACAATGCTTTCTGACATTCAAACTTTCCAATGGTGCATGGGATGGTGAAGCTCCCTGGATCTTGTAACTTCTGAGGTAGTTATCTCTGTAGGATGGCACTACATTCCTCAGTCAACATCACTGTTTCGTAGTCCTCTATCCTCCTCTTTTTGCGAAGCACATCCTTCATGAACTTGACGTAGCTCGGCATTTGCTCTAATGCTTCAGCAAACGGGATATTGAGTTGCAATTGTTTGAGGATCTCCACGAATCTAGAGAATTGCTTGTCAAGAGTACATGTTTTTAACTTCTGGGGATATGGTATTATCACCTGGGGTGCGGTTGCTATAGCTTCTGCCGAATTTTCGATTTCTGGGTTCTGGGCGCCGCGGCCCTGCTCTTTGCCACCGCGGCGCTCACTCTCATGTACTGTCTCAGAGTCTTCAGCGCCGCGGCCCTGCTCATAGGCGTCGCGGCGCTGCTGCTGCTGCGCACTTTCTATCTCCTCTGATTCGGCATCCTTCAGGTTAATTGCCTGACATTGTGTTTCCATATTGCCTACCCCAGGTGCAAATTGCTCTTCTTGCATTTCGCTGTTCAACATGATCGCGAGCTCTCCTATTTGCGTTTCCAACTTCTTCATGGACATTCTCGTTTCGTCCATGAACTGATTTTGGTACCTCGTGAAACTGAGTATAGCTTCTCGTAATTCCTCCCTCTCTTCCTCTATGGTTGGATCTCTATCATATTGACAGTAAAAATCCATATCTAAAGGATTCCTGAGATGAATCAAAACCAACAACGAATCACGGCACACTTGTTTGTACAAAAAAAATAAACAATGTAAAGAAAAAAATAAAAACCAAATTAGAAATTAAAAATAGATAAATTTGATATTGAACTATGCCTAATCCCCGGCAACGGCGCCAAAAACTTGATGCGCGAAAAGATGCACACACTTTAACGCAAGTGCACGTTATCTTGACAAGTAATATAGTCTTGATAAGACCGAATATCGTCCACAAGGATTAGGGTTCAAGTACCAACTATCTATCTTTTGGTATCTATTTGGCAATTGATATTTGATTTTGTGGTTTATAACTAATAATTATAAAAGCTAATTAACTATAAGTTTACTTCAGTTGTGATGGGAATAGGGCTTCCATGTCTCCTCAACTATTCGCTTATGTTATTTATTAATGCAATGAATTATGGTCTTCTTCTCTCGGAGCTAGCAGGTTTACGAAATCGTTTTATATTCCCGTTAAGGATATATAAACACTCAACCCCAGTATTGCACCTTATCTACCTTTCGGTGATAAGGATAACTCTATAGGAGGATTAAGAACAAAATCCGTCACGCACCATGCGTAAAATTAGGGTTGTTAAGCCTTTCATTAACACTACATAAATAATTGAGGTATTTTCATCCCCAATCCAAAATATGTCTACCCAACTTACAGCATATTCACAACCTCCTCCTTTTGAAGTTTGATTAGAAATCATATAATGATAATTAGTTGTCAATTAATTACCAAGCATTCAAAGCAATTATTGGATAAATCTCTCAAAGAAGAATAATAACCATAGACATGCATTAATTCATAACATAAGTTTCTAGTGAATCAACATGGAAAGCCCTATAAAAGAATTAGTTCCTAGCCATTGACATGACAAGAACTAATTCAAAGTTCATCATACAAAACTGAAATAAAAGAAAGAAAAGAAAAGAAAATTACTAAGTTTAGGGTCTCCAATCTTCAATACAAGAAAACCTTGTGTTGTGCAAGAAAGGGAACCCTTTAGAACTGCCTAGGTTTCCTTTATAGGTCAAAACCGCCTCAAACTTTTCCTTCAAAGCCCGCCCGTAAAATCGCTATTAACGTGATTTTTCCCGTGTCGCGCCATGCCCGCTTTGGGCCGCGCCGAACTTCGCAGACTGGGTGATTTGGCGCCGCGCCCCGATCTTGGCTGCGTGGGCGCGCTACTGGAACCTCTGCGGCCTCTTCGATGATTAGCGTCGCGACCGCTTCGATCGCAGGAGGCGTCGCGGCGCTGGTTCCTCTGCAGCCTCTCTGATGATTAGCGTCGCGCCTCGCTTCGATCGGGCAGGCGCCGCGCGCCGCTCGGTTTCGCTGCTCGCCACTTTCGTCTTTTAATGTCTGGAACCTCCTCTTTTGCCCTCTTTTAGCTCCTTTTCTGCCCTTTGGCCATTTTAACCACTTTGACTCAAAAGAAAGGAAAACTATCCTAATACGACACTTATTTGTACAAAAAGGGACAAAAGACTAACTAAAACTGACTCAAAAAGTGTATATAAAATACACCGATCAGGAGCTTATAGTGATGTTATGCACGTTAGAGGTGATTTCTCATTGGCTTTGATTTGAGTTTTTGCGCGTATGTTATACTATGGCCATTGGTGGCATGATTGGTTTGGTAAGTATAGTAGTGAAGACTATACCGGCGCATGTATGTTTTGAGACTTAGAAGGAACATTCGGGACGAATGTTTCTAAGGGGGGAAGAATGTTACACCCCGTAGTTCCAGGGTATGTATGTGAGGACGTACGTACGAGAATACGACATTTAAATTAAAAAGGAAGAAAGATGTGATTTTTCGACGGAAAAGTTTCCGGATTTTGTGAAGGAAAAAGGTTCGTTAAAGGGAATTGGATTCCCAGATTTGGTATTCGAACGTTTTGGAATATTAGAGAATTATGGAATTTTATTTCCGGAATCGGTCACGTGGGGCCCACGGGAGAAATTTACGGTTTTGAAGGGCCCACTTTGGTTTAGAGATTTTTGGCATTACGGATATTTTCGGAAGATGAAATATTTTGGACGAGTAGGGGGGTGACACGTGTCACCCCCATGTGGCCACGCCGAATGTGAGCGGATGTTGTCCTTGGACGGTTTTGTGGGGGACAAGTGGCAAGCCACTTGTCCCATTTTTGTGGTGGACATATGGTTGGTAGAATACCCACACACATGTCCCCAATCCTCACCTTACACTTGCTTTAATCCTAGCCATTGGTTGGCCTATAAATACCCCCTTGTTTGCAAGACTTTATTCATCCACTTAGAGAGTTTCCAAGGCAAAAATTATACTCCCTCCCCTTAGGTGTTCTCGTCCAACTCCCCCTTTGTGTAGAAAAATTCTTCAAGTGTTGGTATAGTCCCAAATACCTTAGCCTAAATCCCTTGTAGTATTCCAAAGTTATCCCAACATAAGAGCCCGGAAATACTACTTTATTCCAATAGTCGCAAAATGAAACCCTAGGAAAATATTCATAGTTGGTTGAAGTGTTAAGAGAAGTTGTTTAGAAACTTCTAAGGGTTGCTTGGAGCGGGTTGGAGCGTAAGGAATTGGAGCTAAGCGTTGCTCAGGATCGACTTATTAATCTTGGATAATTTTGGGCTTATCGAGGTAATAATCTGTGTCCCCCTATTGTAATTGGATATTACATATTGTAGTAGTTTAGAATTGAGTATAAGATATATTGGAAGGATGATTATAAATAATTTAATCAGATTTACATTGACCAGATTTACAGTAGACTTGTAGTATTATTGTGGGGCAGTGTTGTACACGTCCGGTTAGACGTTTAACCCCCTTGGAGTTGTTGGCTTGGTAGCGGGCCTTGATAAAGGAGGAGATTTATGTGGTTACGGCGGGGGAGGTGCTGCTGAATTTTCCGTAGAATAAGGAACCTTGTACTTTGAATTGTGCTACAAAGAGATCGAGAAGTTGATAGACATTTTATTGCCATTATAGGTGGAAGTACTACGAGTAGTGTATTCTACTTGAAGGGTGGAAAAGGCTAGCAAGGTTATAGTACTTGGAGCATTTTGCTAATTGTCGATAATCGTCGCGAGGTATGTGAACCTCTTCCTATCCTTTCTAGCATGATTGTTGTGAACTATGTAGTACGGTAGACGTACGTGTGCTAAACGAATTTGGTTGGTTTAAAACATAAAGTGTTGTAATGGCTTTATGGGAAGTTAATTATAACGATTTTATGTAGGTAAAATAATGGTTTATTGATTTTAAAAGATAAGAGACTTGACTTATATTTGACTTGATATGATATGTGAAGAACTTGAAATTGTGTTAAAACGTGGTGAAACCTCATTCGTGAGTAATGAGTACTTGGTCTTTAAAAGAATAAAGTTTTACTTGATTTCGGAAATGGGAATAACTATCGAACAAGCCATTGCAGCGTTAATAAAGGAAAATGTAATGACAAATAATTATATTAAAACAAGTAGAATCTTCCATCTGCATAGAAGCTAAGATAAGACAAAATTGTATTACATTTTATAGATCATGGCTACTTTAATAAGAATCATTATAAACAAGTATTGTTTTCTTAAATTCCAAAGTAAGGAACTTGATTTCTAAAAGAAAAGAGACTTGAGAATTTGAAGTGTTTTGGTTTAAAAGAAAGGCATGGTTTTGTCTTAAATTGGTTTAAAACATAAAGTGTTATAATAGCTTTATGGGAAGTTAGTTATAACGACTTTATGAAAGCAAAATAATGGTTTTATTATTGGATTTAAAATGGTAACTTGATTTTGGGAAAAGAGAAGTAACTTGAGTTTAAAAGTATAAGTAACTTATTTTCAAATATCGAACTTTTCTTGATGAGAAAAATATAAGTGGCTTGGTTTTAAAAGGTAGGAGTACCTTGATCTTAAAAGAGTTAGTTACTTGGGTTTTAAAAGTATACTTGACGTTGTTTTAAAAGTGTAAGCCATGTGGTTTAAAAAGTGTAAAGTACTTGATTTAAACATGAACGTGTTTGGTACTACGGATAATAGTATCGAGTTGTTTTTACGTAAAAAGAGATCTTTTTGAAAGGATTAATGTACGTAGTACTTTAGGGTTAAAACCCGGATTGTTGTCATAAAATGGAAGTCTAAGAGTATGTCAATTTGCCTATGCTAGTTGTTATAGCCTTCGGTGGTATTACTATGTTACCGCGTCTCTCGGTTGGAGGGCCGGCTGACTTGTTGTGAATTTGTTGGACGTACCGGCAGTGACGGAGGATTCCACGGGTATGCTTCCATTTTGTTTGATCTTGGCCATGCTTATACGATGAGGATGCCGGCATGCGACCAGACGCGGTTAGATGCCGGACGTTTCATTGACGCATCTGCAGCTGACGAGGATTCCACGTATGCTTCCATTGTTATTATCACATGGACATGTACACCGGATGAGGATTCCGGCACGCGTGCAATGCGTTAAACTCGATATTATTATTGTCATACGGGCATGTCTACACCGATGAGGGATTCCGGGCATGTGACCATTACTATTATTCCACGGGCTAGCTCTACGAAGACCGCCACACCGGCGAGGATTCCGGGCATGGTATATACGATTATTACTCCACGGGCTAGCTCTACGAAGACTGCACTTTACGATGAGGGATGCCGAGGGCAAGTTATGGCCATGCTACACCGATGAGGGATTCTGGGGCATGCGGCCGCGTATTATATACATATATATGTATTGTATATGTGTACGCCGACAGTGAGGTAAGATGCCACTGGCGGGTCACATGGTTATATGTTACACCTACGCACGGCAGCGATGCAGGATTCCACGCGTAAGATATATATGTATCAGAGTATGTGTACGCCGACAAAGAGGTAGGATGCCACGGGCGCTACATGATTATGATTTATGTCATAGATCGCCGACATGGAAGGAGTTCCACGCACGATGACTTTGAGGCGTAAGTGTCACGCCCAACCCCAAGCTCTGGATCGGCCCTACCCGCACCCTTCTATCTTAACAACTAAGTAAACTGCGGAAATTAAATAACACCTCATCTTTTTTTTTTTAAAACCAACGTACGTGCAAGGCAAAGCCAAGGCCGCCGATAATATACATAAAAGACACTACACTGCATACGTAATCCAATCCCACATATGAATATAGACTCTAAGAGTTATATCAACTATAACGGACAAGGCCCCGCCAGCATCTATAATCAGTAAAAACACATCAAAGAACTTATACCAAAAGATAAACTCCCAATGAAGGAGCTATCCAAAACTTTGGCAGGATCCTACACCGCCGATCACCAAACAACGTACCTAAACTCGGAATGACGAACGCAGCCCAAGGAGGTCGAGACGAAGAATGTACCAAGTATGTGAAAGCAGAAATCAGTAATGAAATCATAACAGTCTAAACAAAAAAGGAGACATGTATGATAACCAACCTACAGTACATAATACATAAACAGTCATATCAAGTCAGGGACGCATGCCCTCAAATCATTACTAAATATAACCATGGGTCTCACGCCCATAATATCATTCATGCCCGTGGAATCCTTCCTCACTTCTGGCAGTCCATGATATAATATAACGCCAATAGGCATACATGAACACCAAGTCCCACCTGTTTCCTAAAAACTGTACGGGCCAAGTAGGAAGACGAGCAGGTGGTAAAGCAGGGGGTATAATGTCTTGGGGGTTTACCCTCGCTTATACTCTTACCCCGAGAAGGTGGTATAGCGTCTTGGGGTTTATCCTCACTTATACTCTTACCCTATCTCGACCACCATTAAACAAAACAAGCAGTGGTATAATGTCTGGGGTTTACCCCTCATGTATACTCTTACCCGGGAGAAGGTGGTATAGCGTCTTGGGGGTTTACCCCTCACTTATACTCATACCCTATCTCGACCGACCATCAACCAAAACAAGCAGGGGGTATAATGTCTTGGGTTTTCTCATTTATACTCTTACCCTGGAGAAGGTGGTATAGCGTCTTGGGGGTTTACCCCTCACTTATACTCTTACCCTATCTCGACCGGCCGTCAAACAACATATAAGCACTACCAGGTCTTTTATAAAAATCCGAAAATTTAACCCAAGTACTACAAATAACGGAAGCATACCCGTGGAATCCCACATCACCGTCGGTACGTCCAAGTAACTTACACCAAGACATCCGGCCCTCCAACCGAGAGTCGCGGCAACACAATAAAACACAATACTTTCACTCAAATGCTATCACCAGCACACATAGGCAATTCTCAATTAATCAAGCCAAAGTACTTATCAAGGCACACATGGAAAAATTCCCAATTAACAAGCCAAAGTACTTATCAAGGCACAAATAGAATAATTCTCATTTAACAAGCCAAAGTACTTATCAAGGCACAAATAGAATAATTCTCATTTAACAAGCCAAAGTACTTATCAAGGCACAAATAGAATAATTCTCATTTAACAAGCCAAAGTACTTATCAAGGCACACTTAGACTAATTCTCAATTAATCAAGCCAAAGTACTTATCAAGGCACACTTAGAATAATTCTCAATTAATCAAGCCAAAGTACTACGTACGTACATTCTTTTTAAAGGACTCCTTTTTATGTAATACCCCAAGATACTAACACCCGTAGTATCAAGGTGTGTCTATTTTTCAAAGTAAGTTAATACACTTTAGAAAACTCATTTCAAAGCTTGAAATCAAGTAACTTCAAATTTTCACCATCAGGGCAACTTATGCCCATTAATCAAAATAGACAACTTTCTAAACCCTCCATAAAGCCGTTATAACCAACTTCCCATAAAGCCGTTATAACTCTTTATGGGTTTTAGACAATTTCATTCCTTTTATAACCAAGAGACTTATACTATTAAAACCAAGTATCACATACTTACAAATCAAGTTCTTAACTTTCAAAATACTTCAAGTCTCTTAATATTTAGAAAACAAGTTTCTTCTACTTTTAAACCTCAAGTAACTTACACCTTTAAAACAAGTTACTTCTCTTAAATAATGTCTTTTCTCCTCTTTTAAAACAATTTAGTAAATCACTCCTTTGACTCCCCTAAAGTCATTATAATGACCTTTAGGTTTTGGAACTAAGGCACTAGCCAAAAGGTTTGAAAACCACTTCTTTTTCAAGACTCTATGTACATTAAGTAAAATACTCTCACTTTTAAGAATCCAAACATCACTAAGGAAATGGATTATACAACTTACAATTTAAACATCAAAGTACAATCAAAGGAGTACATAGAACGAATTATATTTTAGGCAATCCAAATACAACCAAGGAATGGATCATTTAAGGGGTAGGACATACTTTCTTTATCTTAAGGAATCATGCTAGAAGAGGAGATACTTCACATACCTTTTCGGCTAAATCCACAAGCTAAGCCGAATACGCCGTACGTAGAAGTGTCAACCTATAATGGTCACAAAAAGATTATCAACTTCTAGTCTCTAACTTAGAATAATACTAAGTATACGGTCTCTAATTCTACGTAAAATCGGGCAGCACTTCCTTTGTTTCTACTCACTTTGCCACCTTTTTCAAGGTCGAATACAATAACCAACACGCCACATTTAAGGCTCCAAACAACAACCAAACAAAGGGGATTACACGCCTTACAATACGTGTAAAATTCCGCCCCACAATTTAATACCTACTAAGTCCATAATCAAGCCATTCTCGGCCAACCTAAACCACAACACAAGTCCTTTCCAAATCTTTTCCAAATCCAAGTTCTAAGGTCTAACATGTTATATAGTCATAAACAACTTCAACAATTACAATTTCCTTCTTTCTACAACATGGGTCGACTTAAACTAATAATCGACTTGAATTCCAATCTTAAGGCTAAACATGCTAGTTTTCGAATTAGGGTTCCAATAGCCAATATAATTATCAAACTTCATACTATACATCTCATGCTTGCTAATATCCATAGCTACAATCAATAAGTAAACTTAATTGCTAAAACGACAAAATTTATACCTTTCCAAGCCCTTAAAATTTCCAAGATTCAAAGTCGCGCCTTAGCAATTCTTAGCTCCTTTCCTTAAGTTCCAATCCGCTCCAAGCACTCCTTAGAATCCTATGAAGAACCCATCTTCAAGTTCCAACTTCAAAGTTGAAGAACTCCTTAAGTTTTCGCCTTGCGACTAATACGAAAACGTCGTTTTTCTGCAATATTTCTATTGAGATATCCTTACAATACCCTAAGGGACATTGGGTTAAAGTCTTGTGGCTAATGGATCAAAACTACAAAATTTTCTTGTTGGAAATGGGACAAAGCTGAGAGCACTATAATGTGCAAGACAAGTCTCTCAAATTTTTCTAAGTGTAAAATGCCAAGTCTTGCTACTACTAGTATGCTTATATAACACATTGGATGGCCAAGATTATAACAAATGTGAGGCCTAGATGAAGATCACATGGATCAAGCCCATGTGGACAAGTTGACAAGTCAACAATGTCATGCTAGCAAGACTAATCTTCCAAGGTGGTCAATGACCATTTTACCCTTACTATAATTTCGACCAAGACCATGCTGGTGCCACGTGTCGCCTCTCATTCGACCATAAAATTCAGAACCTCTGGGGCCCCACAAAACGTAAATTCCTCGGGTGGGCCCCACGTTACCAAATCCGTAAAAATAAATTTCCAAAATGTTAAAAGTTCCATACTCTTCAAATAATGCATTTTGAGAATCCAATTCTCAACAACGAACATTTTTCCTTTCCGACGTCCTAAGATTTTCCGCCGAAAAACAATTCTTCCTTTCGTACTAATTTCCAAGTCTTGATTCCTTACGCATATCTCTCTTATACATGTCCTGGACTTACGGTGTAACATTCTTCCTTAGAAACATTCGCCCCCGAATGTTCTTAGTCGCTGCCAAGTTATACAAACTCCGGCATAAACTCTATACTATGCCTATCAATCAAAACTGCACCAGACCAACGATGCCACACATGGCCACCACATAACACACGTGAACATAATAATGGACCTTCCGTCCGTGGTCCCTTCTCACAAAACTCGAAGGTTACAGTCTTCCCAAACACGGGATCCTTAGAGGTTCCTTTCTTTCCTTACTTGTCATACTTTCTCGTACTTCCAAACTTATTTGAGCATATGTACAAGATCAACTAAACTTGGGCTTTGCATCCCCGGGACCCTATCACATAGTGGGACTATAACCAACTAACATCACCCCATTCCATACTATCGGTTGACCCGAAATGAGTCCATAACCCACCCAAATAATACACTTAACTTCTCATTCTTAGTCCGAATAAATCTCTCTTATCTCAAGGTACTTCTTACCATATCCCCTATTCACTTAGAGGTTCGTCACATAAGCCAAAGTATTCCTACTGTACAATATTCCCTATTGGTCTTACACTATCATGGGACAATTTCTACGTGTGAACTCTACACAACTCTAGTCTCAGCTCACTTATCATTCTTGTCAATATTCTTAACTTTTCACTTTACTAATCAAAGTATCCCTACCTCTGGGGTACTATCACTTTACAACTCTAGCAATAAAGGGAAAACATATACGCTAGGTAAAATTTGAATCTATCAATGCACGTATGATTCAAAAGAATCAAAATATACCAGAACCCCATGAGATGTTGCCTCCGATCCCGCCAAGAGTCACGCCATCTATGCGGTTCAAGGACCGATCGAACTATAAACTCCACTCGACTCTACCACTACCGGTCGACATCCAACACCGCTCGGGGACGACAACCGTGGAGGAAAGGGAATCAACCATCGCCTCATAGCCGAGCCACCTCACCTGCTCTTTCTAAAAGGACATACTCCGAATATGGCCCGGACGGCCACAACAAAACAATCACCGCGCACAACGGCATTTCAATGACGCTTACCACATCTGATACACTGAGGAATAGGTGGCCTCGACCGAGAAAGTCCTCTGCTCCTCTGAGAACCTCGACCCCTGGAGCTTGGACCGGCTCCTAAATACCTTGTGGGGTCCAATATCCCACCTGTGAACTGCGGGGGTATGTACTGGGTAGGCTGGGACGAATATCTCACTCGCTGCTGAGGCAGCTCATCCAAAAACTCACCGGGATAACCAACCGGTCTAGCCCTCTTACGCTGATCTCCGCGTTGGCCCTCTACCCTCTGTACACCTGTCTGTACTGGTCGAATAACCTCCTGCTGATGAAACTGTAGCACCGCTATCTTGGTCAATAACATAATCGCTTCCCTCATGACCCTATAGTCTTCTCCTAACTGAGAAACTGGAGGCTTTGGTGCTGGGGTCTCAAAACCTGGCGCAGAAGGACTCGCCGACTGCGGAACAACATCCGGGATACCCTGGGCATAAGCCCTATCAACTCTCTGAGTCTGACTAGTAGCTCCTGCTACTCCTTTGCCCTTCGGGCAAGGTTGCCTCCTCGAGGCATAACTGTAACACAAAATCACGTCAGAGAGGAATTATCTTACTAACACAGCTCTATGGCACGATCTTAGAGTGAAAAGAATAGAAACGAACTCCTAAATGTCCTGTAGCCTCCTGTTTATGGGTGTGGCGCGCAACACACCGATAATCAAGACTCTACTAGACACGGTATGTAGACATTCCGAGGACATACTGCTCTGATACCACTCTGTCACGCCCCGAACCCCGGGCCCGTGACTGGTGCCCTACCTGGGCACCCTTCTATCTTAACAACTAAGTAAACTGCGGAAATTAAATAACACCTCATATTTTTATTTTTTTAAAACCAACGTACGTGCAAGGCAAAGCCGGCAAGGCTGCCGTATAATATACATAAAAGACACTACACTGTACATGAGTCCAATCCCACATATGAATACGCACTTAAGAGTTATATGAATTATGACGACAAGGCCCCGCTGCATCCATAATCAGATAAAACTCATCTTGAAAGAACTTATACCAAAAGATAAACTCCAATGTAAGGAGCTATCCAAAACTTTGAGCAGATCCTACACTGCCGATCACCAAACAACAGACCTAAACTCATGCAGATGAACGCACTTCAAGGAGGTCAAGAAGAATGTACCAAGTATGTGAAATGAAGTACTATAATGAAATCATAACGATCTAAACAAAACAGAGACATGTATGATAACCAACCTACAGATATAATACATAAACAATATATCAAGTCGTGACGCATGCCTCAAATCATTACTAAATATAACCATGGGTCTCACGCCCATAATATCATTCATGCCCGTGGAATCCTTCCTCACTGCCGGCAGTCCATGATATAATATAACGCCAATAGGCATACATGAACACCAAGTCCCACATGTGTCCTAAAAACTGTACGGGCCAAGTCGTAAGACGAGCAGGTGGTAAAGCAGGGGGTATAATGTCTTGGGGGTTTACCTCGCTATACTCTTACCTGGAGATGGTGGTATAGCGTCTTGGGGGTTTACCCCTCACTTATACTCTTACCCTATCTCGACCGACCATCAAACAAAACAAGCAGGGGGTATAATGTCTTGGGGGTTTTCCCCTCATTTATACTCTTACCCTGGAGAAGGTGGTATAGCGTCTTGGGGGTTTACCCCTCACTTATACTCTTACCCTATCTCGACCGACCATCAAACAAAACAAGCAGGGGGTATAATGTCTTGGGGGTTTTCCCCTCATTTATACTCTTACCCTGAAGAAGGTGGTATAGCGTCTTGGGGGTTTACCCCTCACTTATACTCTTACCCTATCTCGACCGACCGTCAAACAACATATAAGCACTACCAGGTCTTTTATAAAAATCCGGGAAATTAACCCAAGTACTACAAATAACGGAAGCATACCCGTGGAATCCCACATCACCGCAGACGTCCAAGTAACTTCTGACAAGACAAACTTCTCCAACTGAGAGTCGCGGCAACGCAATAAAACATAATACTTGCACTCAAAGGCTATCACCAGCACACATAGGCAATTCTCAATTAATCAAGCCAAAGTACTTATCAAGGCACACATGGAAAAATTCCCAATTAACAAGCCAAAGTACTTATCAAGGCACAAATAGAATAATTCTCATTTAACAAGCCAAAGTACTTATCAAGGCACAAATAGAATAATTCTCATTTAACAAGCCAAAGTAATTATCAAGGCACAAATAGAATAATTCTCATTTAACAAGCCAAAGTACTTATCAAGGCACAAATAGAATAATTCTCATTTAACAAGCCAAAGTACTTATCAAGGCACACTTAGACTAATTCTCAATTAATCAAGCCAAAGTACTTATCAAGGCACACTTAGAATAATTCTCAATTAATCAAGCCAAAGTACTACGTACGTACATTCTTTTTAAAGGACTCCTTTTTATGTAATACCCCAAGATACTAACACCCGTAGTATCAAGGTGTGTCTATTTTTCAAAGTAAGTTACTACACTTTAGAAAACTCATTTCAAAGCTTGAAATCAAGTAACTTCAAATTTTCACCATCAGGGCAACTTATGCCCATTAATCAAAATAGACAACTTTCTAAACCCTCCATAAAGCCGTTATAACCAACTTCCCATAAAGCCGTTATAACCCTTTATGGTTTTTAGAAAATTTCATTCCTTTTATAACCAAGAGACTTATAATATTAAAACCAAGTATCACATACTTACAAATCAAGTTCTTAACTTTCAAAATACTTCAAGTCTCTTAATATTTAGAAAACAAGTTTCTTCTACTTTTAAACCTCAAGTAACTTACACCTTTAAAACAAGTTACTTCTCTTAAATCATGTCATTTCTCCTCTTTTAAAACAATTTAGTAAATCACTCCTTTGACTCCCCTAAAGTCATTATAATGATCTTTAGGTTTTGGAACTAAGGCACTAGCCAAAAGGTTTGAAAACCACTTCCTTTTCAAGACTCTATGTACATTAAGTAAAATACTCTCACTTTTAAGAATCCAAACATCACTAAGGAAATGGATTATACAACTTACAATTTAAACATCAAAGTACAATCAAAGGAGTACATAGAACGAATTATATTTTAGGCAATCCAAATACAACCAAGGAATGGATCATTTAAGGGGTAGGACATACTTTCTTTATCTTAAGGAATCATGCTAGAAGAGGAGATACTTCACATACCTTTTCGGCTAAATCCACAAGCTAAGCCGAATACGCCGTACGTAGAAGTGTCAACCTATAATGGTCACAAAAAGACTATCAACTTCTAGTCTCTGACGTAGAATAATACTAAGTATACGGTCTCTAATTCTACGTAAAATCGGGCAGCACTTCCTTTGTTTCTACTCACTTTGCCACCTTTTTCAAGGTCGAATACAATAACCAACACGCCACATTTAAGGCTCCAAACAACAACCAAACAAAGGGGATTACACGCCTTACAATACGTGTAAATTCCGCCCCACAATTTAATACCTACTAAGTCCATAATCAAGCCATTCTCGGCCAACCTAAACCACAACACAAGTCCTTTCCAAATCTTTTCCAAATCCAAGTTCTAAGGTCTAACATGTTATATAGTCATAAACAACTTCAACAACTACAATTTCCTTCTTTCTACAACATGCGACGACTTAAACTAATAATCGACTTGAATTCCAATCTTAAGGCTAAACATGCTAGTTTTCGGATTAGGGTTCCAATAGCCAATATAATTATCAAACTTCATACTATACATCTCATGCTTGCTAATATCCATAGCTACAATCAATAAGTAAACTTAATTGCTAAAACGACAAAATTTATACCTTTCCAAGCCCTTAAAATTTCCAATATTCAAAGTCGCGCCTTAGCAATTCTTAGCTCATTTCCTTAAGTTCCAATCCGCTCCAAGCACTCCTTAGAAGCCTATGAAGAACCCATCTTCAAGTTCCAACTTCAAAGTTGAAGAACTCCTTAAGTTTCCGCCTTGCGACTAATACGAAAACGTCGTTTTTCCGCAATCTTTCTATTGAGATATCCTTACAATACCCTAAGGGACATTGGGTTAAAGTCTTGTGGCTAATGGATTAAAACTACAAAATATTCTTGTTGGAAATGGGACAAAGCCGAGAGCACTATAATGTGCAAGACAAGTCTCTCAAATTTTTCTAAGTGTAAAATGCCAAGTCTTGCTACTACTAGTATGCTTATATAACACATTGGATGGCCAAGATTATAACAAATGTGAGGCCTAGATGAAGATCACATGGATCAAGCCCATGTGGACAAGTTGACAAGTCAACAATGTCATGCTAGCAAGACTAATCTTCCAAGGTGGTCAATGACCATTTTACCCTTACTATAATTTCGACCAAGACCATGGGGTGCCACGTGTCGCCTCTCATTCGACCATAAAATTCAGAACCCTGGGGCCCCACAAAACGTAAAATTCCTCGGGTGGCCCCACGTGACCAAATCCAGAAAATAAATTTCCAAAATGTTAAAAGTTCCATACTCTTCAAATAATGCATTTTGAGAATCCAATTCTCAACAACGAACATTTTTCCTTTCCGACGTCCGGAAGATTTTCCGTCGGAAAAACAATTCTTCCTTTCGTACCAATTTCCAAGTCTTGATTTCTTACGTACATTCTCTTATACATGTCCTAGACTTACGGGGTGTAACAGTAAGTCCCTGACTTGACATGACTGTTTATACATTGTGTACTGTAGTTTGGTTATCATACATGTCTCCTGTTTTATATAGACTGTTATGATTTCATTACAGTATTTTCAGTTTCACATACTTGGTACCTGTTGTACTGACCTCCTTCGGGAGGCTGCATTCATGCCGCAGGTAGAGGTACACCGGTTGTTGATCCTCGCTCATAGGATCACAGTTCAGCGTTTTGGGAAGCTCCGTTTCTCCGGAGGCTTATCTTTTGGTATGATTCCCTGAGATTGTAGGTTCTTGTACATTCAGAGGTATGGCGGGGCCCTGTCCCATCATAGTTGTTATAAAATTCGTAGAGGTCTGTAGTACTGTTGTGGGCAGGGTTTGTAAGGGATTTAACTGTTCGATTTTGATATATATATACAGGAAGGTAACCGTTTTGGTTAGCCTGTTGCTTATTTTATGTCTTGTTTCATGCGTAAGTTTTTATTTCCGCTGATTTTCTCTGATGATTGTATCACTAGGGTGCCCGGGGTAAGGCATCAGTCACGGGCCCGAGGTCGGGTCGTGACACCCTGGCCCGTGAATGGTGTCCTACCTGGGCACCCTTCTATTCATACAACACAAGTAAACTGCGGAAGATAAATAACACTCATTTTTTTTTCTTTAAACAAAGGCAAAGCCGATAAGCCTGCCATAATATATAACGCCCGAATGGGCCTACAACCGTACAACAAGGTAAATACAACTCTCACCAGTCCAACCCACATATGAATACAGACCTCTAAGAGTTTGGACAAATACTATGACGGGACAAGGCTCCGTCGTACCCCTGAATATACCTAGCCATAATGACAAGCTACGGAACATTGGAGCTATCCCAAAATGCTGAACAAGGATCCTAAGTTCGCGGATCCACAACTGAGTACCTAAACCTGCGAGCATGAACGCAGCCCCCCGAAGGGGGTCAGTACAACATGTACCAAGTATGTAAACAAAATACAAGAATCGATCATAATCATAAAAGAATGACAGGGGCATGTATGAAAACCAAATACCAGATCCTACTGTGTCATATACAATAAGAGCCAACTGTGCCTTTTAACCATGTATATCTAGTCATGAAATCCTATACTCTATACACATCTTATGGGAAATCTATCCCGCATTGTGAATACAAGTTCACGGACAGTACCCATGCACGAATAGCTATATGAGTAAACATATGCAAGTTAAAAGAATCTTTGACTCTCATTAGAGAAAATAGAATGTACTCTTTTTTTTTTTAGAAAACCTAAGGCAATACCATGTCTGTCTTGCTAGAAATACCAAGACAATATCATGCCTTCATTTTTAAATAACCCAAGACAATACCATGTCTTCCTTTTTAAATAAACAAAATGTACTATTCTTTTCTTTTAACCGAGAGTCATGTTCAACATCATGGGACGCCGGCCTATTTACTCATCAAATGTATATATATATCAGTGTTGCGGATCGTGCAACCCGTCCCCAGATATGCTAGTATTGCGGATCGTGCAACCCGTACCAATATATATATATATATAACAGTGTTGCGGATCGTGCAACCCGTCCCAATATATGTATACAAGTGTTACGGATCGTGCAACCCGTCCCAATAATTATACATATAACTATCATGGCAACCTCGTGCCATTTAAATCATCTTTTGACTCTCAACGACATTAACTTTGAAATGACCTTTCATTTTAGATAAACCAAGAAACTATCAAGTCTTCCATTTTATAAACACCAAGGCACTAACACACCTTGCATCACTAAGGATTAAAGTTCATTACAACAATGTACGTCCGCCGTACATTCACTTTATAAACTAAACTTCCATTTTAGAAATGCCCAAGTACTACATGTATCACTAGAAAGTATGATCCAATATATGTATCATTTTGAAATAATCATTTAGAAAATCAAGACACTTATCATATCAAGTATCTTTCTAAGACATGGTTTGTGTTACACCCCGTAATTCAGGTCAAGCTTATGAGACCGTACGAAAGGAATTAAGATCTAAAATTTAGAAAGATAGGTTGACGGAATGTTTCGGACGGATTTTAGTCAACTTTGAGGCGGTTTATGTCCCGTTACATTAGGAATTCTTAGGTGGTTCAAAAGCCTAGTATGTAGTTCGTTAAGTCTAGTTCCCAACGCAACAAACCGTCCGTCGATAGGACATCGGAGTAGAAAGTTATGGAAGTTACAAGTTCAGTGCGCAATCGAGCAGAAAAGTATTTTCGGTCAGGGGCCACAGCGCCGCGGCGCCGGATGCAGGGCCGCGGCACCGGTTGTACTGGGGGTTCTATGAAGTTGCAGCGCCGCGGCACCGGAATGCAGGGTAGGCGCTAAAGTACTGAAAATTTCGGAGGTTTATTGCACGCCGAGGCGGAAATTTCATGAACCGGGAAAAATCAGAAGATATGTTGTTAAAAGTTTGTGGGAGGGTGACAAGTGTCCCTCCCATCTGTTGACTAAGAGGTAGTCTATTTTATTGACCAAGACTTGGTCATTTTTACACTCTCCCTTCTCTCTAAAATGTTTTCCTCTCCCTTCTCTCTAAAATATTTTCCTCTCCCATCTCTCTAGAAATTTCAAGGGAAACCCAAGGCCTAGTAAAATTATGGGAAAAGACGACAAGAAGGAGTTATGTTGGCAACTTGTAGAGGGTTCGTGTGGGTGATTTTAGCGTGAAGAAGATTTCGGAAAGAGGGCTTATGTAATTAAAAATTACAAATTATAGTATTTGAGAAATGAGCATGTGGTTTGAGTGTTGTAATCAATTCGGTTGTTAGCAAAAACCGTTGCATGTTGTATTAGAAGGGTATATCGTTGTTAAAATTGGTTAAGACTTATTGCATGTTGAATTAACAAGTTGAATTGAAAGGATTTGAAAAGGTTGATATGTGGGCATGTTTTAGCCAAGAAGTTGCCTTAAACTAGTTGGATTGTTGGGCCTTAAAAGTGGCATTTGGATATTGAATTCGAGCCTTGAAAAAGGTGGTAAAGTACGTAGAAACAAAGGAAGTTCTGTCCAATTTTCCGTAGAATAAGGAACTTTATGCTTAGAATATTCGACGAAGAAGTCTAGACGTTAATAGACGTATTTGATTATTATAGGTTGATACTCTACGAGCGGCATATTCGATTTGGCAAGTGGATTTAGCCAAGGAGGTATGTGATTCTTCATATTCTCTTGAGCATGATTGTTTGTGAAATATATAGTGCGGTAGACGCACGTGTGTTAAAGGAGTTTGATTTCCTTTTTGTGCCCTTGACTTGATATGAAGTGTAAAGGGCTTGATTGTGTTGAAAAGTGGTAAAACCTTATTCGTTAGTAATGGGTACTTGGTTGTTAAAGAATAAGCCATCTTGGTCTCATAAATGCTTATAGTTGTATTTGGTTGGTTTTAAACATAAAGTGTTATAATAGCTTTATGGGAAGTTAGTTATAACGACTTTATGAAAATGAAAGAATGGTTTTATTATTGGCTTTAAAGTGGTAACTGGACATTTGTTTTAAAAAGAGATATGAGACTTGATTTCCCCGTTATGGGATTTGGTTTAAAAGTAAGAGACTTGAGAATCTGAAGTTTTGAAACTTATACTAGTTCGAGTAGTGATTTGATATAAAAAAAAACATGGTATTGTCTTGGTTTATTTGAAAAGGAAGTATGGAAATTGTTTTTGGTTTACTTAAAATAATAGTTACTCTATTTTGATACCACGGGTGTTAGTATCATGTGACTTTTGTGAAAAAGAAATGGATTTTCTTTAAAGAAATAAAGTAAGTAGTACCTTGGGGTTAAAACCCGGATTTTTGGCATAGAATGAAAGTACCATGAGTGTGAATAGCTTGCCTATGTTTGCTTGTGATAGTCTTGGTGTACAAGTATTGCATCCTTATGCTACTGTGTCTCTCGATGGAGGGCCGGTCATGTTATTCTCGATCATGTGGGACATACTGACACGTTGGGTGGCCCACGGGTATGCTTCCACTAGGAGTGTTATGTTGTTATTTCGTTTGGACATACTGACACGTTGGGTGGCCCACGGGTATGCTTCCACTATGAGTGTTATCTTGTTATTTCGTTTGGACATACTGACACGTTGGGTGGCCCACGGGTATGCTTCCACTATGAGTGTTATCTTGTTATTTCCTTTGGACATACTGACACGCTGGGGGGGCCACTGGTATGCTTCCACTAGGAGTGGTATCTTGTTATTTCGTTTGGACATACTGACACGCGGGGGGGCCCACGGGTATGCTTCCACTAGGAGTGGTATCTTGTTATTTCGTTTGGACATACTGACACGCTGGGGGGTCCACGGGTATGCGTCCATTAGGATGGTTCCATGGCCATGCTTATACTGAGGTAAGATGCCGGCACGCGCCATCACGGGTTAAATTCTGGGTTATATTTGAGTGATGACTTTACGGCGTGAGTCCTCGACTTGATCGCTAATATATATCAGGTCTCGTAGTTTGGTTATCACACATGTCTCCTGCTTTATATAGATCTTATGATTTCACTTACGTAATTTGGGCCACATACTTGGTACTGTCAGATCGACTTCCTGGGCTGCGTTCATGCCGCAGGTTGGGGTACATAGCTTGCTGATCCGCACTCTTAGGATCACTGTTCAGTTCTTGGAAAGCTCCATTTCTCCGGAGGCTTTGTCTTTTGGTACGGTTCCCTGAAGTTGTAGACTTTTGTACATTCAGGGGTATGGCGGGGCCCTGTCCCGTCACAGTTGTTATGCAAACTCTTAGAGGTCTGTAGTCATGTCTTGTGGGTCGCTTTATAAAAAAAAATTGAGGTAACTGCTTTTGGATTTGTTTACATCCAGGGAGGTAGTCATATCGGCTAACCTATTATTTATTAATTGTTAAGTTTATGTATGTTCCGCTGATTATCTCTGATGTATACCTGTAAGGGTGCCCAGGTAGGGCACCAGTCGCGGGTCGGGGGTCGGGTCGTGACAGTTTGGCAAATCAAGGCACTAGACATCACGTATTACTTTAAAACATCTTCTTGACGTTCCATAAAACTATTACAACAAACTTTCCATATAGTCGTTATAACAACCTTCATTTTAGAAAACTAAAGCACTACCACATCTTTCCTTTTAATACAACCAAGGCATTATCATGTCATGTAACATTAGGAAAATGAACCCAAAGTACTTTGTACATCTATTCTTCATGAAAAGAATCGTTTCATGCAACATTAGGGAGTTGAACCCCAAAATACTACGTACATCTATTCTTTATAAAAAGAATCATTTCATGCAAAAGCCCCATGATACTAACACTCGTAGTATGAAGGCACGTCTACTTTTCAAATCAAGTTACTACACCTTTTTAAATTCCATTCAAGGCTTTAAAATCAAGTAACTTCTACTTTCAACATTAAGGCAATTATTCCTTTAAATCAAGTAACTCATTCTTTTCCAATAACGTTACTCCTATCTTTTAAAATCAAGTAAGCTTGTACTTTTCAAATCAAGTAATCTATACTTTTCGAACCAAGTTACTTGTTCTTTTCAAACCATAAAAAGGAACTTCCATTTTCGAAATTCAAAGTACTATCAATGAAGTATATAGAACAACTTCTAGTTTAGGAAATCCAAAGTACTATCAAAGAAGTATATAGACCAACTTCTAGTTTAGGAAATCCAAAGTACTATCCAAGAACTATATCACTAAGGATTATGTTCCAATAGAACTCTATAAAGATCAAGTCAAGTATACTTCTAAAATCAAGGCAAGTATACCTCAAGAAACAAGTAACGTATACTCCAAATAACAAGGCAAGTATACTTCAAGAATAAGTCATGCCGATAGAAGGAAGAAGTTCACATACCTCGTTGACGACTAACCAACACGACAAGTAGCATACGCCCCAACGTACTTCAACCTTATTGGCTATTCCACAAGCCAAGTAGAATATACTACACGTAGTACTTCAACCTAAAATGACAATAGCACTTCTATCAACTTCAAGCTATCAAGTGTAAGACTTATACCAAATAATTGTCCTCTTATTCTACAGAAATTTGGGCAGCACTTCCTTTGTTTCTACGTATTATTCCACCTTCTCCAAGGCCCGAATCCAACCACAAATAAAGCCCCATTTAAGGCACAACCAACAATTAACCAAAGGGGATCACACGCATACCTTAGTGCAAAATTCGGCCCCTTAGCTTAAATAAAACAGCTCACAACCAAAGCAACAACCAAAGGGGATTACACGCCTACTAGACGTGTAAAATTCTGCCCCACAATTATATAAAATAGTCCACTAATCAGCCCATAAAAACAGTCTGTAATCCAACAATAACGAGGGTAAAATGTGAGGCGTTTCAACACTTTTGCACACCCCTATTCCCGTAGGACTTCCATTAGCAACTACTACACTTAAACATGCATATTAGGGGCTGATTTTCCAGCATAACAACACCCCAAAACAGTCCATAAAATGACACAACGACGTCTAACAGTTTTGGGCAGTTTTCGGCCAACAACAACTACAACAATCCAAAGTCCTTTTCCATGATTCTATATAATCAAATTCTCATTTCAACACTTATATATATTCCATATCACATATCAATAACAAGATTACTTCATTTTAGCATGCAAAAAGTGTCGATAACAACGACAATAACCAACGAATCCAATGACGGCAAACATTGCCTAGTCTCGGCCAACTTGCCAAAAATGGTCCAAACACGTTTTAATCTTCGTTCTTTTTAGTAAATGCTCATCCATACATAACAACAACAACAAGTAATATCCAATTACTTTAAAAGAAGAAGAACTCTTACCTCATTTTGTGCCCAAAAACTCCCCAAAACAGTCTGGGCTACAATGGTCCACAGTTTTCATTTCGCTCCACTTCTTCAAGTTCCAATCACATATATGTGACCCCTATGAGCTTATACACAACTTCACTTTGCATTTCAACACCAAAAAGTCGACGGAACACCCTAGGATTTCAACCCTCTTCTCGGCCAACACCATGTTCTTGGGGTTTAAGGGTTTATCTTGGCTTAGCACTCCATTAGGAAGCTTAGTCTTTGATAATAATCCACTCTTGATCTTGGAAATTTCTTGGTTTGGTTCGAGATTAGGGAGAGAAAGAGAGAACTTTGGTTGACGAAAAAATGAAATGAAAATGTCTCTAAGTATCTAACATATCCATATATGGATATTTGTCTTGCAAGACTTGGGAGGGACACATGTCACCCTCCCATTGGTCACATTATCTTTTTCTCAAAAATATCTCACTTGGCCAAAATATATAGATATAATATTTCCAGAAGGTCCCTGCAAAATTGTGAAATTTTTCTCGGACCCTATATTATTAGCCTCAAGACTCCTCAATATTATTATAAGACTTTCTAGCCCTTGAAAACGACGAATTTACCCTTCAATAAGTTTCGTCGTCACTTTACACCCAAAATTTAGCTCTTGTATTACGGGGTGTAACATCCTTCCATTTTAGGAATTTGAGGTATCGCTTGTAATGTAATAAGGATGAAGTCCCCCTTAGAAACATTCGTCCTCGAATGTTCATCTAGGGTCTCAAGTTATTCAACTTTCGGCATAATCTCCTTTAACTATACCTACACACCTATACTCCACAAAACCAACGATGCCACACACGCCACAATATATCGCACATGCATATACATCAATAACTAGCCAAATGAGGAATCAAATCTAAAGTGTGTATCATCACTATTAACTCCTATTCATGGCCTAAAAAGATTCTCTTTTCGTACCTTCATTATTCATAACTGTAAACACTTCAATTCTTTTAACATTTGTTCGCTCCTTTTCTTACTTGTCGTACTCTTCTCGTACTTCCGAACCTATTATAGTATACATACATAATTTCAATTATTGCTTCTGTTTTCAAATCCTTGGAGCTACTACACCCAACAATTTAAGGCCATCTTCGGCTCCCACGACCCGGTTCTGGTGGAACGCGTCCACGAATTCGTACAACGATTAACTAGACTTGGGCCTTGCATCCTCGTGACCCTATCACATAGAGGGACCACCTACGACTGACCCCACTCCATTCCAGGCTACGGGTTGACCCAAAATTGGCCCACAACCCGACCCATCGTCGCACTTAACTCTCTTTCTTGGTCTGAAATAAATCTTACTACCCGAGAAGGCCTTGTACATTTAAGGTCTCAGCGATTATCAATATTCTAAGGTTCACATTCGTTCTATGTCCCAAGCTTACATTATCAGTCCCCACATACGGGTAAGGTAGCTTCTCAAAATCTCAAAATCCTGTTGTCTTAATCACAACAACTCTATTTACTTCATACCAATATTATTCACACAATAACTTAAGCGTACATCACAACTTAATCTAACAACATGGTATGTCCTTAAGTCAATTGAACCTGATCCTTTAAGAGTCTATCACGATCTTAGACAGTTCATTACCTCCTGACTATTCCAAATTAGCACATATATTATGCCTAGGTGTGGATTCAATAAACTGTTTCACACCTTCTAAGTAATTATTAAGGCTTAACCAACTCATGGTAATTCATAATCATTTCATGCAACACACAGGGCCCCAAATAAATACGCTCGTACAGATACACATCATCATTATACCAACTATACAATAGTTTTACCAACCTGGATACGAGGTCCATATAATCATTTCTGGGCCACTGTTGCCTTTCTCATAGCTGCAACCACAATAATACGTTAGGGAGAGACTACCCTAACAACACATCTCTATCGCACGATCTCAGAGTGAGAAGAAGGGAAACTAATCCTAAATGTACTATAGCCTCTTGTTTATAGATGTGGTGCTGATCGGTGTATTTTATATACACTTTTTGAGTCATTTTTAGTTAGTATTTTACTCATTTCATTTATGTTTAGTACAGTATTAGGGTCGTTTTCCTTTCTTTTGTGTCACAGCGGTAAAAAAATGGAGAAATGACGAAAAGGAGATGAAATGAGCATAAAAGAGATGAAATTGCACACAAAAGGGCCAAGAAATGAAGTCTAAGAAGTTCCGGGAATTATAGAGAAAATCAGACGAAGTCCGGACGAGAAAAGACGATTTAAACGGAAATTCGCGAGAAAAATCGTCACCAGCGCATGGCTTCAGAAACATGGCTAAAAGAGCTGTAAGTCCCGAAGAGTTGCTGAATTTGTTGCCACACATAGTCTGTGGCGCCACGCGAATTGTGAAATCTTTGGGCCGAATTTGACATGTTTCAGAATCCTAAAGGGATAACTTTTCCTTCAAAAAGGGATAATTTTTCATACCTAAAGAAAAACCTTTTCCTACCTAAAAACCCTTACCTAAAAGGATTCTAATAACTTTTCCTTTCCTACATAAATCCTTAACCCTTCACCTAAAGGATTCTTTGGCTATAAATACTCTACATCATTAGAAGAATTATTCATTCTCTATTCCACCATTCACCATTCTACATCCATCCATCCACCATTCCACCTTGTAAATATTCCACAACACAACCCTTGGATGCTTGGCTTGGAGACTCATTCTTAGTAATTTTCTTTTCTTTCTTTTACTTTATTTCAGTTTTTATGATGAACTTTGAATTAGTTCTTGTCATATTCATGGCTAGGAACTAATTCTCTTATAGGGCTTTCTATGTTGAATTTCTTGAACCTTATGTTATAAATTAATGCATGCCTATGGTTATTATTCTTATTGAGAGATCTATCCAATAATTGAGTTGAATTCTTGGTAGCTAATTGACAACTAGTTATCACTATATGATTTCTAATCAGATTCTGATAAGGGGGGATTGTGAATATGCTGTAAGTTGGGTAGACAGTCTTGAATTGGGGATGAAAATACCTCAATTAGATTTGTAGCGTTGATGAGAGGCTTAACAACCCTAATTTTGCGCATTGTGCGTGACGGTCAACTAGGTTTTTGTGCTTAATCCTCCTATAGCGTTACTCCTTATCAAAGTTAGGTAAGGAACAATACTGGGGTTGAGTGTTTATATAACCCTAACGGGAGTATAAAACGATTTCGTAAACCTGCTTTCTCCAAAAGAAGAACACCATAAGTAATGCATTAACAAGTAACATAAGCGGATAGTGAGGATACATAGAAGCCCTATTCTCATCATCACTGAAGTAAATCTTTATAGTTAAAATAGCTTTCATAATTCTTAGTTATAAACAACAAATCAATCATTAATTCGCCAAATAGATACTAGAAAATAGATAATTGGTACTTGAACCCTAATCCTAGAGGACGATATTCGGTCTTATCTAAGACTATACTACTTGATACGATAACGTGCACTTGCGTTTAAAGTGTGTGCATATTACGCGCATCAGGTGCACAACACACCGATAAACAAGACTCTACTATACACGGTCTGTAGACATTCCGAGGACTAACTGCTCTGATACCACTGTCACTCCCCGAACCCCGGGCCCGCGACTGATGCCCTACCTGGGCACCCTTCTATTCATAAAACACAAGTAAACTGCGGAAGATAAATAACACTTTTTTTTTCTTTAAACAAAGGCAAAGCCGATAAGCCTGCCATAATATATAACGCTCGAATGGGCCTACAACCGTACAACAAGGTAAATACAACTTTCACCAGTCCAGCCCACATATGAATATAGACCTCTAAGAGTTTGGACAAATACTATGACGGGACAAGGCCCCGTCGTACCTCTGAATATACCTAGCCATAATGACAAGCTCCGGAACATTGGAGCTAACCCAAAATGCTGAACAAGGATCCTAAGCTCGCGGATCCACAACTGAGTACCTAAACCTGCGGGCATGAATGCAGCCCCCCGAAGGGGGTCTGTACAACAGGTACCAAGTATGTAAACAAGAAGTACAGTAAATCAGATCATAACTGTACAAAAGAATAACATGGGCAAGTATGAAAACCAAATACCAGATCCTACCGTGTCATATACAATAAGAGCCAACTGTGCCTTTTTCAAAAGAGAGTTATTTTAAAACCATGTATATCTAGTCATGAAATTCTATACTTTATACACATCTCATGGGAAATCTATCCCGCATCGTGAATACAAGTTCACGGACAATACCCATGCACGAATAGCTATATGAGTAAACATATGCAATTTAAAACAATCTTTGACAATCATTAGAACAAATAGAATGTACTCTTTTTTTTTAGAAAACCCAAGGCAATACCACGCCTGCCTTGCTAGAAATACCAAGACAATACCATGCCTTCCTTTTTAAATAACCCAAGACAATATCATGCCTTCCTTTTTAAATAAACCAAATATACCATTCTTTTCTTTTAACCGAGAGTCATGTTCAACATCATGGGACGCCGGCCCATTTACTCATCAAATATATATATATATATCAGTGTTGCGGATCGTGCAACCCGTCCCCAGATATGCTAGTATTGCGGATCGTGCAACCCGTCCCAATATATATATAAAAGTGTTGCGGATCGTGCAACCCGTCCCAATAAATATATAAGTGTTGCGGATCGTGCAACCCATCCCAATATATGTATACAAGTGTTACGGACCGTGAAACCCGTCCCAATAATTATACATATAACTATCATGACAACCTCGTGCAATTTAAATCACATTTTGACTCTCAACAACATTATCTTTCAAATGAACTTTCATTGTAGATAAACCAAGACACTATCAAGTCTTTCATTTTATAAACACCAAGGCACTAACACACCTTGCATCACTAAGGATTAAAGTTCATTACAATAATGTACGTCCGCCGTACATTCACTTTATAAACTAAATTTCCATTTTAGAAATGCCCAAGTACTACATGTATCACTAGGAAGTAGGATCCAATACATGTATCATTTTGAAACCATTATTTAGAAAATCAAGACACTTATCATATCAAGTATCTTTCTAAGACATAGTTTGGCAAATCAAGGCACTAGACATCACGTATTACTTTAAAACATCTTCTTGACTTTCCATAAAACTGTTATAACAAACTTTCCATAAAGTCGTTATAACAACCTTCATTTTAGAAAACTAAAGCACCACCACATCTTTCCATTTAATACAACCAAAGGATTTATCATGTCATGTAACATTAGGAAAATGAACCCAAAGTACTTTGTACATCTATTCTTCATGAAAAGAATCGTTTCATGCAACATTAGGGAGTTGAACCCCAAAATACTACGTACATCTATTCTTTATAAAAAAAATCATTTCATGCAATAAGCCCCACGATACTAACACTCGTAGTATGAAGGCACGTCTACTTTTCAAATCAAGTTACTACACCTTTTTAAATTCCACTCAAGGCTTTAAAATCAAGTAACTTCTACTTTCAACATTAAGGCAATTATTCCTTTAAATCAAGTAACTCATTTTTTTCCAATAACGTTACTCCTATCTTTTAAAATCAAGTAAGCTTGTACTTTTCAAATCAAGTAATCCATACTTTTCGAACCAAGTTACTTGTTCTTTTCAAACCAAAAAAAGGAAATTCCATTTTCGAAAATCAAAGTTGTCACGACCCGACCCCGGGGCCGCGACTGGTGCCCTACCGGGGCACCCTGTCAGGTATACATCAGAGAATAGCAGCGGAACATACATACACATAAACCTGAATGAAGTAAACATCACTGGCAAGCCGACAAGGCCGCCTTCCATAAAATAAACTTAATCGAAAGTGAAACAGTACAACTTATTCTTACAGCCCAAACCACAAACGTGACTACGCACTCTAGAATAATAATCGCCGCGACGGCCCCACCATACCCCCTGAATATACAAAAGTCTATAACCTCAGGGAACCGTACCAAAAGACAAAGCTTCCGGAGAAATGGATCTTTCCAGGAACTGACAGTGATCCTAAGAGTGCGGATCAGCAAGCTACGAACCTCAACTCGCGCATGAACGCAAATCCGGGCGAGGTCGATAACAGTACCGGCATGCGAATCGAAAAAATATCAAACTACCTCATAAGTCTAACATAACTGGAGACATGTATAAAATCAGTTTACAAAACATTGTTCCTTACCAACAATGAGAATATCAATCATATACTACACTGCGTGAAAACAGAAAGCTCATAATCAAAGCAAGGTCATCCGTCTCACAGTATCATTAAGCACTCCTACTCCTGGGACTATTTCACCCGCATGGGTCATGTGGACCCGCATGAGGTATTCCTCGCATAGGATGTACTCACCCGCATGGGACTATTTCACCCGCATAAGCCCAACGGACTCGCATGAGGTATTCCTCGCATCGTGGGTAGCAAATCCACGGAACAAGTGGTATAACGATCTTGGGGATTTACCCCTCAGATATACTCTTACCCTAAAGCAGGTGGTATAACGATCTTGGGGATTTACCTCAGATATACTCTTACCCTGAAGAAGGTGGTATAACGATCTTGGGGATTTAGCCCTCAGATATACTCTTACCCCTCATACTGCATGCCTCGGAATCCCTCATCGTAATCATGTCCAAGGTGCATACCCGTGGAATCCCACATCACTGACGGCACGTCCAGATAAACTCATACTAAAACACTGGAAGCATACCCGTGGAATCCTTCATCACTGGCGGCACGTCCAAGTAAACTCATACAAAAACAATGGAAGCATACCCGTGGAATCCTTCATCACTGGCGGCACGTCCAAGTAAACTCATACTAAAACAATGGAAGCATACCCGTGGAATCCTTCATCACTGGCGGCACGTCCAAGTAAATTCATACTAAAACAATGGAAGCATACCCGTGGAATCCTTCATCACTGGTGGCACGTCAAAGTAAACTCATACTAAAACAATGGAAGCATACCCGTGGAATCCTTCATCACTGGCGCCACGTCCAAGTAAACTCATACTAAAACAATGGAAGCATACCCGTGGAATCCTTCATCACTGGCGGCACGTCCAAGTAAACTCATAACTCCTTTAGGCTTTTATTAACATACAAAGTGGATCTCATTTTCATGACCTTATTTAAGAAAAACCAACTCTTTAACCTTCCATAAAGTTATTATAACCAACTCCCCATAAAGCCGTTATACTAACTTTATGCTTTTAGAAATTAAGACATTCTTATCCTTTCATAAGGCCGTTATAACTAACTTCCCATAAAGCCGTTATAACTCCTTATAAACAATTCCGTTCTTTTACTAACCAAGAGACTTACACTTCAAATCAGTTTACACAAAACTTCAAAATACTTCAAGTATACCACAAGATTTACTTTATTTAAAACACGTACGTCTACCGTACTATATAATATAACTACTCATGCTCAAGAGATAAGAAAGTTTCCACATACCTTTCCGGTTAATCCACTTGCTAAGTCCAATACACCACACGTAGTACGTCAACCTAAAATGACCATAGTACGTTTATTAACCTCTAGTTCAAGTCACTAAATAATCTAAGTTCAAGGCCACTAAATTCTATGGAAAATTGGGCAGCATTTCCTTTGTTTCTACATACTATGCCACCTTTTTCAAGGCCGAATTCACCATCCAAACGCCACATTTAAGGCCCAACGATCCAAATATTTCAAAGGGGATTACACACCTAAACTTAGGTATGTAAAATTCTGCCCCACAATATAAAACAACCAACTTAACAAGTTTAAGGTAGTTTTTAGGCTACAACATGCTCATAATATCTTCTTAACCAATTCTTTCACATCCAAACCATATTTCTTACGTGCAATGAATCTAAGAGCATTATTTACTACTACAAGTTCCTTCTTCTTCACATGCAACATCAATAACTAGCTACAAGAGAAAAAATGTTACCTTTAGAGCTTTAGCCAAAATTATTCCAATAACTTTGCTAGCCTCCTTTCCAAAAACACCACCACACTAACACCAAAAAGCTAGCCACAAGCTTCCTTCTTGTCCTAACTTTTCAGATTTTCCTTAGGCTTTGAGTTCCTCTTGGAATTTAGAGAGAAGTGAGAGCTCTAGCTTAGAGAGAGAGAGAGATTTAAAAGATGACCAAGTCTTCAAGAATTGGTCAATATAAAAGACATGCAAAATCAGATGGGGGGACACTTGTCACCCTCCCATGGCCTTTTTAAAAGAAAATATCAGATTTCCTCGAAGTTCCGCCACGCAAAGCCACGGCCACGCCTGCGGCCATGAAATCTCCTTCACGAACTTCCGCGGCCTGCTCGCTTCCGCTGCACAAGCGCTGCAACTTCAGCGCTCAGAATAACTCGCGCCAGCCTGCATATGGCGCCGCGCCTCGTGGCTCCGATCAAACACCTTTCTACCCGATCACAGACCGAACTTGCAACTCTCATAACTTCCTACTCCGATGTCCTATCAACGAACGGTTGGTTGCGTTGGAAACTAGACTCAACGAACTACGCACTAGGCCTTTGTAACACCTGTAAACTCTCAATGTAACGGGTCATAACCCGCCTCAAAGTTGACTAAAACCCGTCCGAAACAATCCGTCAACCTATCTTTCGAAAAAATTTAAGTCTTACTCCCTTTCGTATGCTCTCATACGCATGACCTGAACTACGGGGTGTAACATTCTCTCCCCCTTAGAAACATTCGTCCCCGAATGTTCTTTTGGAGCCAATCTAATATTCCTCGGTACATCCTCGTACTTTACACTAATGGAACTTCATTATGCCACCTATGTCCTAAGATATCGTACACGCATATCCATCCATCACTATCACACAAGGAAACAGATCCCAAGGGTGCACCAACGCTATCTTACTCTCATTCAAGGCCTAAAAGGATTCTCTTATTGTACTTCCAACCTACTGTTAGCATACATACATAACCTTAATATTATCCATTCATGACATTCCACCATACCACAATCCTATCATGCCTACTAATCTCTAAAGGGTCAAAGATATACCTGGCGTCACATAGGCGGGTCAAAGGACCGCTAAAACTGAGAACCGCTACCACGACCCCTGTCGCGTCCTGCCGGTGCATGAACATCCTGCCTAGCCATTGAAGGTGAAGAACCTGCAACTGATCCAATAGATTGTGCCATCCCACCAGTGCCACCTCTGGTCGAACAGTCTCTCGCCAAATGGCCCTGTTGGCCGCAAGTGTAACAAGTTGTCGACCTAGTCCGACATTCCCCAAAATGAGATCTACCACAATGACCACACCGAGGCAAAGGTGGCCTCCCCTGCATACTATCTTCGGATACTGAACTCGCCGCCCGAGAGCCTTGACCGCTTCACGAATATCCCCGGTCAAACCACCCGCGGAAGACCGGAAGGGCACTGCGTCGGCGAAAATGTAGACCCGACTGCCACGAGGTTGTCCACCCTGAAAGCTATCCTGAAATCGCTGCCCCGCCTCTGGCCGGGCTGCACTGGCTGGCCCTCACTCTCCCTGTCCTCAATCCCCTGTGCATACGCCTGCATCCTAGCAATATACATACCTGGCTGAAGAGCCACTCCCAGACATGCAGTAACCATGTAACGATCTAACCCCATCACATAGCGGTGAACTCGGTCCGCCATGTCCGCCACAATAGTGGGCGTATACCTGGCCAATGAATCAAACTCCAGGTTGTACTCCCTGATGGTCCTCCCATTCTGTCTCAATGCCAAGAACCTATCCAAGCGGGCTCTCCTCGTCTCAGGAGGCAGAAAGTGACCGAGAGAGGCTTCCGTGAACTCATTCCAAACAGCTGGAGGCGCATCCACACCTCTAGACAACACCCACGCCTCATACCAATTCAACGCAATATCGCGTAACCGGTAAGAAGCTAACACAACGGACTCTGTCTCCGAGGTCCTAAGCACCTGCATAGTCCGCCGCACCTGCCGAATAAACTCATGAGGATCCTCCTCAGACCTCGACCCATAGAACTCCGGTGGATAACAACTTAGAAAGTCCCGAATCCTTAAATTATCGGCTCTAGGGTTAGCTACCGGCTCCTGGTGGCGCTGCCCTTCCACAATGCTAGTCAACAACCTGATTTGCTCTCCGTAATCCCTATACTCGCCTCTGTGGAATCAAGGCTCGTACCGCGGTCTCGTGCCGCCGCTCGAACTCCGCTGAGGCTGGCGACGTCGTGGAACTCGCCGCCCGAAACATCATCCCCAGAAAGATCGGGCTCGTGCCTCGTGACCTCGGCGCCCTACTGTAGCTCTCAATCGCTTGCCCTTCTGGGCTCTGGTTGCCTTACGTGGAGGCATAACTGGTACATAAGAATAGGTCAGAGAGGATTCAACCTAGTAGGACAGCTCTATTGCACGATCTCAGAGAGAAGAATGGAAACCAATCCTAAATGTCCTGCAGCCTCCTGATTATAGATGTGGTGCACAACACACCGATAATCAAGACTTTATGACACGGCCTCAGACACTTTCCGAGGACTAATCGCTTCGATACCACTTTTGTCACGACGACTCAAGCCGCGATCGTGCCCTGCCGGGCACCTCGCCGTATACATCATAGAATAGCAATGAACATACATACACATAAACTCGAATGAAGTAAACATCATCGGCAAGCCGGCGCGCCGCTTCCATAAAATAAACTTAATCGAAGTGAAACAAGACAACTTATTCTTACATTTCAAACCACAAACGTGACTACACTCTCTAGAATAATAACTCATGACAGGCCCCACCATACCCCCTGAATATACAAAAGTCTATAACCTCAGGGAACCGTACCAAAAGACAAAGCTTCCGGAGAAATGGATCTTTCCAGGAACTGACAGTGATCCTAAGAGTGCGGATCAGCAAGCTACGAACCTCAACTCGCAGATGAACGCACTTCCGGGCGAGGTCGCATAACAGTACAGTATGCGAATCGAAAAAATCAAAACTACCTCAGAAGTCTAACATAACTGGAGACATGTATAAAATCAGTTTACAAAACATTGTTCCTTACCAACACTGAGAATATCAATCATATACTACACTGCGTGAAAACAGGAAGCTCATAATCAAAGCAAGGTCATCCGCCTCACAGTATCATTAAGCACTCCTACTCCTGGACTATTTCACCCGCATGAGTCATGTGGACCCGCATGAGGTATTCCTCGCATAGGCTGTACTCACCCGCATGAGACTATTTCACCCGCATAAGCCCAACGTACTCGCATGAGGTATTCCTCGCATCGTGGGTAGCAAATCCATGGAACATGTGGTATAACGATCTTGGGGATTTACCCCTCAGATATACTCTTACCCTGAAGCAGGTGGTATAACGATATTGGGGATTTACCCCTCAGATATACTCTTACCCTGAAGAAGGTGGTATAACGATCTTGGGGATTTACCCCTCAGATATACTCTTACCCCTCATATCGCATGCCCTAATCCTCATCGTAAAGATGTCCAAGGTGCATACCCGTGGAATCCCACATCACCGACGACGCCCGTAAACTCATACTAAAACAATGGAAGCATACCCGTGGAATCCTTCATCACTGGCGGCACGTCCAAGTAAACTCATACTAAAACAATGGAAGCATACCCGTGGAATCCTTCATCACTGGCGGCACGTCCAAGTAAACTCATACTAAAACAATGGAAGCATACCCGTGGAATCCTTCATCATCAAGCGCACGCCCAAGTAAACTCATACTAAAACAATGGAAGCATACCCGTGGAATCCTTCATCATCGCGACGCCCAAGTAAACTCATACTAAAACAATGGAAGCATACCCGTGGAATCCTTCATCACTGGCGGCACGTCCAAGTAAACTCATACTAAAACAATGGAAGCATACCCGTGGAATCCTTCATCACTGGCGGCACGTCCAAGTAAACTCATAACTCCTTTAGGCTTTTATTAACATACAAAGTGGATCTCATTTTCATGACCTTATTTAAGAAAAACCAACTCTTTAACCTTCCATAAAGTTATTATAACTAACTCCCCATAAAGACGTTATACTAACTTTATGCTTTTAGAAATTAAGACATTTTTATCCTTTCATAAGGCCGCTATAACTAACTTCCCATAAAGCTGTTATAACTTCTTATAAACAATTCCGTTCTTTTACTAACCAAGAGACTTACACTTCAAATCAGTTTACACAAAACTTCAAAATACTTCAAGTATACCACAAGATTTACTTTATTTAAAACACGTACGTCTACCGTACTATATAATATAACTACTCATGCTCAAGAGATAAGAAAGTTTCCACATACCTTTCCGGTTAATCAACTTGCTAAGTCCAATACACCACACGTAGTACGTCAACCTAAAATGACCATAGTACGTTTATTAACCTCTAGTTCAAGTCACTAAATAATCTAAGTTCAAGGCCACTAAATTCTATGGAAAATTGAGCAGCATTTCCTTTGTTTCTACATACTATGCCACCTTTTTCAAGGCCGAATTCACCATCTAAACGCCACATTTAAGGCCCAACAATTCAAATATTTCAAAGGGGATTACACACCTAAACTTGGGTGTGTAAAATTCTGCCCCACAATGTAAAACAACCAACTTAACAAGTTTAAGGTAGTTTTTAGGCTACAACATGCTCATAATATCTTCTTAACCAATTCTTTCACATCCAAACCATATTTCTTACATGCAATGAATCTAAGAGCATTATTTACTACTACAAGTTCCTTCTTCTTCACATGCAACATCAATAACTAGCTACAAGAGAAGAAATGTTACCTTTAGAGCTTTAGCCAAAATTATTCCAATAACTTTGCTAGCCTCCTTTTCAAGAACACCACCACACTAACACCAACAAGCTAGCCACAAGCTTCCTTCTTGTCCTAACTTTTCTGATTTTCCTTAGGCTTTGAATTCCTCTTGGAATTTAGAGAGAAGTGAGAGCTCTAGCTTAGAGAGAGAGAGAGAAAGATTTGAAAGATGACCAAGTCTTCAAGACTTGGTTAATATAAAAGACATGCAAAATCAGATGGGGGGGGGGGCACTTGTCACTCTCCCATGGCCTTTTTAAAAGAAAATATCAGATTTCCGCCAAAGTTCTGGCACGCGCGCGCCAGCGGGCGCTGTCACAAATCTCTGCCACCCTCCAACTTCCGCCGCGCCCTTCTTCCGGCCGGCGCTGCAATCTCAGCGCCTCAGACAACCGGCGCGGCTCAGATCCGCGCCGCGGCCCTGTGGCCCTGACCGAAACACCTTTCTACCCGACTGCGCACTGAACTTGCAACTCCCATAACTTCCTACTCTGATGTTCTATCGACGAACGGTTGGTTGCGTTGGAAACTAGACTCAACGAACTACGCACTAGGCCTTTGTAACACCTGGAAACTCTCAATTTAACAGGTCATAACCCGCCTCAAAGTTGACTAAAACCCGTCTGAAACAATCCGTCAACCTATCTTTCGAAATTTTTTAAGTCTTACTCCCTTTCGTACGCTCTCATACGCATGACCTGAACTACGGGGTGTAACAAAAGTACTACCAATGAAGTATATAGAACAACTTCTAGTTTAGGAAATTCAAAGTACTATCAAAGATGTATATAGACCAACTTCTAGTTTAGGAAATCCAAAGTACTATCCAAGAAGTATATCACTAAGGATTATGTTCCAATAGAACTCTATAAAGATCAAGTTAAATATACTTCTAAAATCAAGGAAAGTATACCTCAAGAAACAAGTAACGTATACTCCAAATAACAAGGCACGTATACTTTAAGAATAAGTCATGTCGATAGAAGGAAGAAGTTCACATACCTCGTTGACGACTAACCAACACGACAAGTAGCATACGCCCCAATGTACTTCAACTTTATTGGCTATTCCACAAGCCAAGTAGAATATGCTACACGTAGTACTTCAACCTAAAATGACAATAGCACTTCTATCAACTTCAAGCTATCAAGTGTAAGACTTATACCAAATAATTGTCCTCTTATTCTACGGAAATTTGGGCAGCACTTCCTTTGTTTATACGTATTTTTCCACCTTTTCCAAGGCTCGAATCCAACCACAAATCAAGCCCCATTTAAGTAATAACCAACAGTTAACCAAAGGAGATCACACGCATACCTTACATGCGAAATTCGGCCCCTTAGCTTAAATAAAACAGTTCACAACCAAAGCAACAACCAAAGGGGGTTACACGACTACTAGACATGAAAAATTCTGCCCCACAATTATACAAAACAGTCCACTAATTAGCCCATAAAAACAGTCCGTAATCCAACAATAACGAGGGTAAAATGTGAGGCGTTTCAACACCTTTCCACACCCCTATTCCCGTAGGACTTCCATTAGCAACTACTACACTTAAACATGTATATTATGGGCTGATTTTAAAGCATAACAACACCCCAAAACAGTTCATAAAACGTCACAACGACGTCTAACAGTTTTCGGCAGTTTTCGGCCAACAACAACTACAACAATCCAAAGTCCTTTTCCATGATTCTATATAATCAAATTCCCATTTCAACACTTATATATGTTCCATATCACATATCAATAACAAGATTTCCTCATTTTAGCATGCAACAAGTGTCGATAACAACGACAATAACCAACAAATCCAACGACGACAAACATCGCCTAGTCTCGGCCAACTTGCCAAAAATGGTCCAAACACGTTTTAATATTCATTCTTTTTAGTACATGCTCATCCATACATAACAACAATAAGTAATATCCAATTACTTTAAAAGAAGAAGAACTTTTGCCTCATTTTGTGCCCAAAAACTCCCCAAAACAGTCCGGGCTACAATGGTCCGCAATTTTCGTTTCGCTCCACTTCTTCAAGTTCCAATCACATATATGTGACCCCTATGAGCTTATACACAACTTCACTTTGTATTTCGACACCAAAAAGTTGACGGAACACCCTAGGGTTTCAACCCTCTTCTCGGCCAACACCATGTTCTTGGGGTTTAAGGGTTTATCTTGGCTTAGCACTCCATTAGGAAGCTTAGTCTTTGATAATAATCCACTCTTGATCTTGGAAATTTCTTGGTTTGGTTCGAGATTAGGGAGAGAAAGAGAGAACTTTGGTTGAAGAAAAAATGAAATGAAAATGCCTCTAAGTCTCTAACATATCCATATATGGATATTTGTCTTACAAGACTTGGGAGGGACACATGTCACCCTCCCATTGGTCACATTATTTTTTTCTCAAAAATATCCCACTTGGCCAAAATATCTAGATATAATATTTCCGGAAGGTCCCTCACAAAATTGTGAAATTTTTCTCGGACCCTATATTATTAGCCCCAAGACTCCTCAATATTATTATAAGACCTTCTAGCCCTTGAAAACGACGAATTTACCCTTCAATAAGTTTTCGTCGTCACTTTTCATCCAAAATTTTCCTTAAGAAAATGTAATAATTTTTTTTCTTCCAAATTCAAATCTTAAATCCTTCATCACGTTCTCAATTAGTAGCCCTGGTATTACGGGGTGTAACAGTCTTATTCCAATCAAGTTTTAGGGAGAACGTATTTTGACTGTGGGGGTACTTGATCAACAGAACACCATCTTCGATTTTGAATGAAAAAACCCCTATAAAATTTTATATGCAGAGGCACCCCGGTATGGTCATTGATGGTGATAGGATCACTATGCTATGCACACACAAAGGAAAGAATGAGGGAGAAGTCTGATAGTCGGAGTCTTATGTATATCTTCTTATGATACCCCTACGAAAAGAAGGATTGGAGATTGTATGACTTAGAGAACGATAAATATTTAGTCTCAAGATATGTGAACTTCTAGGAGATTAAGTTTCTTTTTATTATAGGATCAGGACACCATTGAAGTGATCCCAGACGAAACAGAGGGAGAAATAAACGACCAACACAACTTCAAAGAAGACTAAACTGATAATGAAGGTACAAACGAAACTCGGATGGTCAAAGTACGAACACCGTAATACTGAACCTACGAATCAACCAGAATTAGACGGATAGATGTTGGTCTAGATAGAGAAAATGTGGAGGAAGTACAGACGGGAGGTGTCTGGGCCAACGATGTGCCACTGGAAGAACAATTGGGTAGGGGTAAACGTCAGAAGCATGAATCGATTTGGTTGTGTGAGTACGTCACTAAAACTATTACAATTAGAGTAGAATAGGGTCACAATTATATAATCTCAATAGCTAGCTCATGAGGGGAGTATTGCTCAAGTCCATATAAGAAAATCACTCAGTTTATTCCTCAACTCGATGTGGGACGCTACCCACTCTGTTTGGGATGCTAATCTACTCTAACATAAATACATTTGGTAACGAGCGATCTACCTTAAAGTATAACTTTCCGGTATGGATCCGAATTAGTCAAATCTCAAAACAAATACCAAACATTGGATTGGAACTTGGGAGCCAAAAAATATATAAGGAGATAATCTTGTAAGGTGGGCATTAATTCTTCAACTCCTCCCGCATTGTAAATTGTAATGTTGTTTAATATGAATTTTCTCTCTTTTTGAAGCAGAACCTTCCCCTTTATTCTCTCTCCTTTTCCTCATCTCTCGGATTTTATGCCTGTCCTTGAAGGTTTTCAGTGTCAGTAAGGAAAATGACCTTCACGTTTGCATCGCCTTTTAGAGAAATAATTACCTTTAGGTTAGCTTTCTTTCTCTGCTCTCATTTCCCCTCTTCTTATTTGTAAAGTGTCCTTCAATGTTGACGGGCTTATTGTCTCCTTTCAACTCAACAAAGAAAAGGGAAAATAAGAGAGGGATTGAAGTTCCCCCTTAACCAACCCTAAGAGGGAATTCTTCTATTCATTAAGATTTTTCTATTTGAACTCTCTTGACTATAAGGAAAGAGATGAGTTTTTTATTTTAGTATATATTGATTAAATTGTAATCATTGATAATGATATTCAATTCATCATATCAAAATTTAAATTGTTAAAAAGAATTTTATTTATTTATCTACTATCCAACACGCTTATTACATGTACTTTTGTGTTTTTCGTTGAATTAACTGTAATATTTTTGTTAGCTGACAATGGTATTAAACCCGATTTTGATATTACATTGTGTGAAACGCACTATCTAAAATTTATAAAGGCGAGTCTAATAACTCATCCTAAATAAAATTTTATTTAAAAACTAATAAATAATTTAAATAAATGCTTGGTTTGCAGGCACAATTCTATGAACGGGCCGGGACATAGCTATTGTAATTTAGAATCAGATGGACCAACGGGCTTACTGGACCAAAACTTTGCGACAACTAGCTCTGTTTGGATTGACTTTTGGGTTCCAAGAAGTGATTCTGGATATCTACTTTCGTGAAAATGATAAAATTGACATGTTTGGATTGATTTTTCAGAAGTGATTCTAGTCTACAATTTGTAGCTTCTGCCATAATCAATTATACAATTTATTTCAATTTGAATTTTACCATTTCTTTTATTACCTTTTTTAATTTCATCAACAACTCTATCCACTTTCATTACCCTCTTTAAATAGCTACAAATAGTTACTAAAATAAATCAAATATACAACTTTCATTACCCTCTTTAAATATCTAGAAATAATTACTAAAAAAAATCCAAATATACAACTTTCATTACCCTCTTTAAATATCTAGAAATAATTACTAAAAAAATCAAATATACTACTAAAGTTGGCATTTGTTCATGTGTAACTTTAAACTCCTCAAACATTCCAACGTTGTCCGATTATACGAGGATTATCCTTCTCATTTTTCTATTGTCTTCTTTCAAATACTCCGAATATTATTACTATATATATATTATATTTTGAACAAACAAGAAATAAATATACTCAAGTTAAAGTATCGAAAAGTTTTATTATTTTTTAAGAATTGCCTGAAGAGCAATCTAGGTTTATTGGAAGAAAGGAATATCCAACACAAAATATAATGGTTGTATGTGATTGGAATATGTGTTTCACTTTTGTATTAGCTGGTTGGGAAGGTAGTGCCCATGATGCTCGTGTTTTTTAGCAGACTCTCACAAATGTGAACCTTCATTTTCCATACCCTCCTTCAGGTAAGTATTATTTGGTAGATTCTGGTTATCCAACACCAATTGGGTACATTGATCCCTACAGATGTAAACGTTATCACCTGCGTTCTAACGGGTATGCAAATCATAATGAAGTATTCAATTATTACCACTCAAGTTTAAGGTCCACAATAGAAAGAACTTTTGGGGTATGGAAGAACAGATTTGCAATTTTACGTCGCATGCCCAGGTTCAATTTTGAAACACAGGTTCAAATAGTCATCGCAACAATGACTATACACAACTTTATCCGAAGGAATGCAGAAATGGATATTGATTTTGATCTTTATGAAGATGAAATCACAATCATTCACCATGATGATTATCATACATCATCTAACTTGGATCAATCACAAGTTTTTAATGTAGCTTCTTCATCAGAGATGGATCACGTTCCAGACTTAGTCCGCAATCAAATTATAGAGTACATGCAAAATTAGTATTGTAATAATATTTAAATATTATTTGCACTTTAAATTAGTATTGTAGTAATATTCTACTAATATTTAAGTACTATATTGCACTTTAAATTCTATTATCTATTTGTAATTTTTATTTACATACTTCCATTTATTAGTAATTTTTATTAATATGTATTGACTAAATGTTCATTTTGATAATTCTACATTCAAAAACAATTTTTGATCAAAACTATCCAAACATAATTTATTGATAACAGCCACTTTTACATTGTTGCATCCAAACATAAATCAATTCTACCAGAATCACTTCTGCCCACCGCCAATCCAAACAGACACTTAGTATCTACTATATTATGTGCAACGTAATACGTGATATTAAACCCATGACCTTAAGAATTTAATAGGTTTAAAGCTAAAAATTAAAGGTTGAATCATAGAATTTCAAGCACATATCATTACTGGTTTAGTTACTTTTTTTTTTAATTAGTACATGTAAAATTGCAAGTGTGCTGTTAATGCCAAAGGAAAAATGAGAATTTCAATTCGAAATAGTTTTTTTCTTAATGGGAGTAGTTTAAGTCTCATTTTTGTCTTAAACATAGGAAGGGTATTTCAAAGTTATATTTAAGTTAAAGGGGGAGTTTGCATTGTGCCCAACTATTTTGATTTTTATTACTGTCCCGTTGAGTTAAAATTTTATTAAACAAATTGGAATTAGTATATCTCGTCGGTTAAATTTTTTAGTGGTGTATTCATTTCAGTATCTTTTATCTATGTTTGGGCTAATATTGTGAGAATGACAAGACGGGATACAAATTTATTTCAAATCCGTCAGAAGAGTGGAAAACCCAATGAGTATTCAAAAGTCGTTGTCTAAGAAAATAAAGGATTATAAGCTACTATCCGAAGTTCCTGCATCACTGGCCTTAAAGCATGTATGATTCTCACGGGCCATGAGAGATGGCCACAGTTTCAAACCCTGCGTAACGTTTGACCTGCCTTCGCCTCTTGGGGCTGTCACACCGGGCTTGTCCAGTGTGGTTTAAGCCGACGTGGTTTGCGTGCTATCATACACCGGTTTACTGCGCACTGAAAGAAAGAATACCGCGGTTCCTTCGTCAACAAAAAAAAAAAAGGATTATAAGCTACTGACTTAATTAACGATAAAGTCGGAAAGCACTGCCTATAAAAATTGATTAATTGAGGTGAAAAGACTTTAAATACGTTAGATACTCATTTAGGCACGGTAAAGGCTGATACCAGTATGTCACTCGTTGATAAAAATAAATATAGTTTCAACACGATTAAAAGATAGGCCATAATCATTTCAATGCCCATTAGCATAATTTATTCAAGATTTATTTAAGTCAAACACAAGTCGATGAAGCGACCATGCTAGAACCACGGGAGTCGGGGAATTTCTAGTATCTTCTTTCCGATCAACTGAATTCCTTACCCGGACTTTTATTTTTGCGGACCAATAAAAAAAGTCATTTCTTTTTTATTAGGGATCCATAAGGTGACTTGAAACACCAAAACGCAATTCCAGGTGACGATTCTGAATAAATAAATAATGTCTTCTCAATATTCACTTCAATTGGAGAAACCCTTTAATAATAAAAATCGTTCCTCCGGTTGGAAAAGGGGGTGTGACAACTAATTTTTACCCTCCAATATTTTATTTAATTACTCAAAGTTCCCGAGTTATGAACGAAGTGAAATATACACTTTATCATGTTATTTGGAAAAATACCATTGAATATATTATTGTATATCATTTGCCTATTTTTACATATTTTTAGAAAATATTTATGAATTTTTATAAATTATATAAGACAATTGTCTAATAAATTGTCTAAATTAGTTATTATGGATCATATTTTACTCCATAATACTAAAGAAACTGAGTAAATTAAATAGAATGTCAAAATACATCTCAATTTTATTTCTTAAGGTCTTTACATTTTATGGTTTCCTTGCTATATTGCTCATTTTGTTTCAGTTTTTAGTCTAATTGATCTTTATTTGACCAATTCGTTTTTAAAATTAAAGACAAGTGGTCATTTTTTAATTTCATTCGTGGTCACATTTGTGAAATGTATGCAGAATTCTCTTTGCTTCATATAAACATGAATATTTTTAAAGAAAACAAATGCCTTTCTATTTCCTATTTGATGAAAAACAAAAGAATTTACTTTCCAAAAGAAATATTTTTTATGAAGGGAGATTTTGTGCTCATTTTAAAAGTATTGTACGAAAATGTTACTGTCAATCTAGTATCATTAATGAATAAACACAATAATATAATATTAATTCAATATAACTTGAAATCAACAACAATGAATTGAGCAAACTGAAAACACATACTAACTTGATGTCGATAGAGGTCTCCAATGTAGTGTCCTAAGACAAAAATTCGCTCCACTTGTGCTGTAGTTTTACGGACGTATGTCTAGAGGATATACCTATCTAAGTGAGAGTTCTAGCACAAGAACTTCACCTCTGGCGAATTTACTATATGCGTTCTTCTAGGAATGTGTTTTATGAAGAAGAAGATGAAGCAACAATTTTAGATCATTAATTGTGTTTAATGATTGATTGTAATATGTATTGAATTGTGTGTTCAACCAAGTGATCAACATGCTATTTATAGCATTAATTTCGTCCATGACAGCCTTCCACTGCAAAGGTTGTGTCTCTTGTGAAAATATGCAATTTTTGGACATTCTGAAAATTTTACCGTTGGACAGCGCTGCGGCCCTGCGTTCTCGACGCTGCGGCCCTGAAATTCTATCAGACCTCTCTGAAGTTTCAACGCTGCTTCCCAGCACTGTCGACAAAAAAAATTCCATGTCCAGCGCCGCGGTGCTTCACCTATTTTTTTTCAATTTCGATCACTTTTTCCTCTTCTTCTTGTACAAGTTCCAACGATACCCCACATTTTCTATTCAAACATCAACAATACCCCACATTTGGATAGAAAATAAGATAATGAGGAACTTAATGTTATTCCCGAAAAACTAGATATGACATGCATCAGAAAAGGTGTCTTTTGGACTTGAACCGTTCGTAGTGAATACTTATCGGATCTACTTTGTGAAATAGTGAACGATGTGTCTTGAACTATTCACGTTTTATAGTAAATCAAGACAACAAGTATCACACACATCATATCAACATATTTCAATTCTTACGGTTGTGTTAATTTCGGTCGTGAACAACTCCTTCTTCGTGAGACTTTCTAGAGAACGTAGCCATATCGGTTCTCCCAGATGCGACCCCACATCAATCTCATATAGGTAATACTAATCAAGAACAGTCCGTACTATCCCACCATAATGACTATTAGTATTATTAAGAATAGGATTCAGCCCTTAAACATCAATGAATTAACACATTTAGTACACCATAGAAATGAGCATATGTGTGTTTTTATGCTCCTTGAGTAGGGATGTCAATGGGGCGGGGCGGGGACGGGGAAGGGTACCCCATACCCGTATCCGCCACCTAAAACCCACCCCCATCCCCGCCCCACCACCCATCACGAATAGTAATTCCTCCACCCGCCCCCGCCCCATCTACCCCGGGCGGGTACCCACCTAAATAAGTTGAATGAAACTGCATAGCAGAATTTTGTTTTTTTTAGTAGTGAATCTCTAACATCTATGAACCTAGGTAGCTAGTTTAAAGATGCTATGTAGTATCTTGAAGATATAGAGAGTATCTCATGATCAAAAGCTGATCCAAAAAATATTGATTTAACACTTTTAGAATTACTTGTGAAATAGTATAACTATACGGAGAAGAAACAAAAAAAAAAAGGTTACGATTATTACTAAATCTTGATTGGAGGGAAGGAAAAATCGGACCATGTGGATATTAAAGGCGATAATACAAAGGGTAAATATACAAAAGTATAAGATGGCATGAGCAAGTACTGAAATCCCACTGGTGTACATATTCCCGAACTCGCAGAATCTTGTTCTTGAAGGCAACTGGAATAGCAGCCCCGGTGACAATAATATGAATAATCCCACCGCTATTATCGATGGCTCCCTATCTGTTCCCATTTTTTATGCAACACTTCGTCTTGCTATACTTTATATCTCTAATTGTTTGGTACTTTGTAAATAAGTGGTATAGAGGAGATTTTTGTAAGGCAAATATAGTGAGTTTTACTTACTGGAGAAGGAGAAAGGATGCTAAACTTGAGAGTGAAATGCACGTATAGTATTAAAAAGGAAGAAAGGCGAGTACAGGCGGTGCGGGTAGCATGGCGGGGAGGGTACGGTGCGGGTCTTATATGAAATCCACTTCCGCCCCACTACCCATGGCGGGTAGCACTTTTGATACTCATACCCGCCCCACCACCCACCAAACCATCCTCCATACCCGCCCCAACTGGAGCGGGTGCGGGGCGGTACCCGCATTTACCCGCCCCACTGACATCCCTATCCTTGAGTCTTACCCATCTAGTTTTCCTATTGAACCTAAACCATGGGATCTCTAATTATGATAGGTTAGGTTTTGGCCAGTTAACGACTCATTGTATTGGCTTTAAGCCCATTCCCCTCGATGTAAATAAGACTTGCTCTCTGTTAAGGCCTTTTATCAAATGATCCACTATATTGTCCTTTGATTTCACATAATCAATGGAAATAATTCCATTATTCAACAAGCTTCTTATTGTATTATGACGTCGCCTTATATGTCTCGACTTGCCATTGTATATTTGATTCTTTGCCCTAGTCAGGGCAGCCATACTATCACAATGTATGCAAATGGCTGTCACAGGCTTTTTCCACAACGGAATACCTTCTAGGAAGTTTCTGAATCATTCTGCCTCTTCGACAGCTTTATCCAGGGCTACAAACTTTGCTTCCATAATTGATCGCGTATTTACCGTTTGCTTTGATGATTTCCATGATACCGATGCTCCACCAAGTGTAAATACATAACCACTTGTCGACTTACTTTCTGACTGGTTGGAAATCCAATTAGCATCACAATATCCTTCTAAAACAGGAGAATATTTCGTATAATGCAATTAATAGTTCATTGTATGCTTTAGATATCGGAGTGCTCTTATTAGTGCAAACCAATGATCCTTTCCAGGATTATGTGAATGTCGACTTAGTCGACTCACTGTATATGCTAAGTCCGGTCTCGTACAATTTATTATGTACATCAAGCTTTCAAGAACTTGTGTATACTCCAATTGTGACACACTTTCACCTTCATTCTTCTTAAGGTGACAAGACGGGTCAAATGGTGTAACAATGTTAGGACGTTTGTCCACGTGCTCACGCAAGTGTACGTATCGTTCACAAGTAATATAGTCATATAAGACCGAATATCATCCTCAGAGACTGGTTTCTAAGTACCGTTCTGTCACGACCCGACCCCGGGGCCGCAAATGGTGCCCTATCGGGGCACCCCGTCAGGTATACATCAGAGAATATCAGCGGAACATACATAACACATAAACCTGTATATAGTAAACATCACTGGCTAGCCGATAAGGCTGTCCTTCATAGATAACCTTAATCAAAAGTGAAACAGTACAACTTGTTCTTACAGCCCAAAACACAAACGTGACTACAGACCTCTAGGAATAACAACTGTGGCGGGACAGGGCCCCGCCATACCCCTGAATGCACATAATACCCATAGTATCAGGGAAAACCATACCAACAAAACAAGCCTCCGGAGGAATGGAGCTTCTGATACCAGACCAGTGATCCTAAGAATGAGGATCCAACACCTGCTTACCCTTACCTGCGGCATGAACGCAGCCCCCCGAGGAAGGGGGTCAGTACACAATATGTACTAAGTATGCGAAACTGGAAAATACTGAAAATACCTCATAAGTCTAAAATAACTGGAGACATGTATGATAATCATTCTGAACACCGCGGCCTTACTAATAATGAGAATATCAAGCATATACTATACTGCATGAAAATAGGAAGCTCATGATCAAAGTAAGGTCATCCGCCCCGCAGTATTATTAAGCACTCCTACTCCTGGGACTATTTCACCCGCATGGGTCATGTGGACCCGCATGAGGTATTCCTCGCATAGGCTGTACTCACCCGCATGGGACTATTTCATCCGCATGAGCCATACGGACTCGCATGAGGTATTCCTCGCATCGTGGGTAGCAAATCCACGGAATATACAAATGTCACAACCACAATGGAAACATACCCGTGGAATCCCACATCACTGTCGGTACGTCCAGGTAACCGCATACTGCATGCCTCGGAATCCCTCATCGTAAGCATGGCCAAGGTGCATACCCGTGGAATCCCACCTCAATGTCGGTACGTCCAAGTAAGCTCATACTACAACCATGGAAGCATACCCGTGGAATCCTCTATCACTGTCGGTACGTCTAAGTAAACTCATACTAAGACAATAGAAGCATACCCGTGGAATCCTCCATCACTGACGGTACGTCCAAGTACTTTCATAACTTCTTTAGACTTTCATTAATCTACAAAATGAATCTCATTTTTTACCTTAAGGCACCTTCTTATCGCTTAATCAAATCCGGAGAATTTAACCCGAAGTACTATGTACTTCTACTCTTTCCAAAGATCCCTTTTTCACATAAAAATCCCATTTTACACTCTAAGCAATTTATGCCTTTAAATCAAATTGCCTTACGTAATTTCGATTCTTTCATTTTTGTCTACCCTACTCAAGAAAACCATTCCTTTAACCTTCCATAAAGTTATTATAACCAACTCCCCATAAAGCCGTTATACTAACTTTATGCTTTAGAAATTAAGACATTCTTATCCTTTCATAAGGCCGTTATAACTAACTTCCCATAAAGCCGTTATAACTCTTTATATCTCAAATAATTTCGTTCTTTTATTAACCAAGAGACTTATACTTCAAATCAGTTTACACAATTTTCAAAATACTTTTTCCTGTCAAGAAATCCTTGTCTACCTTATTAGAATAGACCATTCCTCAAGAACAAGTGAGTTAACTCTCTAACTCAACCAACTTAGACATTCTTTAAAAATAGTTTAAGTATACCAAAGGATTTACTTTATTTAAATCACGTACGTCTACCGTACTATACAGTTATAACTGCTCATGCTCAAGAGATAGGAAAGTTCCACATACCTCTCCGGTTAATCCACTTGCTAAGTCCAATACACTGCACGTAGTACGTCAACCTATAATGACCATAATACGTTTATTAACCTCTAGCTTCAACGTAGAATATTCCAAGTGCAAAGTCACTAAATTCTACGGAAAATCGGACAGCATTTCCTTTGTTTCTACATACTTTGCCACATTTTCAAGGTCCGAATTCAACATCCAAACGCCATTTTTAAGGCCCAACAATCCAAACAATTCAAAGGGGATTACACACCTAATCTTGGATGTGTAAAATTCTGCCCCACAATGCATAACAATTAACTTAACAAGTTTAAGGTAGTATTTTGGCTACAACATGCTTACATAACCTTCTTATCCAATCCTTTCATATCCAAACCATATTTCTTGCATGCAATGTATCTAAGAACAATATTTACCACTACAAGTTCTTTCTTCTTCACATGCAACACCAAAAACTAGCAAAAAGGGAAAGAATTGTTACCTTAGAGCTTTAGCCAAATTAATCCAACAAATTCACTAGCCTCCTTTCCACAAACACCACCACAATAACTCCTACAAGTTTGCCAACAAGTTTTCTTCTTGCCACACTTTTCAGATTTTTCTCAAGTCTTGATTTCCTCTTGATTTTCTAGAGAGAAGGAAGAGCTTTTATTTTTAGAGAGAGAGGAGAGCTTGAAGAATGACCAAGTCTTCAAGACTTGGTCAATAAGTAGAACCTGCAAAATCAGATGGGGGGGGGGGGGGGCCACTTGTCACCCTCCCATGACCTTTTTTAAAACAAAACAGTTCAGATTTTTCCACTTAGCTTCGCAGAACCCGCCTCGGCGCCGCGGCCCTGCAGCCGGCGCCGCGGCGCTGAAACCTCCGCAGCCTCACAGAACTTCCGGCGCCGCGGCCCTGCTTCCCGGCGCCGCGACCCTGTGGCTCCTGATCGAATTATTTTTCTGTCCGACTGCGCACTGAACTTGTAACTTCTATAACTTTCTACTTTGATGCCCTATAGACGAACGGTTGGTTGCGTTGGAAACTAGACTCAGCGAGCTACATGCTAGGCCTTTGAAACACCTACAAACTCTTAATGAACTAGGAGATATGCCGCTCCAAAGTTGACTAAAACCTGTCCGAATTATTCTGACAATCTATCCTTCTAAAATTTACGTCTTAATCCCTTTCGTACGTTCTCATACGCATGGCCAGAACTACGGGGCGTAACATTTTCCCCCCCTTAGAAACATTCGTCCCCGAATGTTCTTTTGGAGCCAATCTAATATTCCTCGGTACATCCTCGTACTCTACACTTAATGGGACCTTATAATGCCACTTGTGACCCTAAGGTATCGCATACGCATATCCACTCATCGTAAGTCAAACAGGAAATGAATCCAAAGTGTGAACCATCGCCACTTACTCCCAGTCACGGCCTCACAGGATTGCCTGTTCGTATCTACCAACTTATTATTTCACATGTACATAGTCTCACTATCCTCCGTTCATGACACTAAATCATTCAACAATCCTATCATGCATACTAATCTCTAAAGGGTCAAAGATATACCTGACATCACGTAGGCGGGTCAAAGGACCGCTAAACTGGAATCGCACACGACTCTCCGCCGTCACGGCATAAACATCCCGCCTAGCCATCAAGGTGAAGAACCCGCAATCGATCCAATAGATCGCGCCATTCCCGGCCACCTCCGCTCTGGCCGCCAAATGGCCCTGTTGGCCGCAAGCATAAAAAGTTGTCGACCTAGTCCGACACTCCCCAAAATGAGATCTACCACAGTGACCACACCGAGGCAAAGGTGGCCTCCCCTGGCTACTATCTTCGACACCGTGAACTCGCCGCTCGAGCTCGACTCGCCTCAATATCCCCTGCGGTCAAACCACCCGCCGAAGACCGGAAGGGGCACTCTGCGTCAAAAATGTAGACCCGGGCTCACGAGGCGGTCCACCCTGAAGCTATCTCAAACCTCGCTGCCCCGCCTCTTGGGCTGGCCGACTGGCCGCCCTCACTCTCTCGCCTCAATCCTCGCATACGCCGCATCCCGACATTATCCATACCGTCAAGAGCCACTCCTGCATACGCAGAACTATATAACGGTCTAGCCCCATCACATAGCGGTGAACTCGGTCCGCCATGTCCGCCACAATAGTGGGTGCATACCTGGTTAATGAATCAAACTCCAGGTTGTACTCCCTGATGGTCCTCCCATTTTGTCTCAATGCCAAGAACCTATCCAAGCCGGGCTCTCTCGCCTCGTGAGGCAAAGTGACCGAGGAAGGCTTCCGTGAACTCATCCCAAACACCGGAGGAGCACTCACACCTCTAGACAACACCCACGACTCAAACCGCCAACGCAATATCGCAGAATCGTAAGAAGCTAACACAACGGACTCCGTCTCCGAAGCCCTAAGCACCTGCATAGTCCGCCGCACCTGCCGAATGAACTCCTGAGGATCCTCCTCAGATCTCAACCCATAGAACTCGGGTGGATTACAACTCAGAAAGTCCCGAATCCTTAAACTGTCGGCTCTAGGGTTAGCTATCGGCTCCTGGCGGCGCTGCCCTGCCACAATGCTAGTCAACAACCTGATATGCTCTCCGTAATCCCTATACTCTGCGCCCGGCTGTGGAACTGGAGGCTCAGGTACCGCGGTCTCGTGAGTCGCTGCCGCCGAACTCGCTGAGGCCGGGCGACGCCGTGGAACTTCGCCGCCCAAACATCATCTTCGTAAAGATCGCATGTGCCCTCGTGACCTCGCGCCCTACTAGCAGCCTCTCACCGCTTTGCCCTTCTGGGCCGCGGTTGCCTTGCATGGAGGCATAACTGATACATAAAGGAAAATATCAGAGGAAGTTCAACCTATAACACAGCTCTATTGCACGATCTTAGAGTGAAAGAATGGAAAACCAATCCTAAATATCCTGCAGCCTCCTGATTATAGATGTGGTGCACAACACACCGATAATCAAGACTCTACTAGACACGCCTCAGACACTTTCCGAGGACTAATCGCTTCGATACCACTTTTGTCACGACGACTTCGGCCGCAACTGGTGCCCTACTGGGGCAACCCGTCAGGTATACATCAGAGAATAGCAGCGGAACATACATAACACATAAACCTGTATATAGTAAACATCACTGGCTAGCCGATAAGGCTTCCCTTCATAGATAACCTTAATCAAAAGTGAAACAGTACAACTTGTTCTTACAGCCCAAAACACAAACGTGACTACGCACTTAGAATAACAATCGTGGCGGACAGGCCCCACCATACCCTCGAATGTACATAATACCCATAGAACTCGTAGATTACAACTCGTAAAGTCCCAATCCTTAAACCGCTTGGCCAGGGTTAGTTACACGGCCTCACGACGCTCGCCACAATGCTAGTAAACAACCTGATCTGCTCTCCGTAATCCCTATACTATGCGCCCGGCTGTGGAACTGGAGGCTCAGGTACCACGGCCTCGTGGCAGCCGCCGCCTCGAACTCGCTGAGGCCGCGACGCCGTGGAACTCGCCGCCAAACATCATCTCTCGTAAAGACTGGCTCAGGCCTCGTGACTCCGGCCCTACTAGCAGCCTCCTCACCGCTTTGCCCTTCGGGCCGCGGTTGCCATGCGAGGCATAATCGATACATAAAGGAAAATATCGAGGAAGTTCAACCTATAACACCTCTATTGCACGATCTTAGAGTGAAAGAATGGAAAACCAATCCTAAATATCTCGCAATTTCGAGATTATAGATGTGGTGCACAACACACCGATAATCAAGACTTACTAGACACGGTCAGACATTTTCCGAGGACTAATCGCTTCGATACCACTTTTGTCACGACTCGACCCTCGGTCGAATCGTGCTCACCGGCACCCCGTCAGGTATACATCAGAGAATAGCAGCGGAACATACATAACACATAAACCTGTATATAGTAAACATCACTGGCTAGCCGATAAGGCTGCCCTTCATAGATAACCTTAATCAAAAGTGAAACAGTACAACTTGTTCTTACAGCCCAAAACACAAACGTGACTACTGCACTTAGAATAACAACTGTATGTGACAGGCCCCGCCATACCCCTGAATGTACATAATACCCATAGCTTCAGGGAAAATCATACCAACAAAACAAGCCTCCAGAGGAATGGAGCTTCCGATACCAGACCAGTGATCCTAAGAATGAGGATCCAACACCTGCTTACCCTTACCGCAGATTTAACGCAGCCCCCGAGGAAGGGGGTCAGTACACAATATGTACTAAGTATGCGAAACTGGAAAATACTGAAAATACCTCATAAGTCTAAAATAACTGGAGACATGTATGATAATCAGTTTACAGAACACTGTGCCTTACTAATAATGAGAATATCAAGCATATACTATACTGCATGAAAATAGGAAGCTCATGATCAAAGCAAGGTCATCCGCCCCGCAGTATTATTAAGCACTCCTATTCCTGGGACTATTTCACCCGCATGGGTCATGTGGACCCGCATGAGGTATTCTCGTGATAGGTCAGACTTCACCGCATGAGACTATTTCACCTGCATGAGCCCTACGGACTCGCATGAGGTATTCCTCGCATCGTGGCTAGAAAATCCACGGAATATACAAATGTCATAACCATAATGGAAGCATACCCGTGGAATCTCACATCACTGTCGGTACGTCCAGGTAACCGCATACTGCATGCCTCGGAATCCCTCATCGTAAGCATGTCCAAGGTGCATACCCGTGGAATCCCACCTCACTGTCGGTACGTCCAAGTAAGCTCATACTACAACCATGGAAGCATACCCGTGGAATCTTCCATCACTGTCGGTACGTCCAAGTAAACTCATACTAAGACAATAGAAGCATACCCGTGGAATCCTCCATCACTGACGGTACGTCCAAGTACTTTCATAACTTCTTTAGACTTTCATTAATCTACAAAATGAATCTCATTTTTTACTTTAAGGCACCTTCTTATCGCTTAATCAAATCCGGAGAATTTAACCCGAAGTACTATGTACTTCTACTCTTTCAAAAGATCCCTTTTTCACATAAAAATCTCCATTTTACACTCTAAGCAATTTATGCCTTTAAATCAAATTGCCCTACGTAATTTCGATTCTTTCATTTTTGTCTATGATGGGCGTAATATGCACACACTTTTTAAACGCAAGTGCACGTTATCGTATCAAGTAGTATAGTCTTAGATAAGACCGAATATCTCCCTCTAGGATTAGGGTTCAAGTACCAACTATCTATTTTCTAGTATCTATTTGGTGAATTAATGATTGATTGTTTGGTTTGTAACTAAGAGTTATGAAAGCTAATTAAATATAAAGATTTAATTCAGATGTGATGAGAATAGGGCTTCTATGTATCCTCACTATCCGCTTATGCTACTTACTAATGCATTACTTATGGTGTTCTTCTTTTGGAGAAAGCAGGTTTACGAAATCGTTTTATACTCCCGTTAGGGTTATATAAACACTCAACCCCAGTATTGTTCCTTACCTACCTTCGTGATAAGTGGTAACTCTATAGAGGATTAAGAACAAAACCTAGTTGATCACACGCACAATGCGCAAAATTAGGTTGTTAAGCCTCTCATCAACGCTACAAATCTAATTGAGGTATTCTCATCCCCAATTCAAGATCGTTACCCAACTTACAGCATATTCACAATCCCCCCTTTTCAGAATCTGATTAGAAATCATATAGTGATAACTAGTTGTCAATTAGCTACCAAGAATTCAACTCAATTATTGGATAGATCTCTCAATAAGAATAATTACCATAAGCATGCATTAATTTATAACATAAGGTTCAAGAAATTCAACATAGAAAGTCTTATAAGAGAATTAGTTCTAGCCATAAATATGACAAGAACTAATTCAAAGTTCATCATAAAATCAAATAAAGTAAAGAAAAAGAAAAGAAAATTACTAAGAACGAGTCTCCAAGCCAAACATCCAAGGGTTGTGTTGTAGAATATTTACAAGGTGGATTTGTGGAAGGATGGATGTAGAATGGTGAATGGTAGAATGGAGAATGAATAATTCTTCTAATGATGTAGAGTATTTATAGCCAAAGTTAACTTTTAGGTGAAGGGTTAAGGATTTGTGTAGGTAGGAAAAGTTATTAGAATCCTTTTAGGTAAGGGTTTTTAGGTAGGAAAAGGTTTCCTTAGGTAGGAAAAGTTATCCTTTAAGAAGGAAAAGTTATCCTTTAGGATTCTCAAACATGTCAAATTCGCCCAAGATTTCACAATTCGGCTGGCGCGCTGCCAGACTGGAGCCATGGCTACCAAATTCAGCAACTCTGACTTTCAAGACTTTGGGCGCCATTGCTGCCAAGGGCGCCGGTGACATTTTTCTCGCGACTTTCGCTTGCGTCTTTTTTCGTCCGACTTCGCTCGATTTTCTATAATTCTTAACTTTAGACTTCATTTCTTGGCCCTTTTTGTGTGCAATTCCATCTCACTTAAGCTCATTTTCTCTTCTTTTCGCCATTTCTCCATTTCTGACCGCTGTGACACAAAAGAAAGGAAAACGACCCTAATACTATACTAAACATAAACAAAATGAGTAAAATACTCACTAAAAAAGACTCAAAAAGTGTATATAAAATACACCGATCAAATACCCCCAAACTTAACCTTTGCTCGCCCTCGAGCAAAGATAGAAAGAAATAAAAGACTCAAAGAACGAAAATAAAAGACTCACTGCCATTGATTACTTTTGCTGCATTTAGTGTTAACTAGAAAAACATGAAGGTTAGCAAAATAATATGCAGAACATATAGCATGACATTTCAAAGATATTAAGCTAGATATTTCGCAAACTCATATTCATCATGCTTTAATGGAAGTCAATATACTAAATCATGCATATAAATTCAAAAATCCTATGGCATGCTTACTTGCTATTCTCCACTAACTCGATATGCATAAAAGAGATCTTCAGACTTTAAGGGTTGTAATGTAGCTTAGGTAGGGGTTGGTAAAAATAGGCATTTAGGCTCATTTTTGTGTACCATAAGCTCTTTAGCTTTTCAAAGATTTCCCTTTTCTTTTGTTCTTTTCTTCACTTCAATTCTATCTTTTCCTCTTTTGTTTTGGGAGAATGAAGAGTATTATAATAACAAGCACCCCAAACTTAGGCTTTTCTTTCTTATTACTTTTTATTGGGGTGCAACAAGCTCATTCACTCTTTTGTCTCTTTTTAACACAATTGATTCCACTACTTCACATTTTTACTTATGGCACAATCTGTGGGAATATAGGGTGTCAAAGAAGAAGTTTCAATTTTTAGGCTCAATGGGGCTGACTAGGGATACTTTTAAAGTCCGGGATAGAAAAGAATTGTTAGAATTGACTATCAAAGAAATGCCTGAGTCATCTCCCTAACATGCATATCCTAACTATTTCGCCTCAAATAGCAAGCAATCATAACACATAAGTATTTATCATTTAGCATGCATAATTCAAGCAAGAAACTCCAAATAGACAGATTCTGTGAGTTTTTGGCATATCTAACCTAAGTGTTTAGATAGTTGCTTCTATTCCGTTACATTATTCCACCTTAATTCACTAGGTGTTTCTAGCAACTACATCATACATGATCTTTGACAGGCAATTATGACTCAAAAAGGGGGGGAAAAAGTTTTGGTGACTCAAAATAAACATAAAACAATCAAAAAGACTTAAATAAAACATAACAAGACACAAATAAAACACCCCCCCAAACTTAAATCACACATTGTCCCCAATGTGTGCAATACTCAAAAAAATATGGACGACTTACTGACACAACACAGCGGTCATAATGGAGGTCTAGGAGGAAAAATTCTGGAATTTGCACGGAAATATGACTCTCTGAAGTTCGGGCGCCATGCGTCGAGATTCAGCGCTGCTAGTACTGTGGCTCTTCAAGTTACTGTGGCTCGATTACAGCGCATGGCTGACGATCGCTTTTCCTTTTTTCGCTTTTGCTCCTTTTTCCTGCTTTAGCTTTCACCACTCACATCCAACAACACAAAACAAGAACCCTAGACCGTGAGACTGTTTAAGACAAAATAAAATAAAATAAAATAAAGACAGAAATTAAAATAACATAATTAAAAATATTGGGTTGTCTCCCAACAAGCGCTGTCTTTAACGTCTTTTAGCCGGACGCAATTAACCTTTACGAGTGCCCATTGGATCCTTCTGCGAACTGCTTGCAATCCGCAGAGTTATTGTTGTAGGTCTCAATTTCCCTACGACCATTTGTTCAAACAAAAGCCTTACATACACAATTATCCCCCAAGTACACAAGACATGCTTGTCTTTTATGCTTTTTATAACGTAGGAATCCGTGAAATTCTCTACATCTCTCAACTCTGTGGGTACCTGCTGTACGGGCTTCCTAAGTGGGGATCAGCCGTGATAGCTAGTGGTGGTTCTTCTGTAATAGGTGCAAGAAAAAGGATTTCTACAGAGTCCAAGAAGGTAAATAATTGGATCTCTGCAATCTTTTCCTTTTCTACACCAACTATCTCACCAGATTCCTCAATAGTTGGGTTTGGTCTGTGCCTCAAATTGTTGTTCATTGTTAAAAATAATCATGAAGTTCTCCTATTTGCAGTTCCAGTTTCTTTATGGCCAATCTCATTTCGTCCATGAACTGCGCTTGATACTTAGTGAGACTGAGTATGACTTCTCACAATTCCTCTCTCTCTTCCTCTATGGTTGGAGCTCGATCATATTGACAGTAGAAATCCATGTCTTGAGGATCCCTGAGATAAATCAAAACCAACAACGAATCACGGCACCTCGAAATTTATTTATTTATTTTTTTTGAAAATAATAACAAAAACGTAAAAAATTTAAAATAAAAATAAAAATTAAAAACCAAATTAGAAATTAAAAATAGATACTTTGATATTGAACTATGCCTAATCCCCGGCAACGGCGCCAAAAATTTGATGGGCGTAATATGCACACACTTTTTAAACGCAAGTGCACGTTATCGTATCAAGTAGTATAGTCTTAGATCGTCCTCTAGGATTAGGGTTCAAGTACCAACTATCTATTTTCTAGTATCTATTTGGTGAATTAATGATTGATTGTTTGGTTTGTAACTAAGAGTTATGAAAGCTAATTAAATATTAAGATTTAATTCAGATGTGATGAGAATAGGGCTTCTATGTATCCTCACTATCCGCTTATGCTACTTACTAATGCATTACTTATGATGTTCTTCTTTTGGAGAAAGCAGGTTTACGAAATCGTTTTATACTCCCGTTAGGGTTATATTAACACTCAACCCCAGTATTGTTCCTTACCTACCTTTCGGTGATAAGGGTAACTCTATAGGAGGATTAAGAACAAAAACCTAGTTGATCGTCACGCACAATGCGCAAAATTAGGGTTGTTAAGCCTCTCATCAACGCTACAAATCTAATTGAGGTATTCTCATCCCCAATTCAAGACTGTCTACCCAACTTACAGCATATTCACAATCCCCCCTTTTCGTAACTGATTAGAAATCATATAGTGATAACTAGTTGTCAATTAGCTACCAAGAATTCAACTCAATTATTGGATAGATCTCTCAATAAGAATAATTACCATAAGCATGCATTAATTTATAACATAAGGTTCAAGAAATTCAACATAGAAAGCCCTATAAGAGAATTAGTTCCTAGCCATAAATATGACAAGAACTAATTCAAAGTTCATCATAAAAACTGAAATAAAGTAAAGAAAAAGAAAAGAAAATTACTAAGAACGAGTCTCCAAGCCAAGCATCCAAGGGTTGTGTTGTAGAATATTTACAAGGTGGATTGGTGGAAGGATGGATGTAGAATGGTGAATGGTAGAATGGAGAATGAATAATTCTTCTAATGATGTAGAGTATTTATAGCCAAAGAATCCTTTAGGTGAAGGGTTAAGGATTTGTGTAGGTAGGAAAAGTTATTAGAATCCTTTTAGGTAAGGGTTTTTAGGTAGGAAAAGGTTTCCCTTTAGGTAGGAAAAGTTATCCCTTTAAGAAGGAAAAGTTATCCTTTAGGATTCTCAAACATGTCAAATTCGGTCCAAAGATTTCACAATTCTCGCTGGCGCGCTCGCAGACTGGAGCCGCGCACCAAATTCAAAGAATCGGGACTTTCAAGACTTTGGGCGCCACAGCCATTGCCGCCGGGCGCGGTGACATTTTTTCGCGAATTTTCGCTTGCCGTTTTTTCTCGTCCGGACTTCGCCTCGATTTTTCTATAATTCCTAACTTAGACTTCATTTCGCCCTTTTGTGTGCAATTCCATCTCACTTAAGCTCATTTTCTTCTTTTTCGCCATTTCTCCATTTCTCCATTTCTGACCGCTGTGACACAAAAGAAAGGAAAACGACCCTAATACTATACTAAACATAAACAAAATGAGTAAAATACTCACTAAAAAAGACTCAAAAAGTGTATATAAAATACACCGATCAGTCTACCCTACTCAAGAAAACCATTCCTTTAACCTTCCATAAAGTTATTATAACCAACTCCCCATAAAGCCGTTATACTAACTTTATGCTTTAGAAATTAAGACATTCTTATCCTTTCATAAGACCGTTATAACTAACTCCCATAAAGCCGTTATAACTCCTTATATCTCAAATAATTTCGTTCTTTTATTAACCAAGAGACTTATACTTCAAATCAGTTTACACAATTTTCAAAATACTTTTTCCTGTCAAGAAATTCTTGTCTACCTTATTAGAATAGACCATTCCTCAAGAACAAGTGAGTTAACTCTCTAACTCAACCAACTTAGACATTCTTTAAAAATAGTTTAAGTATACCAAAGGATTTACTTTATTTAAATCACGACGCTCACCGTACTATACGCTTATAATCGCCATGCTCAAGAGATAGGAAAGTTCCACATACCTCTCCTGCTAATCCACTTGCTAAGTCCAATACACCGCACGTAGTACGCCAACCTATAATGACCATAATACGCTTATTAACCTCTAGCTTCAACGTGAGAATATTCCAAGTGCAAAGTCACTAAATTCTACGGAAAATCTGACAAAGATTTCCTTTGTTTCTACATACTTTGCCACATTTTCAAGGTCCGAATTCAACATCCAAACGCCATTTTAAGGCCCAACAATCCAAACAATTCAAAGGGATTACACACCTAATCTTCGATGTGTAAAATTCTGCCCCACAATGCATAACAATTAACTTAACAAGTTTAAGGTAGTATTTTGGCTACAACATGCTTACATAACCTTCTTATCCAATCCTTTCATATCCAAACCATATTTCTTGCATTTAATGTATCTAAGAGCAATATTTACCACTACAAGTTCTTTCTTCTTCACATGCAACACCAAAACTAGCAAAAGGGAAAGAATTGTTACCTTAGAGCTTTAGCCAAATTAATCCAACAAATTCACTAGCCTCCTTTCCACAAACACCACCACAATAACTCCTACAAGCTCACAACAAGTTTTCTTCTTGCCACACTTTTCGATTTTTCTCAAGCCTTGATTTCCTCTTGATTTTCTAGAGAGAAGGAGAGCTTTTATTTTTAGAGAGAGAGAGAGTTGAAGAATGACCAAGTCTTCAAGACTTGGTCAATAAGTAGAATATGCAAAATCGATGGGGGACACTTGTCACCCTCCCATGGTCTTTTTAAAACAAAATAGCTCAGATTTTTCCACTCACCGCAGAACCCGCCTCGCGCCACAAGATCAAACCTCCGCAGCCTTACAGAACTTCCGGTGCCGCGGCCCTGCTTCCCGGCGCCGCGGCCCTGTGGCTCCTGGCCGAATTATTTTTCTGTCCGACTGCGCACTGAACTTGTAACTTCTATAACTTTCTACTCCGATGTCCTATCGACGAACGGTTGGTTGCGTTGGAAATTAGACTCAACGAGCTACATGCTAGGCCTTTGAAACACCTACAAACTCTTAATAAACTAGTTGATATGCCGCTCTAAAGTTGACTAAAACCTGTCCAAATCATTCTGACAACCTATCCTTCTAAAATTTACGTCTTAATCTCTTTCGTACGTTCTCATACGCATGGCCAGAACTACGGAGCGTAACACGTTCATCTATTTTATGTTATCTATTTGGCAATCGATATTTGAAGTGGGTTTTTGTTTAACTACTAGAATAATTGCAAGAATTAACTAAATTGTAATCAGTTATGAAGGAATTAAGGCTTCTAAAATCCTCGACTATCCACTCCATTCAACCCTTATGCAACTAGAATGACTTCTTCTTCTTCTTCGTTAAGATAACGGTTAACTAGAATGTCTTATATTCCAGTTAGGATATATAATCGCTCAACCCCAGTGCAGAACCCTTCTATATTTCTATGATAGGATTTACCACATAGGAGGATTAAGAACAGTAACCTATAATGCTACACAAGTATCGGAGTACTTTTGTCCGCGATTTTAACCTATGTCTATTCAGTTACAGCATATCCAAATTTCTCCTTTCGGTTCTTGATTCGAAATCATATACATTATGATAATTAGTGATCAATTAACTATCAAGCATTCATACCAATTATTGAATAAATCTTAAACAAGTGAAGAAGAAATCAAACTACTGCATTAATTCATGAATAAGAGTTTCAAACGATTCATAAGGAAAGCCCTAATAAAGTGTTTAGCTCCTAGCCATAGTCACGCTAAGAACTAACACAAAATCCATACATAAACTGAATTAAAAAGAAAGAAAAGTTACGTAGAACTAAGTCTCCAATTGTAGCCTCAAAACCATGCCATGAGTTGTGTTGTGTGATAGAATCAACTCCCCTCATTAGACTAATCCCTAGGGCTTAAATATGTTGCAAATTTTGTGCCCTATGGTCCCTTCTGCCCTTGGCCAATTCTGTTTCGGATTCTCAAAATTCCGCACCGGCACCGCGATTCTGCAGAATGGCACCGCGGTGCCGAAAGTCCTGCAACCTCTCAGTAAATATGGCACCGCGATCCTACTGTCTGGAACTGCGGTGCTTCTTAGACTTCGTCTGAATCTCCAATTTTTCCAACTTTTTTCCTCAGGACCCTCCTTTTATGCCCATTTTCCGTTCCTTTTCGCCATTTTTCCTTTTTGAACCGTTGTGACTCAAAAGAAAGAAAAATGACTCTAATACTATACTAAACACAACAAAAATAAGTAAAATACTAACTAAAAATGACTCAAAATGCATATACAAAATACGCCTAACAAACCCCAAACTTAAACTTTGCTCGCCCTCGAGTAAAGCAGAAAACAAAAACAAAGAACTCAAAATAAAATAAAAACTCAAAGACTCAAATCAAGCAGCTGCACAAGGTTACTTAGAAAAGCATGAACGTCAGTTGGGATAATATGTTAGAACATATGTAGCATGTATATATAGCAATCTAGAATTTCAAGCCAGATATTTCGCAAATTCATTTCAATCACACTCAATGGAAATATGAACACTAACCCATGCATGTCAATTTCATTTAGTTCTATGGGCATGTTTACTTGCTATTCTCCACTAATCATAGACATACATTTTAGAGATCTTCAGGAATTTTCAGGGTTGTAACGTAGGCTTAGGCAGGGGTAGGTAAGAGTAGACATTTAGGCTCAATTTACGTACCATAAGCATTTTTCTCATTCAATCTTTTTGTCCTTCTTTTTGATATTATTTTTTCAGTTCGTACCTATCGTTCCCCTCTTCTCTTTTTGAGAGTATGAAACACATTCACATAGACACCCCCAAACTTGAGCTTTTATATTTTTTCATTGGGGTGCATCAATTTTTCACTCTCTTTCGGGTATTTCTTTTTCACACTTCTTCATCCCAATTTTGAATTACTGCTTATGGCACACAAGGGAATCATAGGGTGTCAAAGAAATAACTTATTTTAGGCTCAAAGTGGCTGACTAGAGATACAATTTATTGCAAGGTAGGTAATGAAAGGTAAGAAGGGCTAACAAATAAATTCTGAATCATCTCCCTAAACATGTACATCATAACTATTTCGCCTCAAATAACAAGCAAGAAGACTTCATAGACATTTTTCAATTGACAACACATAGCTAAGCACAAATATCCCACATAATCAGATTTTCATTAATTTTTGGCATATCTAACTTAAGCACACAGATTTTAGCTTCTAATTCCATTACATTATTCCACTTAATTCACTAGGCGTTTTTAGCAACCACAACATGCATGATCATAAAAAAAAATTGATTCATATAGACACAATAAAGGACACAAAAAAAAAGTCAATCACAAAGACTCAACAAACATTAAAAAACATAAGTACCCCCCCCCCCAAACTTGAATGACACATTGTCCCAAATGTGTAACGACTCAAAAATTAAACAGGGATGACTTACAGACATACAACGACTCAAAATGGTGGTGGTGGCGGCGGATACTGCATTGACCACTGGTCGAACCTGGTGCTCAAATCATCGACGCGCTGGCTCAGGTCCTGATGCTGTTGCATCATCTTTTGCTGATTTAAGAGCATCTGTTCATGGTTTCACAACATTTGTTGTTGGTTTAAGAGCAGTTGCTCCATTATTGACATTGGAGGCTCCAAGGACAGGGGAGACTGGTGTTTCTGAAATCGCGCCTCGGCACCGCGGTTCTGCATAGCGGCACCGCGGTGCCTAAACTATTGTGGCCTCCCTGAACATTCGGCACAACGGTGATGACTTGATTCCGTGTTTTCCATCATTTTCTTCGTGCTTAGTCTCCGCTTCCTTCACCTGGCATCACAACACAACAACAATACCAAAAAGTAAGACTGTTCTATTTAAACTAAATTGCATAATTTAAACATTGGATTGCCTCCCAAGTAGCGTTGTCTTTAACGTCTTTTAGCCGGACGCAGGTTCCTCTTTACTGTGACTTGAAATGGATCACAAAGTTGATTTGTTCCATGTCATTCAACAAGTATGGTTTCACTCTCTGTCCGTTCACTTTGAATGATGCGCCCTCTTTTCCTCTCACTGATCGCACTGTGGAACACTTTTTCCACAACAAATGGCCCTGACCATCTGGACTTCAACTTTCCTGGGAACAATCTCAACATTGAATTGTAGGAGTACTTGTTGCCCATGCTATAGCTCTTTCGGGATCAAGTTCTTGTCGTGCCATGCTTCGGCCCTTTCCTTGTAGATTTTTGCATTTTCATAGGCATTGTTCCGAAATTCATCTAGCTCATTCAGTTGCAGTAGCCTATTCTGCCCTGTTGTTCTGGCATCCATGTTCAGTTTCCTCATTTCCCAGTATTTTTACACCCCGTATTTTCTAGAGAATGAGATGAGAAAGTACGTGAGAAAATAAGATTTGAATTTTGGAACGAAAGAAAAATCACTTTTTTCCTAAGGAAATATTTTGGAACCTCGTGAAGGAAAAAGGCTTATTAATTGGAATTTGGTTCTCAAATTTGGTATTTGGGACTTATATAATATATTGGAATTTTGGATTTTTAAGTTTTGATTTGGTCATGTCAGCCCATGGGAAAATTTTACTGCTGGGCCCACAGTATTTTGAGATATTTTGGCCAAATATAGATATTTTGGAGGAAAAAATAATTTGGACCAATAGAAGGGTGACATGTGTCACCCCTCCACTTGTCTTGCTACATTAGATATATATATATATAGCACGAAGACTTTGACTTAGATATTTGTTGAGACAAGTGGACAAGTTGGTCCCACTCCACTTGTCCATACACTTGTCCATATCTCATCCATTGTGATATTTATATATACATAGAGGGAGTGCAAGACTTCCCACACTTAGAAGATATTTCACACTTCTATCACCCTTCCATGTTGCTTCCTACCAAACACCCTTTTAAGAACAAAAATCCTTAAACTTACAAGTTATATACCTCGTATTTTCCCGTATGTACGAGGGCGCACGCTTAAATTTAAGCCTTAAGGTTTGGCTAGGTTCAAATTTGTACACAAGTGCCGAAAGGAGTCGTTTTCGACTAAACGCTTTACTAAACTTTCATGGCGGGAAAATTCCGCCATGTCATTTCTAATTTTTGGATTTTTCCGAGAGACGAAACATTTTGGATCAACGGAGGGCGACAAGTGTCACCTCACATCGAAGAAGGTTGGACGGCATTTGGGCGATTTGGGCTACTTTAGTTGGTAGGATATTTCGTGCAAGTCAGTGGTAGATGGATAAGGTTCACATGGTTAAAATCTAGCCCTACACTCGCACCACACTTGTCTTCATCTGTGCCATTGGTTCGCCATTGCTAGACCTATAAATACCCCCTTGTCAAGACTTTCTTCATCCAAAAACTCGAGCAATCTTTCTAAGTCTCAAATACTCCTCCTCTGCTTGCTTTCGCCCAAAGCCCTCCCCTTCGAGAAAGGCCCTCGCCGAGAGCCTCCCTCTCCCCTCAGGTGCTCCTAGCCGAGGGTACCCCTAGCCTAATTGTTTTCAGATAATACCCCTTGTCAGGTATAGAAATACTCTCCTAGTATTGTTGTAATGCCAAAGTACCTTGGCCCAAATACATTGTAGTATTCCCAAGGTTACACTTATACAAAAGCCCAGAAAATACTAGTATACTTCCTTTAGCCACTAAACGAAACCCTAAGGAAAACCTTCATAGTCGGTCAAGGTTTAGTAGAAGTCGAGAACTTCTAAGGGTTGTTTGAGCGGATCGAGCACTCTGAGTAGAGCTAAACGCTGCTCGTGAGCGACTTTATACTTGGATAATTTTGGGCTCATCGAGGTAAATACTATCATTCTTCTAGGTAATTGGAAATTACATACCGTAGTAGTATAGAAATGAATATAAGATTCATAGTAGAGAATTGAACTGTAATAAGGATATTACGTAAAAGACTTGAATCAAATCACTCGTAAGAATATAAGTAGAAGTTAAACTGCATTTACATAGATCGTATATACGTAGACCGATAACCTTTATTGGTTCAATGTTCGCAAAGAGTACGGGCTACTTAGAATGGACCAAAGCACGTTATAGCCGCGAGCGCTTTTGCTTATAGTCGATAAATCGTCGCGAGGTATGTGATTCTTCCTATACTTCGAGCATGATATTTTAAAATAAGATATATATAGTACGACAATGTCTTTTGACTTAAGCCCGACAATATATAGTACGATAGACGACGTATGCTAATTGAACGTAGTTGCACGACAAATGTCTTTTGACTTAAGCCCTAATAATATATAGTACTTGAGACGACGCGCGCTTAATTGAACGTAGTTGTACGGCAATGTCTTTTGACTTAAGCCCTAATAATAAGAATTTTGAAGTATTTCAAAATTGTTAAGAAACCATTTTTGTTAAGAGTAACACTGGTTTTAAAGGTTTTAAAAGAGTTATACTAGCTTTACGAGTTAGGTATAACGCCTTAAGAGAGGTAAAGAAGATGGTTTATCGATTTTAGAAGTTAAGAGACTTGATCTTATAAGATAAGAGACTTAACTTAAATGAATTAATATGGATTTTGTGTGAAACCTCATTCATGAGTAATGAGTACTTGGTTTTTAAAAGGAATAATGTTTTACCGATTTCGTAAATTAGAATGTATCGATAAACCATCGCAAATACATAAAGGAAAATGTATTGAATAATTAAGTATTATTAAAACCAAGAGAAACCTCCATCCGCATGTGTTTAAGACGAGACAAAATGATATTACATTTTCTAGATCACGGCCGCTTAATAAGATTGATTATGAACAAGATTAACCTACTCACCTATGGCATATGTTACTCTATTGTTTTAAAAAGAGATTAAGACATTGAACTATGAAACTTTTCTAAAAAGAGACTCATGTAATTGAAATTAGGCAAACCGAACTTTTAGGGAAGAGAAAGGCATCAGTGTTGTCTTAAATGGTTTAAAACATAAAGTGTTATAACAATTTATGGAAGTTGGTTATAACGACTTTATGAAAACAAAAGAAGTGGTTTTATCATTTGTTTTAATGTGGTAACTTGACTTTTAAAAGAGAAGTATTTTGTCCAAAAAGAAGGCATGGTATCGCCTTAATTTGGTCTTAAAAGGAAAGTATGAAAGTTGTTTTGGTTTACTTAAAAGATATAAGTCACACATTTTTATATACTACAGTATCGTGACTTTTATAAAAGGAATGAATCTCTTTAAAGGAATTTAACGACGTAGTACTTTTAGGGTTAAAATCCGACTTTGACATAAAATGAAAGTACCTTGAGTCAGGTATAACTTGCCTTTGCTTGTTGTGTGAAACTTGACCATGTTACGCGTGATAGCCTTGTTGTGCAAGTAAGCATCGTGTTCTACTCGACCACGGCTCACGATGAACCGAATGTATTTCACTCGACTACGGTCATCCGAATGTATTTCACTCAACCACGGCTCATCCGGAATGTATTTCACTCGACCACCGGCTCATCCGGAATGTATTTCACTCAACTAATGGATCATCCGAATGTATTTCACTCGACCACCGGCTCATCCGGAATGTATTTCACTCGACCACGGCTCATGGGACGAACCGAATGTATCCTACACGCTTTCTATACCGGGTCCATGACGGGCCGAGACACGTTATACGATTACATGATTTGTACCTAGACCGCCAAGTAATGAAGAAGTTCCACGTACGGGATGACTTCGAGGCGCGAGTCCCCGATTTGACATAACCGCTTTATGTCAGGAATCGTAGTTTGCTATCATACATGTCTCCCGCTTATATAGACTATTATGATTTCATTTACGTGATTTTACGCTTTCACATACTGTACTTGTTGTATCGACTTCCTTCGGGGCCGCTCATGCCGCAGTGTATACACCGCCATCGATCCCCGCTAGGATCTCATTTCAGCTGCCTGGGAAGCTCCATCCCTTCGTAGACTTATCTTTGTATGTTACCCCGAGTCCAGGTCCTTGTACATTCGTGGTACATGGCCCCGTCCCGCCATAGTTGTTGTATAAATCTTGAGGTCCAGAGTATCACAGGCAAAGTTGTAAGGATTGTAATCGCTCAAATGTTTATATATATATATGTCGAAGGCAACCGCTTTGGTTGGCCTATTTTCTTTCATCTTAATCCATGTCTATTTACATGTTTAAGTTTTATTTCACGGTTTTCTCGATGTTATATCACCAGGTGCCCGGTAGGCACCAAACACGCCCAAGTTCGGTCGTGACAAAAGTGGTATCGAGCGCTTAGTCTCTGAAAGTGTCTACGCACTGTCTAGTAGTCTTGATTATCGCTGTCAGGCACCACATCTATAATCGTGAGGCTATAGGACATTTAGGATTGGTTTCATTCTTCTCATTCCGAGATCGTGCCTTGTGAGTCAGATGATAAGTCGACCCTCCGACGATTCCTTTCTTTACCGCTATGCCTCCGCAGAAGCAACCTGTGCCCAAACGGGCAAGGCAATGAGGAGCAGTGAGATACAGAGGAGTACGAGGGCGCAGTCTGCCAAGACTGAGACAAGCTTCCGACGGCTGGTTTCGCGACGCCGCCAAAGACCAAAGAGAGTTTAGAGTCACAGCAGGTCACCGAGACTACAAGACTGAGCCTCCAGCCCCACACCGGAGCAGATGAGACGGGTACAAGGAAATGGTTCGCCATCGCCGTGGTCGTACGATATGAGGATAGGCCGGATGCAGCAGCCTAGCCCCAGAGCACCCGTAGTTCACCCCGAGCGCATACTTGAGACTACGGATTTTCTCGAGGTGTAACCTCCGCAGTTTTACGGGTCGAGGCCCGAGGATGATCCGCAGGAGTTCATCCGGCGCCATAAACGGTCGCGAGAGTGATCAAGGCATCGGATACCGAGTCAAGGGTCCTAGGTTCGACGGTCGCGCGGATACCGCAATGATCGTTTGATTCGGCTTGAGCTGTCCCCGGGAGAGAATGCACTTCCACTATACGGGATGAGTTCTCAAAGGCATTTCTTGCACACTTCTTGCCTCCACTGCATGATGAGGGCTCACGGCTGCATTTTTGACGCATTAAGTGATCGCGACGGTTAGAGAGTACAATGTGGAGTTCGACTGTTAGCTCAGATGTCCTCACAGAGTAGCCGAGCATGAGGACATGAGTACACCGCCACGCCACCGGCTAGATGATTACTGGCAGAGGCCAGACGCGGTGTAGCTTTTCACCGCACGGACATTGCCCGCATGCAAGCTCATGCACTAGGATGCGAGGCACGAGAGGTCGACGAACGACCGAGATCACAGAAGAGGCCAGACAGCAGGTCCTTTGGTAACTTTCGAGGCGACCGCCAAGAAGAAGTTAAATGTACTCCGCCAAGACGAGTGGTCCTCCGCGCCTTCGTGACGCTCGGTATTCGAGTCGCCGAGCTCCGTGGCTTCGTTCACAGTATACGCGAGTGCAGCGCCAGGATTCATGTCCTCAGCGCACGATGTGGCAAACATCATCCCGGAATGTCGCTTTTATCGCGCTTGTTTCACTCGCGTCACACGCCATACGTGACGAGATCAGGCTTATAGAGAGGTACTGCACTGGCGCAGCCTTACCGGACGCCGTGTTCATCGCTTTCTACAGCCTACGCGCCGCAGGCGTGCCTATGATTAGAGAGCGAGCGGTAGGTTCGTATATCCCTAACCTCTAGAGTTTTGCATGCTGATATGATGATCTTTTGTCACAGGCTATGTATGGATAGCGCTGTGTTAGTTATGAGTTAGAAAGCATGGTTAGTTGAAAGGATAATTCGCAGTGTAAAATGGAAGTGGTAGCTTTCATGACCAGATAGGTAAGATTGTTCCTGACGGAAACAAGAGCGCGACGCTGTCGGGTCGGGTCAGCTATGCTGAGGGCCAACCCGCGGCCTGCTTCGAGGTGGGGTCACCGTGGTCCCGCCAGTGGTAGGGTCACGAGGGTGCTAGGCCCAAGTTTAGATGACCATCGATGAGTTTGTGGATATGTTCGACCAGCATCGTTCGTGAAGGCCGGAATGGCCTTAGAGGAAAGTGAGCTTAGTAAGATGACCAAGTTCGAGGTGGCGACTCCAAAGTTTTGGAAATTAAAGCGATGATCAAGTATGGTACGATACTAAGAGTTCAAGTGTTCGAGAAGCGGCACAACGAGTAAAGCTTAAGAGAACGCTGTTATTCCATGGCCGACGTGGCGCTGATAACGCTAGAAGAACTTTATCGTTATCCGCCTGGTATGGAACATTCGACGAATGTTTCGGCGAGGAGAATGTTATACCCCGTATTTTCCTGTATGTACGCGAGGCGCACGCTTTAAATTTAAGCCTTAAGGTTTGGCTAGGTTGAAATTTGTACACAAGTGCCGAAAGGAGTCGCTTTTCACTAAACGCTTTACTAAACTTCATGGGCGGAAAATTCGCTATGTCATTTCTAATTTTTATGGATTTTTCCGAGAGACGAAACATTTTGACCAACGGAGGGTGACAAGTGTCACCTCACATCAGTTAAGGTCGACGGCATTTGGACGATTTGGGCTACTTTAGTTGGTGGATATTTCGTGCAAGTCATGCGGTAGACGGATAAGGTCCACATGGTTAAAATCTAGCCCTACACTTGCACCACACTTGTCTTCATCTAGGCCATTGGTCGCCATTGCTAGACCTATAAATACCCCCTTGTCAAGACTTTCTTCATCCAAAACTCGAGCAATCTTTCTAAGTCTCAAATACTCCTCCTCTGCTTGCTTTCGCCCAAAGCCCCTCCCCTTTCGAGAAAGGCCCTGGCCGAGAGCCTCCCTCTCCCCTCATGTGCTCCTAGCCGAGGGCACCCCCTAGCCTAATTGTTTTCAGATAATACCCCTTGTTGTGGTATAGAAATACTCTCCTAGTATCATTGTAATGCCAAAGCACTCGCCCAAATACCTTGTAGTATTCCCAAGGTTACACTTATACAAAAGCCCGTAAAATACTAGTATACTTCCTTTAGCCACTAAACGAAACCCTAAGGAAAACCTTCATAGTCGGTTGAGTGTTTAGTAGAAGGCGAGAACTTCTAAGGGTTGTTTGGAGCGAATTGAGCACTCCTGAGTAGAGCTAAACGCTGCTCGTGAGCGACTTTATACTTGGATAATTTTGGGCTCATCGAGGTAAATACTATCGTTCTTCTAGTGTAATTGGAAATTACATACTGTAGTAGTATAGAAATGAATATAAGATTCATAGTAGAGAATTGAACCGTAATGTAAGGATATTACGTAAAAGACTTGAATCAAATCACTGTAAGAATATAAGTAGAGTTAAACTGATTTACATAGATCGTATATAGTAGATCGATAACCTTTATCGTTGAATGCTCGCAAGAGTACGGGCTACTTAGAAGCGGACCAAAGCAGCCGTTATAGCTGCGGAGCGCTTTGCTTATAGTCGATAAATCGTCGCGAGGTATGTGATTCTTCCTATACTCGAGCATGATATTTTAAAAGAAGATATATATAAGACGGCAATGCTCTTTTGACTTAAGCCCGATAATATATAGTACGATAGACGACGTGCTAATTGAACGTAGTTGTACGATAAATGTCTTTGACTTAAGCTCCGACAATATATAGTACGGTGAGACGACGCGCGCTAATCGAACGTAGTTGTACGCAATGTCTTTGACTTAAGCCCTAATAATAAGAATTTTGAAGTATTTCAAAATTGTTAAGAAACCATTTTTGTTAAGAGTAACACTTCGTTTTAAAGGTTTTAAAAAGAGTTATACTAGCTTTATGGGGAGTTAGGTATAACGCCTTAAGAGAGGTAAAGAAGATGGTTTATCGATTTTAGAAGTTAAGAGACTTGATCTTATAAGATAAGAGACTTAACTTAAATGAATTAATATGGATTTTGTGTGAAACCTCATTCGCGAGTAATGAGTACTTGGTTTTTAAAAGGAATAATGTTTTACTGATTTCGGAAATCAGAATGTGTATCGATAAACCATCGCAAATGCTAATAAAGGAAAATGTATCAATAATTAAGTATTATTAAAACCAAGAGAAACCTCCATCCGCATGCTAATACATAGACAAAATGATATTACATTTTCTAGATCACGGTCGCTTAATAAGATTGATTATGAACAAGATTAACCTACTCACCTATGGTATATGTTACTCTATTGTTTTAAAAAGAGATTAAGACATTGAACTATGAAACTTTTCTAAAAAGAGACTCATGTAATTGAAATTAGGCAAACCGAACTTTTAGGAAGAGAAAGCGCATCAGGTTGTCTTAAATGGTTTAAAACATAAAGTGTTATAACAACTTTATGGAAGTTGTGTCACGACTCCATTCCGGCCCGTGGATCGTGCCTTACCGGGCACCCAAGTAGTCATACATCGTGAGTAATCGGAAACATAAAGCAAGACATGAAACAGCTTTATAAAACAAGACACGATTTTATGAAAACACGCTTTCTAAGATATATATATAATCACGTTTAGCAGCTATATCCGACATCGCATAACATGACTACAGCACTTCTAAGGAAATATATAACTATGGCGGACAGGTTCTCGCCATACCCTCGATCAGACAAAAACTATCTACAACAGTGAGATCATACCAAAAGTAGAGCTCCAAGCAGACGGAGCTCCCGACACCAACGTAGAGATCCTAAGGACGCGATCTAGCACTCGCTGCCCTTACCGCAGATGAACGCAGCCCAAGGAGGCCGCACAACAGTACTAAGTATGCGAAATCAGAAAGTACTTAAATGAAAACATATCATTTTTAAAACCGCCATAAATACGTGCGAAACAACTAAGGAAACCGCACGTAGTGCCACATCACAAACAAGAGCAACAATAGTAATCGTAATAGGTCTTGTCTAGGCCGCGAATGATCGTAAACAGGCCACTCGCCATATCATCATTCTCGCAGCCTAACTCGACTCCTGAGTCCGTGATAAGCCACTACACGGGCCCGCATGCAGGTATAACCCCGCATCGGCGTAGCTACCTCTGCATCGCCCCGACTCGCCGTCCGCATGGCCACATAGACCGCACAGGCATAACCCCGCATACTAACTCGAACTCTCGTGAGCCCGCATAGGCCCCCGACCCGCATGCAGGTATTCTCAATCACGGTCCTGCATCACCGAGTCTACCCCGCATCGGAGGCGCCTAACCCCTGGGATCATCTCAAGAGGCGAGCGATAAGATACTAACATAACAACTTATCTTTTAAGTAACATAAGCACAAATGCAAGGATACTCACCTATACAAACGTTACAAGATACTAACACACATAGCATCATATCATGTCTACTTATCAAACCATCTTATTATTCTTTTCACAATATAAGTCCATATAAACACATAGGCAAACTTGTTTCTTTTATCAATCTTAAGTGGTTATACTTACTTCCCATAAAGCTAGTATAACTTTAAGCTTCGCTTTTAAAACCAATTAGTTCTCTTCTCATAATATGATTCAAAGAGTCTTTTGAAATGTTTTCGCTTCTTATTATTCAGCTTAAGCCAGGCATTGCCGTAAGTATTATTCGTGCTTAAGCCAGGCATCGCCGTAAGTATTATTCAGCTTAAGTCAAAGACATTGCCATAGTTATTATCCAGCTAACACATGCACGCTCACTGCACTATATATATTGTAAAATATCATGCTTTAGGAAGAATCACATACCTTCTCAAATAAAACCACCCGCTAAGTCAATATGTCACGCACAGAGTCGTCACCATAATAGTCATGATATCTATCAAAGACTACTCCCGAGGTCATTCTAAACAGAGGGTTCACAATTCTATGGAAAGTCACAAAGACAACCCTACCCATGAGCTATATGAGTCCATCAGAAAACAAATTCCATGCGAGTACAATTCAATTATTCTTCTTTAAACCCTTCTACCGTGATAGCTCAATTCTATTCGTGATATTCTTCTAAGTATTTATACTATTCTTATTCTACAAATGAAGTATTCTCTAATTCAAAAGAGGGTTAGATTAGTTACCCTGTGAAGCTCCAATAATATCCTAGAAAGTCATACCGAGCAAGGTTTTGCTCCTAAGTCAGATGCTCCATGAAACCTGTAGTTCTTCACAACTTCTACTAAGTACTAAGGTATTCGGGCTAGGTATTTTGGGCATTATAACAATACAAGAAGGCAACTTTTCTACCAAGGAGGGGGTAGGTTTACCAGCAGTGCTGGTAGCCTCACTAAGCTTCTCGGAGTGTGCTGGACGAATTGCTTACAAAGGAGAGGAAGGATTTTTAGACTTGAAAGCTTTGTGATTTAAGAACTCTTCATCTCAAGAGGGGTATTTATAGGTCAAGATATGGCCAACCAATGACCAAGATTTAGCCAAGTGCAAAGTGTAAGGTCAAGATTAGGGCAAGTGTACCTAGCCAACTCACACAAAATATCTAACCAACTTTATGACAAGGACGGTCATCCATTCGCCCTATTGCCGTGGATAAGTCCACCAATGAGAGGTGGCAAGCGTCGCCTCTCGCTGGTCCAAAGTGTTACGCCTCTAAAAATCCGCAAAAATTAGAAATGACATAGCCTAATTTATCCGTGGAAACGCTTTCCGAAATCGTCGCTTGAGAGTCAGGCCTAAAAATCGCCCAAGGCCTAACTTTTAGACCAAACTTTGTAATGTATTCCTTTACGCACATACCCGAAATACGGTATAACATTCTCCCTCCTTAGAAACATTCATCCCGAATGTTCTTCCTAAGACAGATAACGATAAGGTTCTTCAAAACTTAAACAGCTTGGTAAAAGCCACACACTACCATAAACAACACTTAGGCATAAACGATAACGAAGATTTACAAGCAGGAAAGTGAATTACCCGAGGGGGAACAAAGTGAGGATACTCGCCTCATGTCCTCCTCGCTTCCCACGCCATCTCCTCCTCGAGCTCGCTCCGCCACAAGACTTTGACGGCCACGCCCTTCGTCCGCAGACGCTAACCCGACGATCGACATCGCTACGGGAATCTCTCATACGAGCAACCCCTGGCCACCGGACATCGCCAACGGATGTACCCTGGGATGGATCCCCGATACATCTCTCAAAGATAGAAACGTGAAACATCGGATGCACCGCTTCCGACGGACGGCAGATTCAACTCATAGGCAACCTTGCCTACCTCGCGACAACTGAAACGCCCAATGTACTTGGGCCGAAGCTTCTTCTTCCCGACCATCACACCCTTCATGGGTGACACCTTCAGAAACCTAATCATCAATCAGAACCTGCATGTCGCACGACGATGATCTCGTGATACGATTGCCGACTCGAAGTCATTAATAGCCGCCTGATAAGCTTCACCTTATCCATCGCCACCGTACTCAACCGTCCCACTAGCAAGACCTCGCCCACCTCGAACCAACCTATAGGCGACCGCACTTCCTCCCATACAAGGCCTCATAAGGCGCCATCCGAATACCGGAGTGGTAGCTATTATTATACGCCAACTCAACTGTAGGCAAATGATCCTCCCAACTACCATCAAGTCAATAACACAAAGCTCGCAAAGATATCCTCAAGAGTCCGGATAGTGCGCTCGCTCGCCCGCTCTGTCGTGGATGAAATGCGACTTCGTGCTCACCGCCCCTAAACCCTCCGAAGGACTCCGTAAGCCGGGCCGTAAACCGCTCTTCGCTCGATATGATCGGGGACTCCACGCACCGACGATCTCTGATGTAAAGTCCGCATAATCTCACCGGTAAGTCGCCCCGACGGAAGAAAGCGGGCTGATTTCGCCACCGCCGACGATAACCCATATAGAATCATGTCTCCTCCGAGTGCGAGGTAATCCCGACGGTCCATGTTGATTACCTCCCACTTCCAGTGTCGGATCTCTATCGCCGCAATAAACCACTGTGTCTCTCGTGCTCTACCTTCACCACGACAACACGCACCGAAAGCCATTTAACTCGCAACGCCCCTCTTCAAACCATCCCACCAATACACAGATCTAAGGTCGTGGTACATCTTGGTCGAATTTGACGGATAGAGTAACGCGCACGTGTGCTTCCCAAGAACTCGCCGCCAAGTCCTCAAACATCCGAACACACACCGCTCAACCTTAGCACCCCATCAAGTGCTACCTCAAAAGCGACCTTTGCCTCTCGAAGAGTCAGACACGATATCGAATCAAAGCTCGGTCCTCGAACCGCGTTTCTTCACCTCCTCGATGATGGAAGACCGCAACCTCACGAACTCTAACCCCACCGCTATCGTAATCAATCAAATCGACACCAAGGCTCGCTAATCGATGCAAATCACGAACCATGTCCTCCTCTCTAGTCGCACATCCGATAGGCTCCCATCGACTCTACGACTAAGAGCATCCGCCACAACATCGCCTTCCCGTGGTACAGATATCAACATCGTAATCCTTAAGCAACTCTAACCACCGCCTCTCGCCGTAAGTTCAGCCTCCTCCGCCGAAGATATACCGAGGCTCTTGTGGTCTCAGAAAATATCCACGCGAACCCCATACAAATAGGCCTCCATCTTCAAAGCGAATCACTACCGCCAACTCCAAATCACGCGGGTAGTTCCTCGTGTTTCTTCAACTGCCTGACGCATATGCTATAACCCCGCCATGCCGCATCAACACACATCCTAACCCGATGCCCGACGCATCACAATACACAACATAACCATCCGACCCTCCGAAGAGTAAGAACGGGCTGCCGCCTCTTTTCAAGAATCGAAACCTCGCCACAAGCATCACCCATCAAACTGGCCGCTTCGAGTCACCTAGCCAATGTGTAGATAGAAGCAAACTTCTCCACGAACCGATAATACTCGCAAGGCCCGTAAAATCGCGTAACCTCTGTCGGAGTAGTAGGTCTGTGCCAAGTCCTCGATCGCCGATTCGCCAGATCAACTCAATGCCATCACCGGCTAATATGCCCAAGAAACGCCATCAAGCCAACCAAAACTCACATTTGGAAAACTTGGCGCATAAGCCGGGTCTCCGAGAATCACAAGATAGCCTCAAATGCTCCGTGATGCTCCTCGCTTCGAGCGAGAATAAACCAAGATATCATCAATGAACACTATCACAAACGTGTCCAAAAATGGTTTGAACACTGGCTCATCAAATCCATGAATACCACGAGCATCGTCAACCTAAGTGCAAAAGACATGACTCAACTCATAATGCCCGCATCGTCCGAACGCAATTCTAGGGACATCCACCTCTCTGACTCGCACTGACATGATAGCCCGATCGCATCAATCTGGAGAAACATCTCGCACTTCGCAACCGTCGAACAAATCATCAACTAGGAAGCGGTATCTGTTTAATGGTCACCTTGTTCACCGTCAGATCAACACACATGCGCAGCCCCGCCCTTCTTCTTCACGAACAATACCGGCCTCCTGGAGAAACACTGTGCCTAACTAAGCCCTTCTCTAGCAAATCCCTGTCGATCCTTCAACTCTCTCAACTCGGCAGCCATTCTCATGGCGGAATGGAAATAGGCCGAGTATCTGGCAACACATCTATACAAAACTCGATCTCCCTCTCATGAGGGATACCCGGGAGGTCATCTGGAAACACGTCTGGGAACTCGCTGACTACTGGAACTGACTGAAAATCTGGTACCGCAGCCTTCAAAGATCAAACACCCGAACGAGATGGTGATATACCCTTCTCGCACCATCTTCCTAGCCTCGAGGTAGGAAATAAACCTACCCCTACGATACCGCTCTCTCCCACTCAACAACCTTCCTCAGAAACCGGAACCAGACTACTTTCTTCTCTCAGCTTCACATTGGCATAGCAGTTTCAGCTAATCCATCCCCATAATCACGCCGGTCAATCATCTCCAACTCTATCAAGTCGCCGTGGTCCGACGATCAGAATGGTCACAGGACAAGCCCTATATACCCGCCGAGCTACCACCGAATCACCCATCGCGTAGCACCCGGAAGTGGCTCCATGGATCGTGCTCTATCCCTATCCTACTAGCAACAAGTGGAGATATATGTGATGCAGTAGAACCCGATCTATCAAAGCATACACATCAAACCTGGTAACCGAGCGTACCCGTGGACGACATCGTGAGGCCTCCGATCCCGCTTACCGACAGCATAAACGCTGCTCGAGGATCGCTAGAATCGATCTCGAGCCACGCCTTGCCGCGACTCACACCCATGTAGCACCCTCGCCCGGCGAGTAATCAGAGGATGATGGCGGCACGTAACCCGGCGCCGAGCCCTACCACCGCCACGCTTCTGGCCTGACAAGCCTCGCAGTGACCTCGCCGCTACAATCAGAATAAGATCCAAAAGTAGTACCACACTTCCTGCATCGGGATCTACCGACGGGCCACATCGTGGGGTCCTGACGATCAGCACTCGCTACCTCGACGCTCGCTCTCGCCCCGGTTCGCCGAAATCACGCGGCTGGCGAGGACGCGCAGAAAGGCTCAGGCCGCCAGGTGCGACCTGATCGGGCCGAGGCCGCCACCACGATAACCACCGGGCACCCTCCGCCTCCGGCTTCTTCTGGCCGGGCCGCTCGGCCCACTCGCCGACCAAGGCCTCGCATCCGCGGGCGCGAGTCAGACGCTGTAATGTCCATACCGGCCGAGAGAAACCCCGCACATGACTCGCCATATAGCCGTCAGCCCGACATACGCCGTGCACCATCTCCATATCCGCTACTAATGCCGGGACATATCGAGCCAATGAATCAAATCTCGACATTGTACTTGACACCAAGGCCCTCTCTCGCTTCGTGAGTAAAATCTATCACCCGCGCCTCATCCGCGAGGCGAAGTCGGAGAAAGCCTCCGAGAACTCATCCCAAGTAGTGGGACGCAGGTTTCCCGATAACTCCTACGAATCAACCAATCGATCGCAGATCACGCATTTATGTGGAATCAAAGATCACTGACTCGGCCTCCGACACCGATCACTCTCAAAAATCCTAAGCCGACGGATGAACCCGCGATCATCCTCCGCCATCCATAAAACTCCGCAAGCATACCAAGTCTCGTAGCCTCAAACTTCGCCTCGGTGAACAACGGTACCGCGCACTTAAGACTCGAGCTGGAACTGAAATCGCCGTGATCCAGCTCTTCAGACTCGGGCCACAACTTTAGCTAAAAGTCTGGCTATCTCCCTTGTATTTCTAACTCCTCCGCCCATCGTGGCTATGAGGTGCGGTACTGTGG